>CM077464.1:154790054-154880467 GCA_039654755.1 Calcarius lapponicus | reverse complement strand
AAAATGGTTTGGGCTGGAAGATTCCTTTGAAATCAATCTTGTTCCAACCTCCTGCCATGGGCAAGGACACCTTCCACTGTCCCAGATTCCTCCAAGCCCCATCCAGCCTGGCTTTGGACACTTCCAGGGATGGGGCAGCCACAGCTTCTCTGGGTAACCTGTGCCAGGGCCTCACCACCCTCACAGTCAAGAATTTTGCCCTAATATCCAGTCTAAACCCACTCTCTTTTGAAGCCATCCCCCCTTGTCCTGTGACTAAAAGCCCCTCTCAGTGGCCTCTCTCCATCTTTCCTCTCAGCTCGGTTCAGGTGCTGGGAGGCCACAGTTTGGTCACCCCACACCTTCTCTCTCCAGGATGAACAATCCAAATTTTCTCAGCCTTTCCTCACAGCAGAGCTGCTCCATCCCTCCACTCATCCTGGTGAATCATCTGGACTCTCTCCAACAGCTCCCACATCCTTCCTGTGCTGACCCCAGGGCTGGAGGCAGCTCTGCAGGTGGGGTCTCACCTGAGCAGGGCAGAGGGGAAGAATTCCCCGCTCACCTGCAGCCCACACTGTAGGAGCAGCCCAGGATATATTTGGGTTATTTTTGTCTGCTTCATGCTCAGCCTCCCATCCCCATCACCCCCAGTTCCGTCCTCTGACACCCCAAGGGCATTACTGGGTGTTGGATTTCTGGACCCTTTACAGTCAAATAACACCACAAGATATATTTGGCACTGAAAGAGCTTTTACAAAACTTGGCTTTGAGGCCTGCCAGCTCCAGGGTGATCTCTGTGTGCCCTAGAGACCAAGAGAGGACAAGACACCGTGTTCCACCAACAAAGATTCTGCCTTGGGTTTATGATGCATTTCAAAAGCACCCTCCTGGTTGTGTCACACTGTCCTGAGACTTGCCCCCTATGGTGGGAAGAAAAACCACCCTTCAAGGTACCCTTCCAGGTTCCCCTGGCATTTAAAAGCAGTGGCTTGACGCTTGAGATGAGACAAAAAGGTGAAATTCAGAGGGAGAAGGAGGGTGAGGAAGTCACAGGACCGTGTCTTTAGGAGAGCTCCCTGTTGTCAGCCGTGCAGAGGATGTGTGAATCACTGCTGAGCTGACTGTGCAGCTTTCACCCCCGCTGCTGCCTCTCCCCACCGGCAGCAACTGGGGCACAGGACACATTCAGTAGCTGCTGAATATAATTAAGTCTAATTGCAAAGTTAATTGTTGAGGAGAAGGGGGGCGGGGGGGAGAAAAACAAACAGCGTGAAGCTAAGTGAGGATATCCAGAGCTCAGCAGTCTGATACCCTCAAGATAGAGCTGGAATTCAGCTTCCTTGCCCCACATTCACTGCATCCTCCTCTGTGTGTGTCTACCACTCCTTGCTTCCCTGAATGAGCACCAGCAAGTGTCAAACCTCTCTCTCCCCAAGAAAGGATCAGCTCTATTAGCAATTAAAGCACCAAACAGCTCTGCAGAATTCACTTGAAAAACTTGTTCAGGCTGGGACTCAAGGAGAACCGGGGCATCTTGGTACTAGGAGGACTTTTTTTTGTCAGCATCACAAGCCTGGCTGTCCATGGTTCTATTCCCAGATGATATCCATGGCTGGAGGTTCATTGACTAGGACAGAGCCATTCTGCTGCTACAGCTGCTGAGTTATCCCTCAGATGCTGCTTCATTCAGAAATCAAGCTTCAAATCTTCCCAAACCTGACCTACTCTGACAACTCAAGGCCTCCAGCCTGAAGGGAAGTCCCTGGGGATATTTTAAGTGTGGAGTGTGCTGGGAGACATAAGAAAGAATGAAAAAATTTGCTTTCTCTCACGGCTGATGGGCTCAGGAAGGTATATTCCATCCTTCAGGGCTTAAATTCAGCATAGAACTTTTGGAGATTGGGGTGGGATGTGCTGTCTGTCCACAAAGGGACCAATTTTGGCCACTGTCAGAGGTGGGGTGCCAGCCCACCTGGGGTCTTTGCAGGGGTCCAGCTGGGACTGGAGACCCCAAGGGATATGGTGCTCCCAGCTCACTGTGTTTGGCACTGAGCAGGACCTGGAAGCATTTTTCCAGCACTGAAAGAAGAGTGTCAGGGCAGGGAATGCTGGGATAAAAGGGTTTGTGATATGGCAGCCCAAGCATCCCCAGACAGCCACTCTTCTGTGATGCAACATTAAATATCAATTGCAACTGCAGTGAAATTCCTGTTCATTCAGGGGAATTTCTTCTCCACCCCGTGTTCCACGCAATTTTGGTGTTTCCCAGTGCAAAGAGCCAAAAGGAGGGAACGAGGAAAAAGCACATCAGTCATCTCTTTTACAAAAAAAAACCCAAAAACCAAAATAGGAGAAAAGAAAGCTCAGCCCCCTGAAATATGCACAACAAACAGATTCCTCCGGTGTGTGAGTCACACAGTCAGCCAACATCTCACCTGTGCAGGGTGATGCCAGGTGGACTTCAACATGTCTGTGGGCACAGGAAGGGTGCTGAGAGTTGATGCCATGACCTGGGACAAAGAGCTGGGCTTGCTCCTCCTCTGAGCTGTCACAGGGGAAGCAGCACCACCAAAAAAACTCTTCTGGGTCCAAACCCCAAATCCTCCCAGGGGACTCTTCTCATGGAACAAGAGCAACAAACCCCAAAAAGTCATAGTCCACCTCCAAAGATATTTTTTTTGACCACAGCTCTGTCACTGAACTCAAAGACCAGGGGAGAAGTGCAGAGAAAGGTCTTCCCATCAAGGGCAAGCAAACCAACCCTTTTTTTTTCCTCATCATCCACAAGCAAGAATCACGAGATTGTTATACCAGCAACAAGGATGCCCAGGGATTTGCACTGGGAAACATGGAAACAGGCCAGGTGATTTTGTGGAGGAAGAGGGTTCTTTGATTCCCAGCAACTGTTATTTTTTCTGTTGTTTTTAATGTAATCAGCAGGGAAGCAGGTGAGAGGGATGAAGGAGATCCAGCTGTTGCCATGGCAGCCTCTAGCTGGCCATCTCCCACATCCCTTGGGTCGCTCGGGTGCTGTTTTCCTCCAGTGCCAGCTCCTGGTTTCACATCAGAGGAGTTTTCCTCCTGGGGGTGGCAGGGAGGGAGTGGTGAGCAAGCAGCGCAGAGAAGGGGTCAGAAATCTTGGGGAAGAGGTGGCCTGGGAGAAGGAAGAATCACAAGAGAGTGGGTGAGGAGAGACCACCAGGAGCGAAGGTGAGTGCAGTGATGGATGGAAGGGAAGAGTTTAAGAACAGGAAACAGCGTTTTCTTGGTGCAGACAGGCAGACACCTAGAAACTAATCTAATTTGAACTGACTGGAACTTCCCCAGCCACAAGAGCCCCTGAAAAAAAAAAAAAATACTCCACTCCTTTCCCTCTAAACCCATCTCTTGGCTTCTGCCACAAATAGCAGCAGTGCTCTCTGAGTTCAGGCTCCAAGTTTAGTCTCCATCACGTTCAAGATCTTAATGCAGCCCAGACGTTAAAAATTCATGTTCTGGCAGTTCCCATTTTCACAAGGGCCTGTTGGAACTAATGATGTTGCCTCTGCAAGCACTTCATAAGTTAATCATACACTTTCCCTTCTCACTTGCCTGAAGATGGGAGCAGGGAAGTTATGCTCACAAAGTTTCAGCAATTGTGGCTCTTGTTTGAGGCAATTTTTCGTTCCTCTGCAGGATTTAACCAACTTCTTGCTGAACTCTCCAGGCAGGAAACGTGAGGAGCTCATAGGGGCGTTTTGGGATCAAGTGACAAAGAGCTTACCAAGGAATTTTCTACTTTCCCTTAGTTCTAAAAGGGAAAATACATTCAAAGGTTACAATTCATGGCCTTCCCCATCGCTGGCGTTATGCAGCTCTGGAGGACCCACTGAGAGTTTGCTCCATGAACCCAGGAACCATCCTCTTGCTGCTTTAAGGTGGTGCCTTGGGGTTTTGCAGCTTGTAGGGGTTTTCTCTAAGGGAAATCTGTTTTTTTAAGGGGTTCCTGTGGGAACTTTGTTCATGTTTTGGTGTCTCTGGTGCTCCACTATAGAGATGAGCAGGTGCCTGTGTGTCCTGCTCTCAGGTTTTGGCTGAGATCAAGGTGCACGTGGGATATCAGATAATCTAAATCAGGTATCACAGCTTCCTCAAAGGACATGGCAGGGGCAGAGATTTGTTGTTCTTTCCTCAAGTAACAGGAAAAGGCAATGTTAATTCCTCTTTCCCTCCCCAGTTCAAGTTACAAATGGAGCTTCCAGTCTTGGCTCCTCTTTCCCTCTCCTCCTCCACCTTGGGTTCCCCACTTTCCACCAAACTTTATCCATAGCATTTTCTAGGATAATTTTTTTCACCAAAGCTGCAGATCTTGCTGCACTGGGATCCATTTATATTCCTATTCTGACTCCTGATTCATTTCACTCCTCCTGAGCATCACCCAGGTACTTCTCCTTTAGTCAAAAGTGTATTTCCCTCTGAGAAAAGGAAATTAGCAGCACAAATTATCCCAATACCCCTTAACCCTTCTAATCCCACTGATGTTCTGTTTCAGCCTCCTCAAACTGAAGGCAATCCACTGATTGTTCCTTCAGCTCAGCCGTGAGGAGGAGGCTTAGGAGGAAGAGAGAAGCTGGTTTCTGTCTTCTGGGATTGTTATCACAGATCTTTTGTTTTTACCATCAGGAAAGGGGAATCACAGGGAAAAGCCCAGATCAGAGCACGAGGAAAAGGAACAGGCCAGAGGGTCATTTAAATCAATGGCCAGACACAGGAATTGCATAAATCTAAAGCTATGCCAACCTGGGGGTACGTGGTGTGATTTCAGAGGCAAAAATAAAGATTATCAGTGATGAATATGGATAAAGATGCTACACTGGGAGGTTTTTTTGTGAGGTTTTTTTGTGATGGTTTTTCAGGAATGAGACAGTCCTAAACATAACAAGGAAGTTTTTCTCTCCACAAAAATATTGCTGAAAGCATTGGAATGGCCCTACCACTGGTATTTGAAAAAGGAAAGACAGTTTGGGTTCCCCAAACTGAGCGTGAAGTGTAACCTAAGCCAGGTCAACACCCAATTTATGATAAAGCAACTGAGGAGGATTAAAAAAAGACATAATAAAAATGACTTAAATAACATTTTATCATTCACATGTTGGGCAGGAAGGGCCACAACAAAGAGTCATCACGGAAGGGGATTCATCTCAGGAGGGAAAAACTCTCCTGACTTGAGTGCAGAGCATCGCAGTGACCCCCAGCCAAGGACCACAGGGCGCTGTCTGTCCTGGCAGCATCAGGAACTCCAGCCCTCTGTGACGTTTGTCCTCCTGCTGCCCTTTGGAGGCAGGTGCAGTCACAGCTCCCCTGGGATGGTTACGTCCTCTGATGTGCCCGAGCAGGTCAAGATCTGTAATTTTCCATTCCTGCAAGCTGATCAAATGTCAGCGCTCTGCCAACCTTCAAGAAACTCCGTTCCCCTTGGCACCCCTGGCACCTAAAAAATCTCTTCCCCTCAATCCCTGTTTGGAATTTACAGGAGGAGCTCAAACCTTACAAAGTTGTGGCAAAAAAGGGAATTATCAAACCTCTTGTTTGTGTCACCTATTGTTCTCCATCCAGTCTGGCATATTTTCCATTTTTCACCTAGGACATCTCTTTATTGCAAGTATTCAATACCAAAAATACTGGTTTTGAGGTTTTCAGTGATCCTCAGCACCCTTCAAAAGCACAGAAAATGCTGTGGTATAACTGTTGCCACTAGTAATGAAGGGATGGGACCGTTTTGGACTAAGGATTCATTGTTTAGATAAACATCAGTTTCTGAGGCTGTGAGATTCTAAAGGAGTAAGCTGTCGGCCGTAGTTTAAGAGTAGTCACAAGGTAATATATAACTTTCTAACTTAATAGACAGTTGTCACAGGGTTTATTGTGCTTTTCAAACCAATTTATTTTTACTTACTTTGGCTGCACTGTGGATACTTTTGTCTAACAGGCTTCTGTCTCACTTGTACACATTACACTTCCATTATAAATTCTAAACTTTTAGCTACTCTATGCAACCACACCCTTACATTATAAACCCTTCACCATCTTATCAATACAATTTTTCCACTTACTCAAGGCACATTCTACTTACAGCTCTAGAAACATAAGTTTATAATTTTTCTGCCTTATGTCTGTGCATTGTATTTTTGCATCAGTCCAAGCTCTTTCTAAGGCTGCAGATCAAGCTCTTTCAGTATCTGTGGAAGTTTTCTGCTTTTCCAATTGTCATACTGTGGCACAAGAGATTTGGAGCTGCTTTCACAGACCAAGACATAAATCAGCATAAAATGGACCCCTCCTCCGCAGAGAAAATGAGGAGATGTGGGATGTCCTCAAGAAAAAAATGTGGATTGAGGAGAGTTGCCTGCTGGTTAGACAAAGTCAGTAACACAAACTTCATGGTTTCTGTATTGGGAAAGTCCTTGGTGGCTTTATTATTTTGGCTGGAGGATTTTCAAGGCATCCACGGGCTTAGGAGAATTTTGGGGAGGACCTGTGACCAAACACTTGCCAGTGCTTTACTGGGGTGTCTGTTGAGCATGGAGGAAGGCACATCCAGCCAGACCTGGGGCAAGAGACAATCAGTTTTTAATCACTGTCCTTTGGAAGGGGCTGCCCAGCGACGTGGGGGAGTCACCATCCCTGGAGGTGTTCAAGGAAAGCCTGGATGTGGCACTCAGTGCCATGGTCTGGATGTGGTGGGTTTGGGTCATGGGTTGGACTCGATGATCTCAAGAGGTTTTTTCCCAACCTAAATTGATCCTGTGATTCTCCATGGAGTTACACCCCTCCCTGGAGAGGTTTATCAGTTCACTTTCACACACCAGGTGGGCAAAACTTGGTCTATACTTCTCCTCCAGAATTACCTGGACACTTAAAACCAAAATTAACAGCAACTCAGGATGCTGGACTGCAGCTGTGGCTTTTAGCTCTTTTTGGCCACCTGTAGGTGAAAGCAGAAGTGCAATTGGACCATAATAAGTTGTCATAAATTCCCCCAGTCACCTTTTCTCATCAGGCTTTCAGCAGAAACCAACACTCTTCATAAAGAAAGACAAAGAAATTAAATTAGAGTTGACCTTGAGTTACCCTCGCAGGCAGCTTGGGATCATGACAAGTCTTGCCTTGGAAAGTGTTAGTGGATCAAAATTTGGTTTTTTAGTTCCCTGGCTCAGCTTTGATGCTACAAAACTCCTTTTGCAATGTGGGGGTTGGAAGTCTTGGATCAGGAGCACATTATCCTCTGATGAAAGATGAGGTAATTAATCTCCATTTGGACTCTTTTTCCCTGACCACAGATGCTTTATGTGTAAATCTTGTGATTTTATTTTTATGGAGACTGGAAACCTCTATTTAGAGGAGCAGGGAAGAGATGCTTCCTTACCACCAAAGTGGATGAGACCAAAATCTATCAAAGCTTTTAATATTTATTTTTAATATCATTTATTTTTAACCCAGCAGACAAATTCCAAGAGTCACAAATGCACAACTAGGAAGAAAAGAAACCCACAGAGCTTCAACCTTCCTGGCTAATTCTCAAAAAAAAAATTAGCAGGGGCAGTTACTTAAGATGGATAGAAGGAAAATCTTTCATGGGAGTAAAGAGCCAGTGGGACTCACTCACACAGGTCATGGGAGGAAAAGACACAAAGTCATTCTTCACACTCTGATTGGCCATTAATGACAAATAGTAATTAGCAGTGTAAGTAACCTTTCAGCAGAGCTTTTAATCCTCACACATTCAGGCAGTTTGGGATGGCACTAAGGCTGCTTAGGCTGAAAGCAGCAGGTTTTTAATCTCTGTGATTTAGGTAATAGAGAAGCCACTATAGGAAAAGAGAATCTCTTTCTCCAGGTAAGGAAAAGATCAAAAGTGCAGTAATCTTAAAATGCTGTTGCAATTCAGCAGTTCTGCGTCCTGTATTTTAATATTTTAAAAAATTAGTATTTTTCTTTTAATATCCCATTTTCAGAATTGGATTCCCATGCAACCTTTAACATGCTTTGTAAATCTTCCAATTCCTTATTATCCAAGACATTCTCCTCTTACCACCATCTGATATTTTTTTCTAGCAAACTCCTTCTACAGATGGAAAATCTTCAGATTTCATAAATCTGGTGGACCTGGGCTGGAGGGAGAAGGGAGGAGCAGGCAACAGGAAACTGTAAGAGTATTTTACTGCTTCTTATTTTCCTTCTTCATAGAGAGCTTCCCAGGGCCCTGAGATATTATGGAAAAAATGCCTTATTTATTATCAACTTTTCAGCACTCTTTTTTCTGGTCACCTACTCAAAAAAGGACAGAATTAAATGTATGCATATTGAAATAGGTGGAGAAATATGTGCAATCTGAAATAAGCCCCAAATAAATAACCCCAGTAATAAACCCCAATCTGAAACAAGTCTTCAAAAATCCAAAATCTGTATCTGGAAGGGTTATTATATAACTAACATATCTCATTCTTTAAAAAATCTTGGAAAACTTCCTGTACTTGTTATATGTGGACTTGCTTGAACCACTTTTGAGTGAAATGATCGTGATTCACAATCTATATTTTATCAAATATAATTTGGTATAGAATTCAAGTGAAGGGATCATAAATATCTGACAGGCAAAGAGAGTTGGCAAAAATCACTGGCCTAAAAATTAGTTCTGAGATAACGTGTTCTGAATGAAAAAATGGTTCACAAAAATTTAAAAATCTTTTAGTAATGGATTTAGGGAAAAGAAGGAAGGAAGAAGGAAGGAAGGAAGGAAGGAAGGAAGGAAAGAAGGAAGGAAGGAAGGAAGGAAGGAAGGAAGGAAGGAAGGAAGGAAGGAAGGAAGGAAAGGAAGGAAGGAAGGAAGGAAGGAAGGAAGGAAGGAAGGAAGGAAGGAAGGAAGGAAGGAAGGAAGGAAGGAAGGAAGGAAGGAAGGAAGGAAGGAAGGAAGGAAGGAAGGAAGGAAGGAAGGAAGGAAGGAAGGAAGGAAGGAAGGAAGGAAGGAAGGAAGGAAGATTAAACTGAGGTTTTGTTTTTATTAACATTAAAATTAACAACAATTAAAATGCATTGTTAATACTATTAAATTGTGTGTGTGTTATTTATTGTTACAACTACCCTATCAGCTCCTTTTTCTCCATCAATTTAGAAAACGAACACATGGAAAGGATTTGAATTTTTCTCTCTGAAACAAATTCACTTTCATTTCAAATGCCTCTTGTTTCCCAGTTTCAGCAGCAGAAGAGCTCAGGGGTTAAGGAGCTGTCACAGCCTGAGTAACAATTTGCAGCCTTGGATTCCAAGTGGTTGCCTAGCAGTAAAAGACTCCTTCCACACCACTCCCAGTTGGAGGTGCTCCCTATTCCATATATATACTTAGCTATAGAGACCATATTTAGGGAGATATACAAGATTTATTAATAGGAGCTCCCTATCAAAATCAGAGTATTGAGTAGAACTGGAAAAAGCCAAATCCCTGCAAAAGCAGTGGAGCATCACACAGAGGCAGTGGCTCAGCACAGGAAATCAGTGTTGGATGCAGAGCAACAGATGCAAAAATCAACTCCCACTAAGCACTTTTCTCAAGGAATTTTTCAGGATTATTCCTTCAGCTCGAGAGAAACACTGGGATGGTACTAAGTCTACATAATTCCTCATAAAACATCCTGAATATGTTTTGGTTTTTAAGAATACATATGTAATGACAGAGGAGACATTCATGTTCATTCAGTTTGTCCTCAGGCAGAGTGAGGCCATTGACTCTCATCTGAGAATTCCCTGTTTTAATTAACCCAAAGTTCAGCACACCCCCCCCCCCCCCCCCCCCGTTATACCTGGCTTGTGTCTTTTCCCCATGAGCCTTTCAGCAGTGGTAACCAACACCACAGTGGCTTGGATGCCATTTTTTCCCTCTTAAAAAGCAGAAGTGATGAACTGTGCAGAAGGAAAACTTGCATTTATCCACAAGGCAGAGTCTCTGACCCCACTCCATGAGTTTTGCAAAGGCATCAACCACCCCTTAACCCCCTCCTCATGGGCAATCCATGGCTGTTAATGATCTTCCCTTTCTGCTCCATAGATCACAGGGCAGAAGCCATCTGGCTTTTCCTCGGACCAGTAGAACAGGCTTTCCATAAACTTCAGGCTCTTTTTCCCTATTTAGGTCAGGAGTTAATATCCCCTATCACAAGCAAGGGGTCATGTCCTGCTGTTCAAAGTCAGCCCACTCCAAGAGGGCTGGCAGGATGAGCTGCCCCTCTCATGCAGGGAAAGCTGGGCTGAAAGGAGACCTGTGCCTGAGCACAGCAGAGCGAACACACCACAATATGCTGCCAAATTACTCACAGTGCATCTTGAGTGAGCTTTGCACAGAGGCCCTTTCTGGTCTAAAACACAAGAGATAAAGAAATAGTGCTAAATCCCCCCTCTTTTTTTTTTTTTTTTCCTTTTTTTTCTTTTTTTTTGGCAGAAAGTGCTACACTGTCCCAGTCTATTAGGCTTGGCTTGCTGAAAACTGAGAGGTCAGAAGGAGCTGCCCTAATCTGCAATAAGTCTGGCCCCACCATGCTGTCTGGGGAGATTCTCTCCCTGCAGGGTGAAAGAGTTCAAGCCCAACTTGGATAATGAGTAAAATGAGTTTCAGCACCTCGAGAACCCTAAAAATCCTCCTGCTCAGATCACATGGATTGGCCTGGCCCTCTCTCCCACGATTGCCCCAGCAGCTCTGGGGAGCAGTGCTCAGAGATGATCAGAGGAGCTGTGTTTTCTCTTTCCCACTCCACCACACGTTCACACCTGCCAGGAGGATGACATCCACCCCACATTATCTCAGGATATCAGCACCGTGGGCAAACCACAGCTCCCAGCTGGATTTGTCCCTCTGTCCCTTTCACTGCTACCTGAATTGAAGGCAAAGCTGAGCCATGATCTCTGCAGCTGGCAAATCCTTCTGGGACAGGAGTGATGCCCTGTCCTCAGGCATGGGACAGCATCTTTTCCTCTCCCCAAGCACCCACTGCCCCCTCCAAGGAGGAGAGCTGTCCCCACCAGCACAAGGGAGGCAGGGGACAAGGATGAGCAGTGACAGTAACTCCTCTAAACATACAAAATTCACCAAAAAACCTGCCAGGGGGTTACACCAACCTCCTTCCTCCTGCTCCCTCGTGGCCCAGCAAAGCAAACAAGGCAAAGGGCTCTGTTGTTTCAGACCCCCGAGCAAAGAGAAGGGTGACAAAGCCGCCCATCCTCCCCGCCTCGCATGTGACGAGCCGCAGAAGAGCAGCGCTGCTGCCAAGCCTGGGGACTAAAGGCCAAAGAGAGAGGAGATAGAGGAGCACAAGGGGCTGCTTGTGTGGGTTTTGTTTGGGGGAGTTATTTGAAATTCAGCAGCGACTGGGCTTGGAGAACAGAGTCCACTCAGAGGCCTCTCTCTTCCCATTCATCCCCGTCCCGGCGAAGGAGGGAGGGGGGATGCAGGCTGAGGAGCCAGGGAAAACAACCGGGCTCCTCATGAGAATTCCTGCCTGGAAGAGGCAGCCTGTGCCCACGGGGAGGCATTGGAACCTCGATTTCATCAGGGCAGGACAAAGCCCTGATGCCAACAGCAGCCTGGTGTCCAAGGAATCACCGTCTCCTTGCTTTTGGCAAAGCTTTGCCACCTCCTCCCTGAAGGTCAGGTCACATTTTTTGCCTGTCCCTTAGTTTCCCCCAGGTGTGATGTGAAAATAACACTGTCACATTTGGGTAATGAGGGCATTCCTAAGCTAAAAGCTGAAAAAGAGTAAAGTGATTTCAGCAGAGCAGAAAAAAAAAACGGCAGAAGATAAAGACAGAGATTGGGTAAAAACAAATAACACGCTGTGAAAAAGACAATGTATCAATCTAGGACACAGTGAGGGGGAATATTGCCAGGTTTTCCAGATATTAGGAAGACACTATCTTTGACCATGTCTAAAATATTAGATCCATTTCTGTGCTCAGCTTCAAGTGACATGAATTCACAGTGAGACAGGGTTGCAAAGAATGATCACTAAGATGACCAGACTTGCCACAAGATACTGGTGCACTTGGCTTTGCAAAAGGAAAACGAAGAGAAAATTAAAATGCTATAATTAAAACTCTGAAAAGGAAGCACCAGAGGAATTTAAAAAACTTCAAATTAAAGGGCAGTGATGCTGTGAGAATAGACAGGCTTGATTTGGCAAAAAAAATATAGCTGGGTTGAGATTTTAGCCACCAGAACAATTATTGTCCAGGACAGTCAATCTTGTATGATTAAGAATGAAATCTCCCTGCTAATGTGTAGGTGGATTTCATTAGGAAAGCCTTTGGGAAGTGGCTTTCCAGTTCTGTCCTTCTGTATTTAATGCAGAAAGGTGGAAACTTCACCCCTCTGCAGCTCCCACCTATAGAGCTGGACACAACAGGGCTTTGCTTTGTGGTGGTTCTCCATCCCTGAGATGCCTCCTGTTTCCTCTCAGGTGTTTGGTGACTCATCAGCAACCAAGTGAAAGTTTTCTGCTCTAACCTTACATCAAAGTCTCCCACGGCTCAAGGACTCAGGTGACAGCCTGCAGTCTGACTGATGACCTTCTGCAGGCAGCAGAGACTCCTTCCATTTCTCTGCTCATTTTTAATTTAAGGTCCTCCACTTCTAATGCCTTATCCTGAAGGATACAGAGATTTTAGGAGTCCTGGGAAAATTCCAAGGAGCAGCCTCCTCCTGATAAGGTATGGAATGATGTTAAAAGCTGGGACACTTTTAAACTACTCTGTCCAAGCCCAGCAGACCTTCTCATTGAAGAATGATCCATTCTATGATTCTCCTCTTCCCTGTCTGAGCTTTCTCCTCCTCCTTTGAGCCACAATCTCCTGGTAAAACCTCTGGGGGGTGTTGAACAACACAGAAATGGGGACAGAAAACTCTTCCCCTCCTGCCTGGCTTTCCTCTCCATGTCAAGCTGAACATTCCAGGAGAAATGAAAGAAACCAATGATGAACCATCTCCTTCCCCTTTTAACGTGGCAGAAATCTTTGCAAATGGGCAAATCTGAACCAAATGATGAAATGATCACTCCGAGCGCAGTGGCCCCTGACCTTTTCCTGTTTTTATTATCCCATGAAGTTTCTCCCTCTCAGCCTCACCTTCACATTCCTTCTGCAGTCATTACTTTCCCCATCACGGGTACTATGAGTATATTTGGAGTCATGGAATCATTGAGGTTAGGAAAGATCATCAAGCCTAAGTATTAACCCACTTATTTACAGCAGAGGCACAAGGTTCTTTAGGACTTTTCTCCCCAGAAAGGGGGTGTGACTCAGCCTCCATCCCGTGTTTAAATCTCACCTCCAAGTCCAAAGCTGGTGCATTTGCGTTGTCCAATTTTGGGCAAATTTAAGTAAAAAAAAAATCAGGTTTTCAATCTTCACATGCACAGTGAACCTGAATTACATTACTTTTTCAGCCAGGATGCTGATAAATGTGGCTCCAGTGCCAGAGAGACCTTCATTCCCTGTGAACTGCTGCTTTCAGTTCCTGAGATGCTGCTGTTCCAGAGACAGAGCTCCTTGGAGACCGAAAGAAAAGATGCAGAGGCAAATCCTTCACTCCCCATGGAGACTGTATTCAGTCCTTATTACTGTTTGGTAATCTCCTGCCCCTTTCTGACATATCTCTACCCTCAGATTCTCATTCCACCACTCTTGTAGTATCTGGCATTCAGATCAAAATTTCTCGAGTTCTGCGATTATGAAAGACAGATGATATTAAAAAAGGAGGACAAGTAAGACTTAAAATAAAACCTGGGTGTGATTTTTGAATCACTAGAGAGCCTCATCGTGGTCCATAGTCAAGACTGAAAAATATACAAAACAAAACTAAGCAACCCAACATTTGACAAGCTCCTGGTTTGTAATTTCCAATTTTTTTTTCTTTTGGCTTGCTTTCCTTACTCAGTGAACAAAGATGAGCTCACAGATCTCTCCACTCAGAGAAGATTGTTCTATTGCCAGTTAAACCCAGCCTGGCTTTCAGGAAAGACCCTCAGGAGGAACAGCAGTGTGACCCTGCTCAGGGCATGAGGGATCTTTCTTCACTCCTGGCATCCCAACCAAGTGGTGCTTTCCCTCACCACTAGCAGGTATTTTGTTCCAAGTGTCCCTTTCCACCTCATTCACGTTGCTGGGTGTTCTGTGTTACCTTATTCTCATTGCAACAAAGGAAAGAAATTAAAATATATGTAATCAAACAAAAAACAACATCCAAAAAAGCCCCACAATTAAAAAAAAAATCAACTCATTAATATAAATGGAGGCTGAAAATGGGGATATTTTACTGAAGTCCTGAAGCAAATGGCATCTTCTCAGGAGAACACTCTTGTGGACACAGGCACATGTGTTTTATTTATAGCTCAAGTTTTACTGCAGTCTCTCAATCAGGCATGGCCAGGGCTGTGTGTAGGCAAATGTGGCTCATTTCTCCCCAGCTCAGCTTTAAAGGGCAGTTAACAGCTTGTCTGGGGGGTTTGGTGAGGGTTTTATGAGCACAACTTAATCACAGAGATAGAAAAATGTTGCCACAGGAATGCAGCTGCAGGAGAGGGAGGCAGATCCCCGCCTTGCTACCCTCCCAGAGAGTGATCTAGGGATGCTCCCATTCCTGTCAGAGCCCTGAAAGAGACTCAAATCTCCCTCTAAATGCTTCATTCATCACCTCTTGGAAGCCTCTAAATCAAGGAATGGCACCTCTCTGAAACTTTACCCAACTCCTGCCGCAAGTCCCAGCATCCACGGAGCTGTTTTGGGATGGACACAGCAGCCCTGGCCAAAGGAGTTCACAACAATTCCCAAAACCCACAACAATTCCTGCTGCTGCCTTTCCTTCTCTGCCCCTCTCTGGTGTCCTCTGCTCTGCAAAGACACCTCTGAACTTATTTAAGGTGTCAAAGGTGCCAAAGTGTGGGTACAGAACTCAAGTGCTGCAGGTAAACATCAGGTGGTAAATTTAGGCTAATTCCTCTTGGTGTCACCCCATTCCCTCTCTTCCCTCCTCGAAACTCCCTGAAAAACTGTCTGAAGGCTTTCCTGGAATAAAAAAGTAACAGTTCTTCACTGTGACCTCCTCTGAACATTATGTCCCTTGCCTAAAATTTGCTGTTGAATTTAAGGGATGTGCCCACATCACGTGGCCATAGCAGGACCCACACCAAGACACCAACACCAGGTCACCTACTAACCCCTTGCACCTCACCCCAACTCTGAGCTGCATTTTCCCCTGCAGACTGCAGCTCTGTCCTCCTGTCCTGCATTGTGACAGGCTGGCAGGGGTGGTGTTCCTTCCCAAACACCCAGGAATAGATCTGGGCCAGTTCCATTCCCTATAAACTTGCACTTTGCAATCTCAGATGTCATCCCTGACGTTTAGATCCACCACCTCAGTCTATCTGCTGGCTTAAAGCAAAGGGGAGGGCAATCAGAATCTGCCTGACACAGCAAATCTAGGGAGGAGAAAAGGGGGAATCAATTTTTATAATACGTGTTTGGCACTACATAATAGATATAACTCTAAATGCGAGCCATAAAGTTGGAGAGGATTATAAATTAAATCCATTCTGTCCCTTTTAACTAAAAAGTGACCTTACCATAGAATTAAATGTGGGTTTTTCCCAGTGATCTATGGAGCTATAAAAGTGCATTGTGGCAGGGGGATGTTACAGCACAGAGAGGAGCCCCCAGACAGGCATCTCTACCCATGAGCTGCTGCTTGACTCAAAATGAGCACAGGGCAACAAGAGCTGAGGATTTCACCCCTCTCCCTGCCAGAAGGTGACTCATGTCCCTGCTGGGAACAGTCCCTGGCCACGTTTTCCTCTGAACTGGGACCAGTCTTGGGATGAGAGAATGCTGCCTGAGAAGATGTTCTAAAACATTTCTAAAAATTAAACAGCCTGCACAAAACCAGGCCAGGTTTTGGATCTGTGTCCTATCCTTGTTGAGTTTACCAAGCCCTAAATATGGCAAAAGAGGGGGAGAGGATTAGAAAGTGTCCTGGAGTTCATCTAAATGCCCCAGTGGTGGTGAAAAAGAGGATGGAAAGTCCTTGATTGCTCATGTAATGAACTCCATCCCCCTGCTCCAATAATCATACAGGAGAATCTGAAATACAAAAGACTTGACAATGTATTCCAGCCCAGAGGACACAATTTAGGATGTTCCTGAATGCTTTTGAATGGCCAGAAATTATCAGGTTTTGTCTCACAAGCAAATATGGTTTCGAAGCCGCTGCTGGGTTACAGGTTGGTATTTGTGGATAAAAGCTCTCTGAGCCTGTGGGAGACTCGGTGCCCCCTGAACATAACAGAGGACTGAAGGCTGTTCCACTTCCAATCAGTACAGCAGTGAGGAAAATCACTTCCCCCATGAAACAGATGCTCAGGGAAGTCACTGGTGTGTTACCTCATTACTGCTGAGAAGTGGTGCAAAGGAGGAGCCAAGAGTGTGCCCAGACACCGAAAGTCACTGAAACTTGGACAAAAAAAAGTGCTGCCAAGCCTGGCTGTCTCTTCCTGTGTGCACTGGACTGGCGTTGCCCTGCAAACCATGGCCATTGATCAAATCATTAGATTAGGTTTAGTTTGGATATTAGGATTTTTGTTTTTCATGGTAAAGGTTGTAAAATATTGAAATGGTCTGCACTGGCAGGTGGTGGGGTCATCATCCCTGGGAGCGCTCAGAAATGTGTAGACATGGATGAAGGTGAATGTGGTGATGGTGGTGCTGTTGACATGGATGATTGGGAATTTGGTGGTGGCAATGCTGGGCTGATATTTGGACATGATGATCTTGGTGGTCCTTTTGAATTTTAACAATTCTGTGATTCCATGAAACAACAAGACTGGATTCAGGAAAGCAGCCCAGATGGTCAAGGTTATGTTGGAGACTCATCTGAACTGCCACACTCCACTGTGCTGGACTGTGATGCTGGTGGATTCCTTCTCATTTTAGCCTTTCTTTTTCTCTTGGTCACTCATTATTTATTAGCATTATTTCACTCAGAAATGACATTTTTGCCTGCAATTGAACTTTTGGGCTGCACGGGGACAGAACCCAGTCTCAGGAACCATCTGATGAACTGTCCCAGGAGCTGGACTCAATGATCCTTATGGGTCCCTTTCAACTCAGGATATTCCATGATTCTGCATGGAATCCATCCTCACCATGGATTTCTTACCCAGGAAATACCAAACTCTACCCAGGGGATGGCATGGGGCAGGGATTATTGCTAATAAACCTTAGGATCAGGAATAAATCACAGCTGGGAAGATAGTGAGAGTTTTGTTCTGTGGCAGCAAGTTGCACCAGGTCACTGAGTCAAAGAACAAGCCCTGGCATGTATTATTAATTAACATTAGATGTGATATTTCATTGATTGAAGATCTGCAAGAGTTCATACCCGTGCACACACGAGAGTTGCTGGAAGAGCAAAGTACTTGCAAGGATTAATCAGAAGGGAAAGAAACTCTGACAAACTCTGAAACCCACCTCCACTCCTGAATTAAGAAGGAAAGATGTCTCAAAAAATCTGATTTTACAGAGCACAGCCATGCTGATCTCAGTCAGAGCCTCTACCAACCACCATGGTGCCAGCAACAGCAACATATTTACCCAGGCATCCTTGCCATCCACTCACCATGAATATTTACCAATGTTAGAGATTTTATTCTTAAAGGGGAAGAACAGTTACCACAGCTAATAGCTCACTACAGATTTATGAGATAAAAGGAAGCAGCCATTACTCAGCAGATGGTGCCCTCCACCTCCCAAATCTGCCTATCACACCAATGCAAAAATGCCAGGCTTTGTGTTGTTGCATATTTCAAAGCTATTTATGGTTAATATTTGACAAAATCCAAATGCTGCAGACCTCCAGGACTTGCTGTGGATCAAGTCTAAAACATCTGGAGTACAAGAGTCACCAGCAGGAGTCCTGATGTCCAAATAAATAAATAAATTCTCCTGAGGGAAAGGGTGCAAAAAACCAGTTCAGAGATAGTAACATCTCTCCAGCAACTTCACAGAGCAAAAGGGCTGAGCTGGAGATGAAGCACAATCCCAAGACCTCCAGATGTTGACCTCAGCTCTGCCAGAGGTTCACTTTCCATCTTATTCAAGCCACAGACCAAGCAGCTGCCTCTGTGCTCAGGAGTTCTACATTGGCCATGCTCATATTCACTGTTGTGCAACACACAGCGGTCAAGTGAAGTAAATCCAAAAAGGCTCATCAGGAAAAGTGCAGAGGCACAAGATAGTGTTGGTCAAAAATTTGGGAAGAAATAAAGCATAATAACTTTAAATGATTCAGTCCTTTGATGAGCCAGGGAACAGCCAATAAAGTCACCACAAAAACTGAGAAAATCAGGGTTCAAGAAGAGCTCCAGCTGCCAGACTTGATGAGGGTGACGGGACAGAATAATTACACCACTGAAGTCACTTTCCAGACAGGGAGCCAATCTTCAGGGCTTAAACCCTTTTTGAAATGCTCCTTCTTTGACTGTCTAAGGACCTGCAGTCATCAGAGCAGCGGCTCCAGAGCAGGACGAGCCCCTGATGGAAGGGTTGGCTGGGCAGCACCATTAATCCCCCACCCCGGTTGTGATCCCTGCTCTGGGGTGATTGATTTCCTTCCCCCCAGCTCCAAATACCTTCCACAGGGGGATTATTACACTGCCTGCTCTGTAATCAGCAGCAACTTCAAAAGGGCTCAGCTCTAAAGGAAAACCCCCGAGGGACGGCGTGAAGTGGGAAACAAACACAGCATTTGGGCTGTAATTTGAGGTGGGAAGCTGGGGTTTTAATAACCACCTCTCCACGGCCTGCTGGGCACCTTGAGGCTCATAAATTGCATTTATGAGAACAGGAGGTTGCAGGGAGGGTTTTGAGCCCACGTGGAAGGCGCCGTGCCTGGCGTGGCGCATCCGCGGCGCTCACGGTCGTTGTGTTGAGCACCAGCTTCCCTGGCAGTGCTGTCAGAGCAGAGCACTGCTGACCCAGCTCCAGGATTGGGAAGAGCCATGTCCTATTTACATCCAACCACTCTTCTGAGCAAGGGAAAGCAGTTGAGAAAAATCAGTGCTTTGTTTGCCCCACATTCGCCTCGCCAGGCAAAATGGAGATAATTGTGGTGAGATCTTCTACAAACGTGTTTAAGGCCTGCTCAAGGCAGGGAAGAGGAAGGTGCCTCAGTTCTCTCAGCCTTTTAAAATGAGCTCCAATCCAACAAAGACACAAAGGGCTGTTAGGGATCACCGCTGGCTTCACCAACCATCTTCCCCACCCGCAGCAGTTTGTCCCATATTCTACCTGATGCTGTTGGCAGCCAGGTGATACTCTCAGGGACATTCCAGGGTGGTCTTAGAGGTCCTTTTGGGAAAATCATTCCTTCTAATCACAAGTCAAAAGCCAAACCAGGCAAGGGAAGGACCCACCAGCCATCAGCACCACAGAATTAGGAAGGAGATGTTGCAGCTTGTGGTGGAGTATCCCCCCTGTCCACATCCTGGAAAACTCAACTGCAGAACAAGCCAAGGCTTTTCCCAGGACAACAGAAGAAGATATTCACAAAAATATGAGTGTTTTGTGATATGGTAGTAAAGGAATGTAAGCCTCATATTTTGGGGCAGGATGAGTGCACATTTCTGATCAAAGATGCTGTGGCATTGCCTCTGGTCACAGCCCAGCCAAAAAATCAGTGTAAGACTCCAGAGAGATGCAGGGGTATGGAATTGCCAAGAAGGGGCTTGTCTAGAAAACTGACATCAAGTCAACAAGACATCAAACCAGGCCTTTGTCCCAACAGAGAGAAGGACAGTCTCTGCTTCTTGAGGGGTTGTAAGCCTGTCTCACACCATTACAAAAGGTTTTTCTTCCACTCAAAACCTCGGATTTCAGCCGCCAGACCTCAATCCCGATGAGGTTTCCTCCCTTTTGAGGAGGACGACACAAAGGGTGCTGCCACACAGCCCCACACCGGAGTTTGTCCTGCAAAACAGCTTTCAGTTCTTTTCCCAGTGCACCTTTGGATACCCTGCAGGCCTCCTGCTCACCAGGAGACAGCTCCTGGGGGCAACTGCATCCAGTGAGGGCATCAAAATCTGCAGTACTTGTGTCCCATCTTCATATATTCACATACAAGAATCACAGATGCTTGAAGGTGGAAGGGGCCTCTGGAATTCCCCTCCTGCAAGCTGCTTCACCATCTTCCTTGATCTTGGTAGAGGATATCCAGACTGAGGATTCCCCATCTGGAGAATGTCACTTCCAGTGGCATTTCCGTGCCTGCAGGCACTTCCCACAGTTTCTGCTCCCCGAGGGATGCCTTGGGTGCATCCACAATCATGTCAGCTCTCACAGTAAAGGATGCCCCTCCTGGTATTTCCACTCATCCCACTTAACTGGATCCCCCAGCCAACTGGCATTTTTCTGGGATCTCTCCCAGCTTCCCCCCTGCCCTCCCAGCTCGGCTGCTCTTCTGCCTGTCACCATCTCTCCTGCTGGTTGTAGCAACATCTCCATCTGGAGACTCTGAAAGTCCTGACAGCATTGCTATCCCTGGTAACATATCTGAAAACCCTGAGCTGGCAGGAGCCAGCGAGTGACACAGGACAGGAAATATTTAACATTGTTCATGTCATTTTTCTAAGCATTCAGAATATGCAGTGAACATTAATTCATTGTCTGGGTATTCCTTCACTTGCCCTCATGGATGACCTGGAGGTTCTAAAATGAGTGATTGGGAGGGCAGTGCTGTATCCAGTGATAGGATCTGATGAAAAGGCTTGGGGCTGTGTCAGGACAGGTTTAGATTGGTACACGGAAAAGGTTTTCCATCCAGAGGGTGGTCAGGAACCAGAACAGGTTTCTCAGAGAAGTGGTCACAGCATGCCAGAGTTCCAGTTTGGACAACACTCTCAGAAACATGGGGGATTCTTGGTGCTGTTCTGTGCAGGTCTAGGAGCTCGATGGTCCTTGTGGTTCCTTCCAGCACAGGGCATTCTGTGATTCTGCTGAGATGTGGGCAGCCCAGAGACCCTCAGGCCTCCTCAGGGTTTGTGTTCCCACAGGTGAACATAATTCACCTGCTCATCACAATTTGACCCTCCTTTGGGCTGCACTCACCAGAGCAGACCAAGCACAGCAATGTCTTTTGTCACAGACTCTCCTTAAACCAAAACCCACCCCTGGAGCCATCAGAATTTCCCTAGAAAGATGCTGTGCCTTGGGGAATGCTTGCAAGGCAGTGTCTGACAACAGCACGGCCAAGCTACATCCCCAGTGTGAGTGCCAAGACAGCTCAGCCCTGCTCAGGGGGGAGGTTCATTGACATTTAAACATTTAACATCACCCACGACCTGGGAGGCAGCAGCTGTACAGGCTGCTAGGTTACAGAGATTTTTCCTCTCCTCCCATCCCCGATTTCTGCCATAAAAAATCAGAGACTCTGCTGTAATTTTGCCTTCACAGGCAGATATTCCTGGGGCACATACAAGAGTCAAATTCCCTCACCATCAGCTGCACATGGTGGGATTGCACTAAGCTCCAAAAAGCAAGGGGCTCACCCTTGCCCCTTTCCTTATATGCAGGAAGGTGTGGAGCATTTTGTTAGCAGTTAACCCTTGTTTCAGCTCAATAGAGCTGATCAGATTGTGGAACAACATCTGAGAAGTGGAGATTAGCAGGCCAAGCTCTTTTGTACTTAAGGCACCAATGCAGCTACTCAAAATCAGATTTCCCTTTCTTCCCCAGCAGTTGATTAAAGCCTTTTCAAGCAATTCTTTCCAACCTGCAGATGTTTAAGTCAGGTGATGGAGATTTTTTTTTTCAGTCTGGGAAATGGCAGCAGCATGGACCTGAAGTATCTCAGAAAAAAAATCAGGCCCAGAAAACAGAGCTAAGTGTGTGTCTGTCTGTACACAGGCCCTAAAGCAGAGCTTTGGTAGACCTGACCACAGGGCAAACATGCAAAGGCTTCCGTTCCAGAAGGGAGAATACACTCTTAGAGCAGGAGCTGAATCCAAAAATAGCCTGTGAGAGGATCAATTTCTGCTGCATACTGATTTATTCAGCCCTTTCATGGTGGCAAAGCCCTCTATAACAAAATATCTGATTACAGGACTATGACCATAAATTCCACACGCCCTGGAGCAATGGCCAATGAATAACTGACTTGTTAAGGGAAGGGCCCTGCACAATGAATAAATCTACCAACAGGGCTTTCGATACAAAAGACCCCACTGGGACAGATTTCCTTGTGAAGGTGTATCGACTTTCATTTGCAGGAACCAGCAGATATTTGTTTGGAGGAGATCTCCATTGTTACATTGCTGCTCAACAACACCCAGCATAAAGCCTGACTACTTGATTGATTGGAGTATCCAGGTGGGCTGGACTATACAGAGGAGCATTTTGCAGTGTTCCACGAGGTTCTCCTGGAAAAGGAGGTGTTTAATCCAGAAGAAATCCAAGGCAGGTGTGGGAGAATTGCCTGCTTCAGTTATATAAGGGCCTCAAGAAATTAAGGACTGAGAAAGGACAAGAAAAGACAGCTCTGGAGGAATGTTTAGGGGTGGACATGTGCTCACAGTCAAGGCACAAGAAGAATAAATCATCCCTGGTGCTCAGCTGGTGCCCTTCACCTCAGGATCCCAGAGGAAATGTGGTTTGACCGCATCCAGCTGGACACAGAGCTGGCACAGAGCCACACTGGGAAGGAGGGAGCCAGGCTTCCCCATTTCACAAATGAGAAAACACTAACCTGCAGAAAGACCAAAGTCTTATTTAAGTGTGCCCTGAGCCCCGTGGTCTGGCAGGGGCTGAGATCAGCCCCATGAGGGTGTCCTTGGCCCACAGGGAGAATCGAACTACAGCAGCTTTTAAAATCAGCCACAGGGGTTTGGTGCTGCGCAACCCAAACTTCAGCAGTTTGTGGAGCTGTTGGCTTGCGGGATCATCCCCAGGGAGACAGGAGCACAGATGGGACAGAGACAAAGCTTTCAGCTCCAAATCTATTCTAGCAGGATATCATGATGACCCCTATCCCAAAAACATTGAGACAGAGAGCTGTGCTAATTCTCAATGAATATGGAATAGGGCACGTCTGCCAGGAATGGGATATTCCTAATAGCTGACACAGGGGAGGAAGAAAAGAGCCATTTTGCAAACAGCAAGGACTTTGTTATAGGCCAGCTGAGCTCAAAAAACTGAGGGAACATCTCCATCTAGCAAAGCCAGCCTGGAAACAGGCAGCTGACAAGGTGAGCCTGCAGGTGGGAGGCTGAAATCACGGCAGGAGGTATCACAAGACCTGCCTCTGACCAAAACTCAGTGTTCAGGAAAAGAGACTGGCAACGATAAATACCAGGACATGCACGAAATGGTGCCCCCAAACACATGCAGGATTCATCTGTCCTGCTCCCAGGCCACATCAAGGCAGCAGACAGCAGCTCTACCTGGAGCAAATCACCAAGCTAAAACTACAACGGTACTTGAAACGCTGGAAGGAGGAATTTATTTATTTTATATATCTTGTTTCATACACTCATTTCAGCCAACATACAGTGCACCACATGAGGTGACACCCATCTGTTCCAGTTTTTACCCCTCCCCAAAAATATCTGTATTTCCTTACTAGGTCTCTGTCCATTCTTCCTCCAGATGCCCTTTGCTTTCCCTGATCCTCCCTGTCCCAGGGATAAGGCATGGCACCAAGCAGGGCAGAGTTTGCCACTTCAACAGCTCGTTTGTCATCAGCTGGTCACTCCTTAATCAATCTCTTATGGAGGGATATTTCAGAAGAAAATGCAGAGGGAGTAGGAGAAGGAAAGTAAGAAACCATCTCCGGTTTAATTTTGATAACATTGGCAGGGAGTGATTCTCTCCAACAAATTAAAATCAGCAAATCTCTCATTTTCTCTGACAGAGGTAACCAATTAAAATTTTCATAAAGGGGGCAGTGATGTGTGTCTGCCAGACAGAGTCACCAATCTAGCAGCCCTCTGATTTAAAATATTATCTTTCCTTTCCTTTTTTTTTCCTTTTTTTTTTTGTCCTCTTCCCTCAGAGCTTCCTGGAGCAACATGACAGATTATCTCAGCATAATCAGACTAATACAAAACCCTCGCTGCAAGAGGCACCGCGAGGAAATTCTGAACTCAAGATGTGACGACAAATGGATGTTCTGAAGGGACTTCATTTACTGCTCATTTTCCTTTTCTTTATTTTTTTTTATTGTTGTGTTTTGTAGCCTCAGCACACTGCAAACCACATTAGAGAGCCAAATATCACACGGAGTGCATGGAAGGGAAAGGGAATTACACTCCCCCCGTGGGCTGCCCTTCCAGATTGCTCTCCAAGAGAGAAGTTTGGCTTCCAGTTGATGGTTTCTTAGGTCTGAATAAAATGCCCCCAATGACGGGTCAGGGATGGAGTGGAAGAACTGCCTTTTTGGCAGCAGGAGCATTAGGGAAGGGTACAGGGCAAGTGGGACCTCTGACACTGGGATGCTGGAGACTGGGGTGGCATCTCTGGTGGCCCTGACTTGGGGAAATGAGGATTGCCACAGCTCCCTGCCACGGTGGTTTGGGATTTTGAGGGCTGATCTCCTGAGGATTTGGCATCTGATGGGGCCATGCATAAATCATAAAATCATAGAATGCTTTGGATTGGAAGACACCTTAAAGATCATCTCATTCCACCCCCCTGCCATGGGCAGGGACACCTTCCACTCTCCCAGGTTGCTCCAAGCCCTGTCCAACCTGGCCTTGGACATTTCCAGGGATGGGGCAACCAGAGCTTCTCTGGGCAAGCTGTGTCAGTCCCTCAGCTCTTTCACAATAAAGAATTTCTTCCCAATATTTAATCTAAAGGAAAGCAGTGCATTTCAAGTCAAAAGGAGCCCCTGCCCCTCCAGCACAGATGGGACATTCAAATGCTGTTTTCCCTGGCAGAGATGTGGTTCAAGACAACAGAGATGCCAAGAAGGAACCCCCTGTCCCCACTTTGGGAACTGTACATCAGTCCTTTTCTTCCTATGTTTCAGAACTCCAAATCCCCACCCAAATTTATGGATGGACATCAACCCCCATCAACATTTAATTCTTAGCCAAGTTTCCCTCAAACACAACCATCACCCTCCTGCCCTTTTTCATCCCAGCAAACTCCAGGCAAGCAGAGAATTTGGGGAAGGAGCCATGAGAAGAACTCAGGAGCATCCTGTGAGTGGTGAACACTGGAATGTGATGGAGACCCCTGGGCTTTGTCTGCAGCCACATTTTAGCTGTTCCAGTCCTTGCTGTGACACTGAGCAGGACCCTCCTGCAAACCTCCAGGCCAGGTGCCAGCTCCCTTCCCTTTGGAGGCTCGCCCTTTGGGGATGTGAATTTTCTCCAAGGGGAGGAGGCGAGCTGGTTCCAGAGACAGCCTGTCATCCATCTTGAGGAAAACACTCCTCTCTCTTTGCACCTCTCCTAGAAAGGTGGGGACCAGCATTCCACAAGCCTGGGATCAGGCCCCGGAGAAAAGCTTTGAGTCATTTGTTTACCAGCGCAGGTTTTCCTGGAGCTAATTAATGAGCCAGGCTGATACCCTGCAACAGGTATCGATGACAGAGGATTTCCTGCCTGCTACACTTGAGCAACGGGAGGGGGTGAGGCTGGATCTGTGAGCACAATGCTTCCCCCTCTCCCTTTTCCCCCCCTAAAAATAAACTGGGAAAGAAAAGCCACCTGCAGCCACACTGCGGGAAGCCCCTCTGCCATCTCCCCTGGAGCACGGGGCACGGGTGGATTCCCTGGAGCAAAGTGCTCGGGCATCCCTTTCTGCCACTTGCAGGGAGCGAGGGAGGGTGTGGAGACCCCTTGGAGCTGGGGGCTGCCTCCGAGCCTCCCCCAGTTCTGGGCATGGGAGTAACAGAGCTGCTCTCAGCAGCGCTTCCACTCCCGTGGAGAGCCGGTGGGAGCCTCTACTTTCACAAGGATACTGAAATCGGGGAGAAGAGGAAATGAGGGAGGATAAAACGTGCGGGAGAGCATGGTAAAAAAAACAAAAAAAAAACCCCAAAAAACCAAAAAACCAAAAAAAAACCAAAAAACAAACAAACAAAAAACATGGGGAGGGGGGAGCAAAACTCAACGTGAAGGCGATGCTGGAGAGTGGGAAATAAACCCCATGAATCTCGCGTTTCGTGTGCGGGGTGGGAGGCAGCGCTTCTTGCGAGCCCCAGATATGCGGTGGGTTTTTTCTTTTTTTTTTTTTAATTTTTTTTTTCTTTTTTTTTTTTTTTTTTTTTTTTTTAGCGGGGGCAATAGCGGAGAGCATCGCTCCGCGGGCTGTGCCGAGCATCCGAGCGCTCCGGGGGTGGCGAGCGGCGATAGCCGGGCGGCGAGCGCCACCTCCCCGCCGCTCACCGCAAGCCCCGGCAGCCCCCCACGGCTCCCGCTGCCGCCCTGGGGATGGGGGAGGCTGAGGGGGAACCCCGACATTAGGTGGAGATGCCCGATGCCTTTTCCCAACCTCTCCCGGCGTGGGGTTGCAGCGGGGATGGCCCCGATGCTGTGAGAAGGATGGAGTGGGGATGTGTGTGTTGAGGGGGTTTTGGTAAGTTTGGGGTGGTTGTAAAAGGGGCTTGTGGGGTGCTGTAAGGCAGGGAAGGGTTGTGGGGGTGTCCCAGAGCACCTCTGGGTGCCTGCGGGGCACAGGGTGATGCAGGGCTCGCTAGGATGGCAGAGGATGGGATGTGGGGTGCTCCCCTAGCCGTGGTGGTAGCTTTTGGTGGCTCCTTGGGGTGTGATGGGGGTTCAGAAGGTCCCCCCGACTCCCCCCCCCCACACACACAGGCAGTTCCCATCCCGGGTATGGGGTCTGGCCCACGGTCCCTGCCTCATTTTCCCTCACCTAAGGAGAAGGGGCTACAGTCATTGACAGAAATCCCCTCTGCTTTGCAGCCAGTCCTTCCCTGAGCCCGTCCGCCTTCACTGGTCAATTCTGGGGGCTCCAAGCCCCTCTCCCTGCACCCAGGGCTCGGCAACACCATCCCAAGTGCCACGAAAAGGGCCGGGAGCCCTGCCCCTGCCCTTGCTGTGCCTTGTGCCAGTTCCTTTCTGGTTTTCCCTTTCATCCTCCACAGCAGGAGTGATGCTGCACCCTGACCCATCTGTAACACCCAGAGCGGGTTATGGATGTCCCCTGGGTCTTCCAAACCCCACCAGCCCTGTGCCCCTCCGAGACCCCTCAGGCAGGATGTGCTGTGTGCTCAGCCCTCTCCTTTGTCCCCTGCCTGGCTCAGCCCCGTGGCCGCCCCGTCCCCTGGCAGTGCGGCTTGGCTGAGCTGGTGCAATTCCTCAGCATCCTCCAAGGGTAAAAACCTCCCCGGCTCTGCCCTGCCACCTCCTTCCTCTTCCTCAGCGAGGTCTTGGGCACAGGAAGGAGTGTGGGACCCAGGTTAATGAGTCATTAATTAATTAGGGACCTACTTAATATGCACGGGGAGTTGTTTGTTTCCTTTAGCAGCCCGGACTTTGGATGAGATCCCAGCCCTGCGAAGCCTCCAGCCTGGTCTCCCAGCTGATAATAGATAATACAGATATTTCAGCACCAGCCAAAGCAGAGTCATCATCATTAATACAGAGCCCTCCCCGCTACACCACAGAGGTCATCGGGCAACTCCTCGGAGCGCCGGGGGGCTCAGCCCTCCTGGCTTTCCTCAGGCTCTGCCCGGCCAGGTGAGAGGAAACCTGAAGTGATCAACAGGTCTCGGGGCTGGGGAGGTGCCCCTGCACCCCGAGCAGCCCTGGCTCCCTCCCAGGGAGGCTTTCGAGGCGCTGCGATTTTCGCTCTGCCGCGCACGCAGCTTTGGGCATCTGTCAAAGTAGCTCCGCTCTTCCTCAGCCCCCCTTCCTCCCCTCCTCCTCTTCCTCCTCCCTCAGCCATCAGCTGTCAGCTGGCCCTGGCAACTCGGCAGACCCAGCGCTGGAGCTGGGTTGATCGGAAAGCCCTGGCTCCAAAGGGATGGGGCGGTCAGGGGTGGAAGGGGGGTGTCTTTGTGCCCTCCATCCCTTTGACCTTGCCTTGATGCTCCGCTCCCTCCCCGCTGCTCTCTGTGCCGCTGATTCACAGGGGCTGTTTGCTTGGCCAGGGCAGGATCAGGGACGCGAGTGTGAGTCACAGCCGAGGGTACCTGGCAGAGTTCATCTGCAACCCCCGTGCCTTCGGCTCGGGAGCCGGTGCCTGCTCTCAGCCAGGACTGAGAAGTCCCTTTGAAACCTCCACCTGATCCCCCTCGATCCCTCTTTTCCCCTTGGCAGAGCCATGGCTGAAACACCTCTCCGTGAAAGTCTGAAGATGCATCAACAGCCACCCTCCATCAGCGAATGTCAGGCCGTGAAAGGCAAGGGGGCGGTGGGGGAAGAGGGAGAGACAAATTTTGCGGTTCGTTCCCACACAGGGTGATTCAGAACAAGATGCTTTGTAATTACGCATCCCTGATGGAGACTCCTTCTCTCTCCACCCGCTCTCCCCCCTTCCCCAAAGAAAGGCAAAGCCGTGCCTGGGTGCCAGCATCCCCCAGGAGCACAGCGCCGGGAGCAGCGTGTGTGTGTCTGTCTGTCTGTGCCACACTCGGAGCTCTACGGAGGGCTAAAGGTTAATTTTCACCCCCGGTGTGAAGCCAAGCGCTGAGAAATGGGCATTTGGGGGAGCACATGAGGAGCTCATCGCCTCCTCCAGCCCTGGGTAGGTGCCACACAAGCAGCGAAGCAAGAAGGGGACCCCCCCCACACCCCGAGAGCTCTCCGAGGAAAAGGGGGAAGGCAGGAAGCTGCCGTGAGGGCAGATTCATGCCCGGGGCAGGCAGCTGTCTGTCCTTCCGGGACTTTGTTTGCCAACATTGCGGGCTGAGGAGTCCCCGGACCCCGGGGCTGCCCGCGAAGGCACCGCGGCTTCGCTGCACTTTGCAGTTCAGCCCCGGCTGGCTCTGCAGCTCCCCTGTCGCGATCCCCCGCTCCTCTTCCCTCGCCTGGCTGCCTTCTATTCCCCCAGAAAACCCAGACCCCATCTCCCTTCCCCGGGACACGTCTGCATTCCCCCCTCCGCATCCTGCAGACATTCAATATTTTCCACCGGTGCTTGATGTTTGCCCACAGGACCCCGCATGCACAAAAGTTAAAACTTCCCGTGTCAGGGAATGATTACGCTCTATCAGTCCAAATTGCGGAGTGGAAGGGACGGAAACATCCTCCGGGTGCTGTTCCCAGGGGTAAAAAGAGAGGAGTGGGTGCCCAGCGCTGCCCCCATCGCCGTCTCCCCCGGGGATGGATTCAGACCCCCCCTGCGCTCCAGGCAAAGCGCAGCCGGAGGGAGAAGTCGCGTTCCCCCTTTTCCCTCCCCTCCGTGGAAGAAGGAAGGGTGGCCGGGAGCCCCTTACCTTGCCGAGCTCCCCAGGTTTTATATCCTCCTCCTTCCCTTCGTCAAATTCCAAATGGAAACCAGCAACATATCCAGGGGTAACCAGCCCAACATTGGGCAGCGCGTGAAGTCCAAAAGGATGGCAGAGCTCTCTCTCCCCCTCTGCTTCCTCCACTCTTGCCTCTACATATATATATTACATACACATTTATATATATATATATATATATATATGTTTATAATAAATGGAAAAGGGAAAAAAATCCTAAAAGAAATGGGGGTGGGGAGGGAGAGGAAGGGGAGAACCTTTGGTGTCTCTGCAGACAGGCAGGTAGAAGAGAAAAGCTGAAAATAATTAAGCCGTTTTTTGAGGAATCCTTAGGAGAGGGGAAAAACGCAGTTAAAAGCCAGTAAATCATTAGATCCAAGCAGACAATCAAGTCTTCTCCTTTGGAAAAAAAAAATATAACAGCAGGGTTCAGAGTAGCTTTCCCAGCAGCGAGGAGCAAGAATGGTCTTCTTCAGGAAGATATGTTTGTTTAAAATCCACTCGTCTGCTTTTCCTTCTTTCTCTCTCTTCTCCCCCCCACACTTTTTTTTTCTTCTTTCTTAAATTTATTTATTTATTTTTTCAAATTCTGCTTCTGAATCTCTCTCTCTCTGAAACTAGATCCAGTCTTTGTAGCCAGGGGCTGCATTAAGGATTACATCAGGCTTTTATAAGCTTTCCAGATCACACATTAGAGTGAGAGAGAGAGAGAGAGAGAGAGAGAGAGAGAGAGGGAGGGAGGGAGGGATAGGAGGGAGGGATGAAATGCACACACACATACACACGCACACGCACGGATCGGAGCTTTGTAAAACAGGCAGCTATAGGCGAGGACCCGAACTGACACGCTATCGCATCGGGCATGCTCCGCTAGCCTCCAGCAGGAGACGATGGATGGATGGATGGATGGATGGATGGATGGATGGATGGATGGATGGATGGATGGATGGAACAGAGGAGCCAGCGACAAGCCGGAGCGCGCTGGCGGCTCAGCAGCAGCGCAGCCTCCTCGGGACAAGCTTAGCCCTAAGCGGGGAGCCAGGAGGTGAAGAGGGAGCCGGGATTGGTGGTGGTGAGGATGGCGAGGCTTCTGCTTCCCCCCCCTCTCCTCTCCCCCCGCCCCGCTCCCCCAAAAACCTGCGGAGGCTCAGCACGGAGCGGTGCCGCTCGCCCGCAGAGGGATGCGCAGAGACGCTGGTGCCGCTGCCTGGGTACCGGCAGGGAGCGGGGGGTGCTGGGGCTCTCTCCCCGCTCCCCTCGGAGCCTCCCCCGGATCTGGCAGCCTGGGAAGGGGAATGGGACACTGGGCAGGGTGGCGGGGACCAGCGGGGCAGCGGCTCCCCAGCCCCTCAGCCGCGGGGAGGGAGGGCGGGGATGGGGGGACCTCCCCCAGCCCCCCGGCTCGGTGCCTCCGCACCAGGGTTTGCCCAGGCAGGGGACGGCGACAGCCATTAACCCTTTCCTAATTGTTTAAATTGTACCGCTTTCCTAGCATCCTCCTCAACTCCGTGCTCCATTAACCCAAAATTTGGGCGGAGTTGGGGGGGGTCTCACATCCAGGCAACACCCCAGGGCAGCAGGAGGCTGAGGAGGGGGGAAGGGAAAGTTGGAGCAGGTGGAGGAGGAGGAAAATGGGCTGGGGTGAAAGGTACGTGCTACATCCCGGCAGATTTGGGGTAAAGGTGCTGCCTCCAGGTTTGCAGCCTGAGGAAGGTCCTCCGGCAATGAGGAGCTTGCCGAGCAGAGAAGGGGGGGGGTGGGAAGGGGGGTGGAAGGCAGAGGAATGAGACTGGAGGTGTGGGGGAGAGCTGGGGGACTTCAGCATCCTGTCAGACTTCGGGACCTGCCCCTTGTTTTTAACCCTTCCTACTCCAAAAGGGGGAAACAGACTGTCTTTTCCCATGACAAAATCATCTCCCTCCCTACCTAGGGCTGCTGCTCCCCCATCAGGGAAGGGGCACAGACCTGTCCAAGGGGGAGAGGCAAAGATCCCATCTGGCACCACCCTCTGTCCCTCCACCTCAGGGAGGGAGAGGAGCGCCCCATCTCTCCCCTCAGGGACTCTCCAGGGCATGTCCACCCCCTCCCTCTTGGCCTTCTTCCCCTTTCCTCCCTTCCCTTCGCATCATCCAGCACTTCAGCCCCCTATTTCCACACCTTCAAACCTTTTGCATCCCTAAAAAACTCCTGGGAGAAGGAGAAAAGAAAGAAAAAAAAATCTTCGTTTAGCCGAGCTGAGCTGCAAAGCCTGGCTGTGGAGGAACGCAGCAAAGCAGCCTCTCATCCCCAGCCAGCACTGCAGCAGCATCGCTGGCCAAAGGCATCTGTGACATCTCCAGTTAAGCGGGGACTGGAGCAAAGGGGCAGCTGGGGCCTGAAATGCAGCGTTTCAGCCGACAGGCGGCTATGCTGGATTAGCTCCGTGCATGCTCCGAATGGAAATCTCTCCCTTTCCCTCGCCAGCATTTGGGGAGTTTGTTTTCCTTCAGGAAGGCTTCCCTGATCCTCAGAGTCAAACAAGGATTTCTTCCCTGATCTGCAGCTCCTCTCTCTCCAACCATCACAGGTGTCAGCAGGAGAGGGGAAAGCTTTGGAGGGAGCCAGGGAGTGCTTGGCAAAGGAAGCCCAACCCTAAATGTCAGCCTAAATTTAAACCTAATACTAACGCTAATCCTAATCCTAACCCCAACCCTAATCCTAACCCCAACCATAATCCTAACACTAATCCTAACCTCAACTCTTATCCTAATTCTAATTCTAAACCCAACCCTAATCCTAAACTTTATTCTAACCCCAACCCTAATCCTAACCCTAAACCTTATCCTAAACTTAACCCTAATCCAAACTCTGATTTTAACCTTAAACCTCACTGTAAACCTAACCCTAATCCTTATCCTAACCCCAACGCTAACCCCAGCCCTAATCCTAACCTCATACTTTATCCTAACCCTAATCCTGACCCTAGCCCTAATCCTGACCCCAACTCTAAACCTAACCCTAACCCTAACCCTAACTGCAACCCTAACCCTAACTCTAATCCGAACCCCAACCCTAATCCTAACCCTGACCCCAACCCTAATCCTAACCCCAAACTTTATCCTAACTTTATCCCTAATCCTAACTCTAATCCTAACTTTAACCCTAACTGCAAACCTAACCCTAATCCTTATCCTAACCCTAATCCTAATTGTAATCCTAACCCTGACCCTAACTCTGTCCCTGCCCCTCTGAGCCCCGTGGGGCAGCTCTGCCTTTCCTTTGGAGTGTTGGGGGAAGAGGGGGGAACTCACCTTCCCTGTCCTGGGTTTGGGGAGGTCAGCAAGAACAAGGTGCAGTTGGCTTCTCTCCTGTGGTACAGGGCAAAGAAGCCCAAGCAGAAGGACACAGCACCAAAAAGTGCTGCTGACCAAACCAAACCAAACCAAACCCATTTTCTATTACAATGGGGCCTGATGGAAAAACCCATCTTTGTGGGAATGGGGAATTGGGCTCCATGAATCTGAGAATTGCAGAATATCCTGAGCTGGAAAGGACCCACAAGGATCATCAAAGTCTAGCTCCTTGCCCAGGACCAGGAATCCTACCCTGGGCTACTGTCCAAAGATACTGACAAATGTCACTGCAGACCATTTTTTCCCAGTTCTAAGTAGAGAGATTTGTGAATTCCTAGACCCCCATTCAACAGAAGGGTAAACATGGCCTGCGCCTCAAAATCACAGAGAGGCCTGATGTCCCCATTTCTCACTGTGTGCCCTCCAGGGAGAGCTGAGGATGAGCTGGGACAGCAAACAGGATCTGAGGATTTGGGGTCTGCAGCTCTCTGAGGTACCCAAGTGCAATAATTCACCTGCTCTCTTCATCTGTGAAGTGATGAAGGCAAAATAACTTTAGCAAAAAATGGATCTGTGAAATTCCCTGCAGCAGGTTAACTCTGAGGGCAAAGAAGGCCATCGGCAGAGCAAGAGATCCTCTCAAAACATCAGATCTCCCCAGAAATCTGAGTTTGGGGGGACATAGACCCTTCCTGCCATCCTGCCAACATAACCCACACATGGCATCTGTGGGGAGAATGGTCTGTACTGGTAACATAACAGATTTAAAGGCACCTTTGTGTTTGTGGTTGTCCCCTCTGCTCCCCTTGAAGGGACCAGTCCTAGGTCAGCACAATTTCTTTATGACACAGAAAGCCCCAAAACAGAGATCTCTGCCCTGTTTTGCTTGAAAGTGTGCAGAAATAACCAAAATACCTCAGCTCAGCCCAAACTGGCAACCTCTGTCCCATCACAGTATGTTTTAAGGACTCCTGAAGTTACTCAGGGCAGATATGGGCACCATCAGCACCTCCCAGAGTCATTCCCAGGGGAAAAGAAGCAGACAAGAACAGCAAAAACACAGGTCACAAGGCCCAATAGCTTTTGGGACAAACCATCCCTGCAACATCATGGCGGTTCTGATAAGGCAAAACCCACCCCTAATTCCCCTTGGTGAGGTGCTGGGTGTGTTTTGTGACAAACACCGACTTTGCTGTCCAAAAATACAAGCAAAAAGTGAAGTATCTTTCTCTTCTCTGCTCTGTTTTCTGTCTGGGTTTTGGAGGTGGAAAGGCTGAGCTGGATCCAGCTGTAATTCTCCTCTTCCCCCTGTCAAAAGAAAACAGCAAACTCAAGAGAGATAAACAAACCTTTACCCACACTTTGAATTTAGAACGTTTTGCTGCACAGAAAACCCCTCTTGTTGTCAGAGGCAAAATGGGTCCAGACAAAAAAAAAAAAAAAACAGGATGGGAATATCCTTGGTTAAATGTAGCACCCCTGGGAATATGCAAAGAAATTTTGGGAGAAGAATTAAGCTGCACACTTCAGGAGCCTAAGCTGGTTTCAAACTACAAAGTACATGAGGGAGACATGAAAGAGCCAGAAAAAACATTTTCTATCTGTCCAATTTTTCCACCTTCTTTTGAAGCACGGAGCACGGGCGGAAAAAGGCTGTTTGGGCTGGGAGCTGCTCAGAGCTGGTTTAGGTTTGTTAACTCTGTCCTCCCACCTCCCACATTGCAAAGGTAGGCTGGTTGTGCTGTTGGAATAATAGATTTGCCCCAAAAATCTGCTGGAAGCATAATTGCAATGTAGAGAAACTGAATTTAGATTTTTTGGAAGAGTCTCCTCCTGCCAGTGGTACCCCCAGATATTGTAGGTGTGGATGAGGATGGCAAGGGAAAAATAAAAAAAGGGGGAATGCCAGGAATTCCCAGGGGATCTGTTTGAGAAGGATAACTGCAAAGCAGGACAGCTTGTAAGTAATCAGTTTACTTCCCCTCCAGCAACAGATACCACTGTGTTTACATCTATAACACTTTCCATTTTGTCTGGTTAAAAATCTCCTTGAACAATTCAAATTTCGAGGCAGCCACATCTCTCTGCTGAAGGGAGACATGGGATAACTCAGCTCTTGAAAGGGATTTTCCCATGCCTGCTTCTCACAGGACTGCTGTGGTTTCCACCTTGCTTTTGTTGTTGTTAATTTTTATATGTTTTTAATGACTTTTCATTGCTGTTGCCAGCTGTGGTTTCTGCTGGCAGTGGCTGCTCAGGGGTGTTCATTCTCAGGTGTCACAGGTCAGACCCAGCAATCCCAGCCTCTCCTAAGGGCAAGGAGAAAACTCCTGCTCCTCCTTCCACGGGCTGAATTTATTAAAGTGTAGCAGTTGTCTGTGTTCAAGGAGTGTCTTTGCTCAAACTCCTCCATTTTTGGACAAGGTGCTGAGAGAATTCTCCTAAATAGGAATTTAGCATCAAGTCCATTTTTGTAGACTTGTAAAGTGAGGCAAGGTAGACGTTCCAGCTTTCCCAAGCATGGGAAATCCAACTCCATCCCTCTTCCCTGACCAGCCTGCTTTGCATGCCAGGGCCAGGGGATAATTCCAGGGAGCCCCAAAAATGGCCTTAGTGAGGGGAACAAGCACCAGCACAGGTATGGCCACAGCCAGTGATGGTGGAGGGAGCTTGGTGAGTGACTGCTGCTTTGTTGAGGAGGCCAAGCTATTCCCAGAGTCCCAAAGCTCTTGGATGACCAGGGGAGAGGATGGAACCCCCCTCTGAAAGCATTTGTGATGCTGGCTCTGGCAGCAGGAAGGAATGATGGAGCCCCAAGCCCAGATGTTCACAGCTCCTCTTTTTCCAGAGCTTTGAACTGATCCTGAACTTTCCTCTTTCCCTTCTCCCTGCCCAGAAAGGGAAGGAGCAGGGAGGAGATATTAATGAAGTTCTTCTTCTGGTGAAGATCCTGGGGCCAGAGGCTGAGAACCAAGAGTGAGAGCAAAGGCAAAGTGCACTTTGATGCTATTGCCAATGAAGACAAATCAGGAGCATCCCAAATGGTCACAATAAAGAGAATTTCTCCAACAAGCGCTCAGCTCTTCCTTATCCTTGTTTAGAAACTTTCTTCAGGAGGGAAAGTGCTGAACACCTTCTAAAAATAGCAATGTTAATAATAATTACAGCATGTTTACAGAGTCACAGAATGGTTTGTGATGGAAGGGACCTTGAAGATGATCCAGTTCCACCTCCTGCCATGGGCAGGGATACCTCCCACTAGACTAGGTTGCTCTAAGCCCCCCTGGTCCTCCTGGCAGGGCAGCCTGTAGCAGACCCCACTCCAATGTCACCTGTCACCTCCCTTAATCCTGAGCCATAAATTCTCCCTTATCTCCTCATCCACCCTCAGGCAAAGCTCCGTGTATTCCATCTGCTCCTCAACACAGAGGGACACGGCGCCTCCTCATCTCCCTGCGCTTGTCCTTCCTAAAGAGAATTCCTATTCTTGTTCTTCCTGCATCCTTCCACTCCATCCCTCCAGTCCCAGGAGTCATCCCAAGCCAGTCAAAGGAGCCATCCCACCACATCTCCACGGTGCCAACAAGATCACAGCCCTGCAGAACACACTTCCCCAGTCCCCTGGTTCACTCCACATGCTCAGGTGTCAGAATAGAGGAATTTAAGCTGGATCAGTGACGAAGCCATTTTCCTGTGTGGAGTGCCTGGAATTCTTTTGTGCTGCTCTCCAGGTGCTTTCCTGCTGACCTGCAAATCGCTCTCCAAGCTCTTGGCATCTGCTGCTGAGCCTGGCACCAAACTGGCGGGAGAGGGATGGATTGAGATGCCCCTTCCCCTGGGAACTCTCTTTTCCCACACCAGCTGCTGGGAGCTGCCAGCCACTCGTTTAAAACCCCTGGTTAGCACAAAAGGTTTCTTTGACGGTGGAAAAGCAGATTCCTCTGCAGAGCTCTCAATGTGCTTCCCAAGCAGAGCCATAGATGGCAGTACGTGGTATTTACAGAGTTATTTCCACGAGTAAATCTTCTTATTTTAGCAGAAAGCAAGAGAATTTCATTTCCTTGTAGTTACAACGCGCTCAGAATGAGAAGTCCTAAATCAATGGAGAAAGCAAGAAAAGCCTCCTTGCCTGAGCACCAGCAGACAGAGCTTGAAATGCAAAATCCCTCTGTGCTCTACAGGATTCTCTATCCCCTTTCACAGGGATGATACCTGAGGAGTTGAACAAGAAAACAATTTTCCATACTGGAAAAAAGTTGAAGACCTCTCAAGTGACTGTCACAAAAGCCCGAAATAAGCTCAAAATTCTGGGTTCATTTTCACAAACCAGCAGTTGAGCGTGTGAATGTGAATTTAATTCAGGCCAGACAAAAGATGTTACTTTGATTTCAACTTACATTTCCACTTTGTTATTGTTTTAATATCACTAGGTTAGCTAGAAAAATCCAAAATAATTTTTAAGTAGCAATGTTTGGGATTTTTTTTCCCTCCTTTTCTCCTTGTTATAGTAAAACATTGCTTTTCCACACACTGAAGTCTAATTTCAATGAACTGACATTTCTAACCTGAAGTATCATATTGAAGTAATATGCAACTTGTTGCACTTCCTGATTTGATTTGCATTAAAATAAATTAATTTCCCCAAATCCAGCCTGTTTGGCCCTTGAGGGTAATTGGTGACTGATCTTTCCCTGTCCTTTTCTCAACCCAGGAGCCTTTCATTAATTTTTCTTTCCCCTGTCCAGCTGAGGGGCCTGACAGAGCAGCTTAGGAGGATGCCTGACATCCAGCCAGGGTCAACCCACCACAGTCACCTTCTTGTCCCCATGTTCCCAACACCCAGGGACTTTATCTCAGTTGGTTTCTTTACATCCAAGTATCCAAGTCAGCTTTTCACAGGTGTCAGAAGAAATAAGCACAAAAAAAAGGGATCTCCAAAAGTTCACACACTGGTGGTTTCCAACCTCATTTTTCATATTTAGACATCTCAAATCACCTCCCAAATCTAATTCTGGTGAAGCCAAGTGACTCCAGGCTCCCCCAGAAACCAATGGAGCTGGAGAGTGCTCAGCACCTCTAAGGGTCTGTTCCTTTGTTGTTTTCTTGAATGGAAATCTGTGGTTTTCCAATATCTGTATTTGACCTGAGCATCCTGAAATCAAAGGCTGATCCTGTAGCTGTTTAAATCATTTGACAGGAGCATATGTAAAACAAGTTTGATCCCATAATTTATAGCCTATTGAAATTGGAACTCCCTCAGTGGAAGGTGGGATTAATACTGAATAACGAAAGAAAAAACAATTAAGAATAAATAAGCCATTCACCCAATCTCAGCCTTGTAACCTTTGTGTTTGTTCTATTTTCCCTCAGATGTAATTATAATCTATGCTGGCACACGTCTGTTCATGATAGTGGAGGAGTCATTTATCAGAGAACTTATCTCTGCCTCCTGCCATAAATCCCCAAGAGCGGCTGGGATGAGCCTGGCTCTGGAGCCACGACTCATCCTTCAGTGCTGCACGTGCTCAGCAAGGCTCTGCAAAGGCTTCCAGCAAAGCTCAGAAGTCCTGCAGGTGCAGGGATGGTTTCAAAAGCCATGATCTGGATCCTGGGCTGCATCTAAAGCAGAACAGCCAGGAGGGGAGGGAGGGAGGGAGGGGGGGGATTCTTCACTTCTACTCTGCTCTGGTGAGATCCCACCTGGAGTGCTGCATTCAGCCCTGGGGTTCCCAGCACAGGAAGGAGATAAACTCGTTGGGACAAGTCCAGAGAGGCCACTAAACTGATCACAGGGCTGGGGTACATCTGCTCTGGACACAGGCTGGGAGAGTTGGGGCTGCTCAGCCTGGAGAAGGCTCCAGGGAGATCTCAGATCCTGTTCCAGTCACTTCCAGTCACCAGTGGTGTCCCTCAGGGCTCTGTGCTGGGGCCAGTTCTGTTCAATATTTTCATTGATGATATGGATGAGGGGATTGAGTCTTTCATTGGTAAATCTGCAGACAACATTAAGCTGGGAGTGTGGGTTGATCTGTTGGAGGGTGGGAGGGTTCTGCGGAGAGTCCTGGAATGGCTGAATGAATGTCCTGAGTCTAACAGGATAAAGTTTATTAAATCCAAGTGCTGAGTCCTGCGTTTTGGCCCCAATAACCCCCTGCAATGCTATAGGCTGGGGATGGTGTGGCTGGACAGTGCCCAGGCAGAAAGGGACCTGGGGGCTCTGGTTGACAGCCGGCTGGACACGAGCCAGCAGAGTGCCCTGGTGGCCAAAAAGGCCAATGGCTCCTGGCCTGGATCAGGAATGGTGTGGCCAGCAGGAGCAGGGAGGTCATTCTGCCCCTGGACTGGGCACTGGTGAGGCCACACCTGGAGTGCTGTGTCCAGTTCTGGGCCCCTCAGTTTGGGAAGGACCTTGGGACACTTGAGCACATCCAGAGGGGGCAACAAGGCCGGAGAGGGGCTGGGAACACAAACCCTGTGAGGAACCACTGAGGGAGCTGGGGGTGCTCAGCCTGGAGAAAAGGAGACTCAGGGGTGACCTTATCACTCTCTATAACCCCCTGAAAGGTTGTTGCAGTCAGGTGGGGGTTGGTCTCTTTCACCAGGTTCTGACAGAACCAGAGGACACAGTTTTAAACTGCACCATGGGAAATATAGGTTGGATATTAGGAAAAAGGTTTTTATGGAAAGAGTGATAAAGTACTGGAATGACCTGCCTGGGGAGGTGGTGGAGTCACCATCCCTGGATGTGTCTAAAAACAGACTGGATGTGGCACTCCGTGCCATGGTTTTGTTGAAGTGTTGGGGCATGGGTTGGACTCGATGATCTTGAAGGTCTCTTCCAAGCCAGTCATTCTGTGATTCTTCCAGTACCCAAAGGAGCTCCTAGAGAGTTGGAGAGGTACTTTGGACAAGGGCAGGGAGTGACAGGACAGGGGGAGATAGTCCTAAATGGAAACAAGGTAGATTTTATTCAGAAAGAACAAATTCTTTACTGTAAGGTTCAGGAGACACCAAAACAGGTTGCCCAAAGAGGTCATGGGCTCTCCATCCCAGGAGATGTTCAAGGCCAGGTTGGATGAGTCCCTGAGCAGCCTGGTCTAGTGGAAGGTGTCTCTGCCCAAGGCAGGGGCTTGGAACTGGACAATCTCTAAGGTCCCTTCCAGTCCAAACCATTCTATGATTTTATGCTACACGAGTCCTTCCCTACTTCCTCTGCATTATTAAATCTAAGGTTCTAAGATTAATCTCTTTGAACAGATTTCAGCAAATTGTTTGTTGATGGTGCTCTTCTAAGGAGCAGTTCTGTCTCTTCTCACAGCTGTTTTCCTTAATCTGAAAATAAGTCACTTCAGAAAGAAAGAACAGGTTTTTCTCCCTCTGAGCGTTGAACACAACGTCGTGACTTGTGCATAAAGCCTGTTTCAATTATGGGTAACTTTCTTCTGTCCTGTTAAACCTCTGTGAAATCCATATGTACTCAGGGACGGAACAAGAGAACAAAATTAAATGTTTAAATGAGCTTAAGAGACACAGTCATGTCATGTTAACCTCAAAATATGCAACCAGTGTGACTTTCGTATGGGTGTTCTCTTCTGTTTGCTTTTTTTTTTTTTTTCAGTTCCTATTTTGAATGACATTCAAGTTTATAGACCACTTTAGTGCTAGAAATTGGTGGGGTTTGAATAAAAACTGACTCATTATTTTCATTATGTACTTCAAGGGAAAGCAAGACCAATTTTACTCAAAGATATTTTCCATCATACCCAGGGAGAACATAAACTCTAGAAACCATGTCCCCCTCTGGTTTGAGAGGTTTTAGGTTTAGGCACAGACTTTGGAGGGTGCTGGAAAATCTGGAAGGCAATCCAAGAGGCATGTTAGAACCAATAATGTACCTTTCATATAGGGAAAAGCTGTTTATCTGCTTTGGAAACATGGACCTGAGGAGATTGAAGCAGACAGAACAGTCATAGTCCAGAAATGTGTCAATGGAGCAGACAACCCCAGGGCCAATTCCAGATCCCTGATTCTGCCTCACTTTGATCAGTCCTAGCAACATAGCCTAAAAGCCTCTATGCTGATTGGATTGTCCTTTCCCTCTTCATAAATGACATTTTCTTTCTACATTTCCCTCAAAGAAGGCTTCTCTATCCAGAGGCTCATTTAGAACATAATGAACCATGTTTGTTTGCTTGTTTTTTTCTTTCTTTTATTTTTTTCCTTTCTAATAGTTGTGTTTTTACATCAAAATCTGCATTTAGAGTCAGATAATGCTAATTTCAAGCCTTGTCTTTCCATTCCTCTCCTCACAGGCCTCTCAGAACTTCAGAGTGCCAGATCCACTGAGTAAATCTGGGATCAGCAGAGAAGGCCAAAGCCCATGCTGAGGTATCCATTGGTGCTGGAGACAGGAGAAAGCAGAGGAGACTTCATTTTAAATTTGTTTATTTGGAGCAGGGGGTGAGAAATATGTCCCATATTAAGGGACACAGAAATCTTTCACACAAGGGAGGCACAACCTTGTTGTTCTGCTCTGCTGGTGTGCAGGGATATGGGAACAATTGTGTCTGGATATTCTGTCCCAAGCACCATCCTGGTTTCCCTTCAACTTCTGCAGACTTGACGATCTCATGGGTCTTTTCCAACCTTGATAATTCTAAAATTCTATGACTTTACCCCCAACTCCAGTGCAACCCTGCTGGGAAAAGCCCAGGAGCTTATAAAGGCTTAGTGAAATGGGAATAAAGATCTCCAGGGATGCTCAAACTCACAAAATCAGCAAATCCTCAGGAGTGTGGGAATGGCTTGAAATAATTGGAAGAGACACAGAGCATGCCACTCAATACAGCTGCATTTTCCTTCCCTGAATCCACTTTCTTTTTGCTCAGTAAGCTGATTTGCTTCAAGCTGCATGGAAATCTTGGAAGACACCATTTCTTTCCTTGTGTCACTAAAATATTGAGTCAAATAGCAGTATTGTAATATTTTCATATGGGTGATGGTGTTGAAGCCAGTTGATGGGGTCAAACCTTACACATTGTAAAGGCTCTGGGGCAGAGATCCTTTTCTGCTTTGCCTTCCTTGAGGTTCTGAGGAGGCAGGGCATAGACAGAATAGAAATTTATAGTTTATATCATTATTTTACCAATGCACAACTCATCTCCTGGGTTTCCCAGATATCTGTGTCTTCACAGATACATTTAGCAGATAAAAACCTGATAGTGATGCACAACAGGAAGAAAAATACAACCTAATACCTGCAAACAAATGGTCCTGTAGTAGCAATGATCCCACATCTGAACACAAGCATGACCTTTTCTTTGGTCAAATGTGCTCTTATTGACATAGCAGCTCTACACAGGTGTTTGATAGGAGCTGGTGATGCACCTTCCCCATTTTCCGGAGTGGATGCCTCTCCACTGACATGGATTTAGACAAATCTATGAAGAAAAAGTTCACCAGAGCACATTTAAAACAGTGCTTGGATGTGAATTCCAGCACAGAAAGGAGAAAATGGTTCTAGGATTTGTTTGCATGGGACTGACATTTAAAAGGAAAGGCTGATCACTAAACGAGATGAGAACCCAAATCAGCCTGAGCTCATCAAATATTCTAAGCACAACACTAGGCCACAAAAATAGTTTGGGTTTGGGTTAGGCTTTTTAGCAATCTCCAAAGGAATTTGGAACAATAGATTTTATACAAATTTTCAGTGTCTATCTTCATCAGAATAACACATACCTGTGAAGAGCAATCTTTCTTACTTGTTGAGTCAGATACTTTTGGGCTAAATATAACTGTGAAACACATGGAGAGTATTGGGTGCCTGGTGGAAATGTCTTCAGTGCAGAAAAAAAAATCAGGAAAAATGCCAAAGTAGGTGGTGAAAAGCTGTTTTAGATACAGACCCTGGCTGGGCTACAGCTGGGTCCCTGTCCCAAGCTGAGCGAGCCACCAATGCTCAGGATGGGGATAAATGGTTGGAAGAATCCCTGCAAAAACATGTCCCTCTACCAGAAATTTTGTGGAAAAGGTGACAAGTGCACAATTAGCTGATGTAAAATGGACCAGGAGTTGTACTAGTCTGTCTTTTGGGTCCAACCATCTCTGCTTGCTCAAAGAAAAGACAAAAAGAAAGAAAGAAAGAAAGAAAGAAAGAAAGAAAGAAAGAAAGAAAGAAAGAAAGAAAGAAAGAAAGAAAGAAAGAAAGAAAGAAAGAAAGAAAGAAAGAAAGAAAGAAAGAAAGAAAGAAAGAAAGAAAGAAAGAAAGAAAGAAAGAAAGAAAGAAAGAAAGAAAGAAAGAAAGAAAGAAAGAAAGAAAGAAAGAAAGAAAGAAAGAAAGAAAGAAAGAAAGAAAGGAAGAAAGAAAAAGAAAGAAAGAAAGAAAGAAAGAGAGAGAAAGAGAGAAAGAGAGAAAGAGAGAAAGAGAGAAAGAAAGAAAGAAAAAGGTACATAGACTAAGCCAGTTCCATCCCCTGCCCACAGGGAAGGAGGAAAAAGAGATTGTTCCATCCCTTAGCTCCCTGGTTATCCTCACCTGGGGGAGAGGCTGGGATGGAGCCTGTTTTTCCCTTAAGATGCCGTTTGTCAGGCACAGCAGCACAGAGAGATGAATGTGCAGAAGGCGCTGCCATCCCCCTGTGGGCACCATCACAGAGGGAGCATGTTCAGCCTAACAAAGTGTCCTGCTCCAAATCCAACCCCAGAATCCAGCCCTAAGCCTGTTTGATGTATTTGCAGCAGAGATTTCAACCAAGTCAGCAGTGAATATTCCTCTTCCCAAAAGCCAGAGTGGAAAGGTATTTTCTAAATGTGCATTTGCTGCCCAGAAAGCCGATCCAAATCAGGGTGGGCAGCAGGAGAAGGGAGGATTCTGCTCCTTTGCTCCTCTCTGGTAGGACCCCAGCTACAGAGATGCACCCATTTCTGGGTCCCCAGCACAGGAAGGACATGGAGCTGTTGGAATGAGCCCAGAGGAGGCATCAAGGTGATGAGAAGGATGGAGCAGCTCTTCTGTGAGGAAAGGCTGAGAGAACTGGGATTGCTCAGCCTGGAAAAGAGGAGGTTCTGGGACTTCCAGTGCCTGAAGGGAGCCAACAAGAAAGATGGAGAGGGACCATTTAAGAGGGCCTGGAATGACAGGAAAAGGGGGAATGGCTTCAAACTGAGAGAGAGTAGGATTAGATGGGATATTAGGAAGAAACTCTTACCTTTGAGGATGGTCAGGCCCTGGCACAGGTTGCCCAGAGAAGCTGTGGCTGCCCCACCCCAGGGAATGTCCAAGGCCAGGTTGGAAAGGGCTTGGAGCAACCTGGGATAGTGGAAGGTGTCCCTGCCCATAGTAGGGGGGTTGGAATGAGATGATCTTTAAGGTGTCTTCCAGCCCAGACCACTCTATGATTCCATTTTCTGATTCTAAAAGCTGTGTCCTCATGCCCATGAAGGATGTTTGCCTCACATTGTGCTCCTTCCATGAGGCCAGGCTGTTCATAACCCACCCAGCCTGGCCTTGGACACTTCTAGGGATGGGGCAGCCGCAGCTTCTCTGGACAACCTTCTCCTTCTCCTTCTCCTTCTCCTTCTCCTTCTCCTTCTCCTTCTCCTTCTCCTTCTCCTTCTCCTTCTCCTTCTCCTTCTCCTTCTCCTTCTCCTTCTCCTTCTCCTTCTCCTTCTCCTTCTCCTTCTCCTTCTCCTTCTCCTTCTCCTTCTCCTTCTCCTTCTCCTTCTCCTTCTCCTTCTCCTTCTCCTTCTCCTTCTCCTTCTCCTTCTCCTCCTCCTTCTCCTCCTCCTTCTCCTTCTCCTTCTCCTTCATCTAGAGTTATTTCTGTCTGTTACTCTAGAGTTATTTCTAGTCTGCTGCTCATTCTCATTTATATTAAAATGTTATCTGGAGATCTAGAGCAATTTCTGGACTCCTTGAGGCACTGATCATGATATGCTATTTCCTAAACTGAAATATAGGAATAACAGGTTTTCATTTTTTGCCTCCAATTCCTCAAGGTAAGCAAATAAATGAATAAGTTGGAGGCAGATCTTAAATAGAACTGAGAAAAATAAAAGAAAATCAGCTGACTGAAAATGGAAAACAAACAGACAAACAAGCTTGGCACATCCGAGTTTAAGTGAATGTTGCCTTCCACCCACAGTGAATTTCTTCATGCTGTTTTCAAGCTTTATAATTTGTTTCCTCAGCACAGCAGAAAAAATATCTAAATGGAATATCTTTTCAAATTAAAAGAAATAAAAATAAAAAGTAACTTTTCTTTAGAAGAAAAGAATATGAAATACTTTGATTTTGTTTGTTTTGCTAAAGATTAAAAAATAATCAACCCCTCTGTCAAAAATTCACATGGAGTTTGTATCAGTTTGGAATCTACCTTTTCCACCAAAATTCTTTCAGATGGAAATTTCTGAACTACCTTAGAGCAAGTCACAAAATAAGCAAATCTGTGTCTGGGGAGCTGGAAGCACAAACCTGTACTTCAGAATAGTAGTCCCCTTATCCTAGTCATGATTCCAAGTTTTAATATGACATAGAATAAAGGAACCACTTGCTCTGAAATTGTATAAAATCAGAGAAAAGTAACTGGTAGTGAACTGCAAAATTCACTCATTCATAAATTCAGGGCTATTTTAAAAATATTAAATATTTCTGCAACATTTATGAATAGTCTGAATATTCTGAATATTTCTGTCAGACCCACTGCAACTTTAGGGGTGTGCCTTACTCCAGCATGTATCCATGAATCCCGCAGTGTTCTTCAATAATTTATATTAATAATTAAGTATTCAAGAACCTCCTAATAGACGAATCACTGTCTGAAGTAGGAAATTAATCTTGTCAGAACTCCGCTGATAAACTTCCTGTGAAATGATATTGATACTCCCTTCTCCCAAACATCTGTTCTGTGAGGGGCACTGGAGGATCGGGAACTTTCATATCAATCCACCAAGTGCTGACACATGACAGGGAGAGGAAGCTTTGATTTTTTTCTTATGTATAAAGAAGTGCAGATACAAAGTTTTGAACGAGCTGCCAACCCTGGAATTCTTTACTGAACTTGGAGTGTCAGAAAATCTCCTGAAAGCCGCTCAGCAGGAGCCCTCATAGATCAAAGAATCATGGAATGGTTTGGGTTGGAAGGGATCTTAAGGATCATTGAGTTCCAACCCCCTGCCATGGGCAGGGACACCTTCCACTGTCCCAGGCTGCTCCAAGCCCCATCCAGGCTGGCCTTGGACACTTCCAGGGATGGCTCAGCCACAGCTTCTCTGGGCAACCTGTGCCAGGCCTCACCACACTCTGAGTAAAGAATTACTTCCTAATATATGATCTAAAACTCTAGTTTAAAACCATTCCCCACTGTCCTTTCACTATTTTCCTGGGTAAAATATCACTCTCCCTCTTTTTTATAAGCCCACATTAAGTACTGAAAGGTCACAAGGAGCTGTCCCCAGATGCTTCTCTTCTCCAAGCTGAGATGGAGAAGTTGATCCCTCATGAAGTGTGAGTGTTCCACCCACCCTGAGGGTCTGGCTTGGATCAAGAAGAGCTGAGCTCTGTGTTGATCTCAAACCAGCTGTTCCCCCTTATTGAGTGTCTCTTGTTTCTCCACACTTGTGCTCTGGGTTCATTTCTTCCTGAATGTGCCAAGACACCTGAAAACACAGCAACTCTTGCACTGAGTCTGTTCCTACCTGTGTGTGAGTTTGCTGATTAAAACAAAGGTATATTCCTGTTCCAAATGCAAAATCCTCCCATTTTCTACTGAGTAAAGCACGGGACAGCAGGGTTTCCATCTCTTCATAAGGGCTTTCCTGACTGCCCACAAATTCTGCAAAGCAAAGTCAGTCAAAGGGACTACTGGGGACATTATCCATAGCACAGGGGACATTATCCATAACACAGGAGGGCCAGAAGAAGCTGCTCACACCTGAAAGGTTGACCTGTGAGAAGAAATCTTCAGGGAAGGAAGAAAAAAGCAGGCTGAGTATAAAACTGTGGAGAGAGAAGAACTGCAAGGTGGATCAGGTGAGGGTTTCACCAGTGGGCATTAGGATCAGGGGTCAGTCTGTGAGAGAACACAAAGGATGTGAGATAATCTGGTATCCTGAAGGGCCTTCAACCTTGGAAAACTGGCAGAGCTTGTCAAGGAGGCAAGAAAAGAAGAACAATTCATATTAGTGTCCTACAAAATAATGCCTGGGATACACCTGGCTGACCTTGTGTCCTCCTGGGTTGTTACCTTCCTTCCTCCTTTTCTGTTTGCTGTGTGGTCTCATCAAATAGTCCACAAATGTGGATTCCCACTTTGATTTTCCTGCTGGACCTTTCCAGCTTCAGCTGAGCCTGGGAAAGCGGGTTAGGTGGACATGGCCAAATAAAAGGTGACCAAGACTCAAGGCAACATCTCAGGACACTTTGTGTTTTGACTGTAGAAACCAGCTTTCCATTGCACATCAAGTCCTCTGTGTTTCAGGCGCTGTATAAATATTTAATTTAAAAATCTGAGCACAAACAAACAAAAAACCATCATCCAGTCTTCTGTTGAGATGCAGTAGGGAAAGAACTGGAATTGTGAGAGCAGCAGACAACAGCCCTCATCTCCTTACTGACGCATTTCTCACAAAATACTGTAAAATCTTTCATGGTCTCAGGCATCTTCAGGAGTCCAAGAAAAAAAGGACAAAAAGAAAGATGGGGTTAACTGCAGATCATGATAGCAATTATTGCTGCCTCAAATTCTTACTGCCGAGTGTTTAAATTTCTCCAAACAATAAATAAGCCCCAAAATTTCCCTGGTGTTAGCAAGTGGCAGGCTCAGGGAAGAGGATCAGCCTCTCCCAAGCACTAATTGAAACTCAACAGGTTTCTGCTGCTATCACAGCAGCTCTGTTATTGATTTTCCAACGGGAACACTTGTTTCCCAAGCAAGGCTCCTGTATAGATAATAAGGCTGCGTTAAAAAAAAAAAAAAAAGGAAAAAAAATACAAAAATAAAAAATAATAATTGCCTCTCTGAGCCCTCATTTTCTTTCCCATTCCAAATGCAATTGCAGATCTCTCTGATAGCTAATAATTTAATGGTCATTTATGAACGGTTTAGGGTCCATTGTTAGCGAATAAGCCAATTCGATTAGCTTGGGTCTTGCATTCATGTAAAACAAATACATATCAAAGCAATTAAATGTGCAGTTTAATCGCTCCCCAACTATGAAGAAGACAGTTGCCTGAAGCTCCCAGCATTTTTCCTGCCTCCCATTCCCAGCTCCTGATGCCAATGAAGCGAGAATGGGTTTGGAAGTGCATATTTAGCATGGCAAGGTACAGGAATCATTGACCTCAGTATTTCCCAGGTGGGGGGGCTGAAGCCCTGAGGGAGAAGAGGTTTCTGCAAGATGGTGAAGGTGTCAGCAAGACTGGGAGTATTTTTATTTTTCCCTCCTTGCCCACATGTGCTTCTGCCCCACAAAGTTCGGTTTTCCCTTGCAGCCCTCTCCCACACAGATGATTTAGTGCTGCTGAGGCCTGGTGTGTTTGTACATGGACAGGCAGAGGAAGGGAGGCCTCAAAAGAGTTGAATTTTCAATCAGCAGTTGCTGCTCTGAGAAATGAGGGGGTGATCTCATCCGCCCTCTGGAAGAGATCCTGGAGGGAGATGAGTCCTGCGGAGGGTGCCTGTTGCTTCCTGCTGACACAGGGGATTCAGGTAAATTCAGGTTCTTCCATCCAGGGCTACTCAAAGCCCAAGGAGACCACCAATCTCTGCCTGAGCAAAACCAGGGCCCTCTCTTTGTCCTCTTGTGGGGGCAGAAGGCAGCTCTGCCTTGCTTGGCACTGATTATTTATGAAATTTCCTCCATTATTTGAGAATATTCCATATAGCCACCCTTGGTTTAATGCTTCCCCTGCTGCATTCTGGGAGTCTATTTCCTTTCTCATTACATGACCAGAGGAATTGATCCAGGTCAACATTGTAGCATCCCTTTTTGATGGAAAAATAGACTGGTTTGGGTTGGAAGTGACCTTAAAGACCATTCAGTTCCAACCCCCTGCCATGGGCAGGGACACCTTCCACTGTCCCAGGCTGCTCCAAGCCCTGCCCAACCTGCCATGGAACATTTCCAGGGATTTGGGGCAGCCACAGCTCCTCAGGGAAACCTGTGCCAGGGCCTCAAAAGTAGGAAATTACCCTGACTGTCTGCTGCTGTCTTATCTCCTAATTGGAAGTGTGCCTGGTCTGAGGGTTTTTTACTCAAATGTTTTTATCATTTTTTTATAGTTCTGGTATCTACAATCCTCAGCTCATTTTGGTCTATCTATCACCCATGCCTGGACTGATCCAAAAGCCTCCCTGGAGCTAGAAATCTTGAAGAGTTGTTTTGGAAAATAGCAATGAAACGGGTTTCCCAAACCATTGCAAAAGTCCACTTCCAAATATCTCTTCATGTTAATCCCTAGAAACTCTTTCTTGGCTGCCTACAACTGGTTTAGACATTTCTGCAGTTTAGGGAAGGGAAGATTGAGGAAACAGATGGAGAGTTTCAGTCTTCCTAGAGGGAAGCATCCCTGCAGGGTGTGGGAGAAGCCTTGGTTTATATCAGAGCAAAATCAACATGTTCAGCAAAGAGCAACTCACAGTGAGAACACCTCACAGGGGATAGGACGAGAGGGAACAGCCTCAAGTTGCACCAGGGGAGGTTTAGATTGGATATTAGGGAAAATTTCTTCACCCAAAGGGTTGTCAGGCTGCTCAAGGAAGTGATGGAGTCCCCATTCCTGGAGGGATTTAAAAGATGTGCAGATGTGGCACTTGGGGACGTGGGCTAGTGGTGGCCTTGGCAGAGCTGGGGGAAGGGTTGGACTCTGATCCCAGAGGACTTTACAACCCAAATGATTCCATGATTCTCCACCATCCCTTGTGTTATGCGGTGGCTCCAACTGGCTGCTCTTCTGCACAGGTCAGGGAGGTGACATCACCTCCTTTACTGATAAGACCTGATTTTTGGGGAGCATCAGTGGTCAGAGTGTGCACCAATGCATTGCAGAGATCTGGGGTCTCAAAATTCAGGTGATGGTGTCATTTTAGTGTAGGATTCACCTGACCCATGGTTATTCCCTGAGTATCTCATCCCAGTGGGCAGAGGAAGGCTGAAACTCCCAGTGGATGAGTCATTTGACTTTCTTGTCAAATAAGTCTTCATGCTCAGGCGGTGCAGTGATGGGACAGCTGGCCTGCACTCTGCCACAAGGCAGAAAGTGGTGCTGAGAAGGAAGATCTCGAATTCCTGGATATTTAACTGGAAGCCATTTAAAGAACAAGGTCAGGCAAACAGAACCTTTAGAGAAATAACAAATTTATATTTATTTTTTTCTTAATATACAAATGAAGGACATTGGGACATGCTTCAGTGGTGGTCTTCTGTTCAGTCCAACAAAGTGGGTTTTTTCAATCCCTGTTTATGTCCATTTGCAGTTGAAAATTCTGCAGCCAGATCCCCTCAGACAAATCTCTGTTCTTCAGCTCTATTTCCTCCCAGCTGAAGCTGTTTTTTACTGATGGCATCTGCCCAGCTTCTCTCAGGATGTTAAACCCAGAGGAGCCAAATCAAACCACCTTTCCCAGCAAAACCCAGGCAACAAGCAGCTTTTTGCAAGCCTTGCACATCAAGTCCAAGTGACTGATTTTGGAACATCATTATGTCAAGCACTGTCCTATTTGTACGAGGCTTTTAAGGAGCTGTCAGCTTTCTTCTTTCTCTTTTACACTGCCTTTCCAACACTGTCACTTCAGCTGAGCCTGGCAGCATGGAAATGCCAGGTAGCAGCAGTGGCAGTCACAAACTGCAAGTGCAAAGCTGGTGGTGCTCTCATTGCTGCACCAGGAACGAGGAGCTGGCTGTGACACCCACAGAAAATGTCAGCTTGGGCGAAATGTTTAAAGAAATTATAAAAATTATGCTATGAGGACAGTCTGAGGGAGTTGGGGTTGTTCAGCCTGGAGAAGACCCTGGGCAGATCTTAGAGCCACTTCTAGCACCAAAAGGGTTTCCAAGGGAGCTGGAGAGGGACTTTGGACAAGGCTGTGGAGCGACAGGACACAGGGAAAGGCTTCCCACTGCCAGAGGGCAGGGATAGATGGGATATTTGGAATAAGTTCTTTACTCAGAGGGTGGCGAATCACTGGCACCGGTTGTCCAGAGAAGCTGTGGCTGCCCTGTCTTCTGAAGTGTCCAAGGCCAGGTTGGACAGAGTTTGGAGCAACCTGGGATGGTAGAAGGTGTCCCTGCACATGGCAGAGGATTTGGAAGGAAGTAATGTTCAAAGTCTCTTCAAAGCCAGACCATTCTGTGATTCTGTAATGCCCTGAATCTGTGCTCTCTACCCAGCACTGAGCAGCCACACCTGGTGTCCCATTCCAGACTTCCCAGTAAAAGAGAGACGAGAGCACTGGGGAGAGTCCATCAGAGGCCATGAGGGTGATGAAGGGACTGGAGCACCTCTCCCATGAGAAAAGGTTGAGATCTGAGATTGTTCAGTCTGGAGAAGAGCAGACTTAGGAGGATTTTATTAATGTCTATAAATACTTGAAAGGAGAGTGAGAGGAGGCTCTTTTGAAAAAGGGGGCATGAACTGAAACACAAGAATTTGCTTCTAAACACCAGGAAACATTTTCTCGTGTTAAGGGTGACTGAGAACTGGCATAAATTGCCCTGAAAGTTTGTGAAATTTCCATTTTTGGAGATTTTAAAGAGATGTCTGACATCATTCTGGACTGTTGGCTGTAGGTGACCATGCTCCAGCAGGGGGGTTGGACCAGATGACCTTCATAGGTCACTTCCAACCTCAGCCATTCTGTGATTCTGTGATTCCATGTGTCACTTTCTCCCTAAACTGAATGAATTCGGTGTCTGCTGTGCTACACATAGGAAGACAACAAAACTCAACATAACTCAGCCCCTTCTCAAAGTAAGAGAATGTCCTGGTTCAGGGCAAATTTTGGAGAGAATATTTTTTTTTCCGGATTTATGTACAGGTTAAACAGGATTGTTGAAGGGTGGGTGGGTTTTGTTGGCTATTTTTTTTGGCTTTTTAGTTTATGGATTATTTTGTGGATGGGGATTATGGTATTTTGATTTGTTTGGTATTGTTGGCGGTGTATTGTTGAGATGGTAATTGGTATTTGTTGTTTTTTTACCTTCAGGAGTCTTATTGCAGATGGGAACTCAGAAATGCAGTGCATTTATTGCTGAGAAGGCTGAATCCTCCCCCCACATCCCACCTACCTTTTTTCCTCTGTCTTTACCCTTTCTTTCCCCCTTCACCCCGTGAATTCTGTCAATTTTTACAGGTGTAGATCAGGGGCAGGGCCACAGCTCAGTCTCACTCCCCAGAGCCATCTCGGTGTGCTCAGCTTTGGGAGGGTCACCCCTGGGTTTTTCTTACACGGCAAATCCTGTATCAAGTCAGAATACAGGTCAGCTAAAAACACTGTGAAACCTGGCAAACATTTATTAACTGCTACTCGCTGGCTCCAGGATGACTTGGGGGATTCAGTAAGTGGGTTAAGGAGTTTTCCCATCAAGGTCAGTGGCAGGAATCTGGTGCAAAGTGGTAATAACCACAAGGAGTTTTCAGGCCAACAGGAAGTCAATAAGTTTGGGTTTCAGCTCCTGCTGTGGGAATAGGAACATTTCAAAAAAAGCCTCTAATAATAAGAATGGAGGGGTTGTTTTGTTTTGGTTTTTTTTTTCCCTTCATTTTTTGTCCTGGACGGGGAAATGTATGAATGATTCAAACAGCACTGTTTTCTCCAAAGCAGTTTATGGAAAATAAAGGAGAGGACAACTCCACCATGATGGCATGGCTTTGGTACTGTGCCTAGAGGCATGGGGCAGTGGTCCCTGGATGCTGTCCTTCATCTTTGTAACGTCCCAGTGATTAAAAATGTCTATGGAGTCCAAAGCATGTATCCTACATAATCTGGTTGAGTTTTAATACTGGAAAAACCTAGCTGGATCCTTTTCTTATTGAGGAAATTTTGGAACAAAAATTATTCCCAGACTGGACATTGAGGATTTAGCACTGCCAGTGTTAAGAGATATTTTTCCACACAGAGATGTGAGGATACATTTTTCATGGCCCAGTTGGTCTGGTTGTCTAAAACTGAGGCCATCTAAATCCTAGACCAGGTGGACACTTTCATTAGGTGGCTGATCACCTTATTTGCACATTTCTCATGGGATGGGTTTGATCACACTCCAAACTAAAGATATGGAGGAGTTGTTTACAAGTATTTCCATTATTTGAATTTTCTGGGATCCACCCTTCCAGTTTGAGCTGTCCATATTTAGTATTTTCATCCACTGCCCCACTGTAGTAATGGAGAATAAGTCAACACATTCAGTGAGAGCAGGGATGTGATTCATCAAACCTCAGAGAAGCATCTTCTTCAGGGTAAACCAAATCTTGTCCTGAACTTCTTCAGTGCCACTGACTCACTCTCCCGTGAGAAGAAAGAGAGCCTGGGTTGAATTGTTCAGTAGGACCTCCCCCCTGGAAATGCACAAATATTAGGATAAATCCCATCCCTGAAGATAAATCAGGTGAATACCATCCTGAATGTCTGAGAACAAGTCAATCTTCACTGCCTGGCCATGATGTTACCAATGTACTGAAATCCTTGTTCTGTTTCAGCTGCAAGGCATTCCTGTTACAAGAACAGTAATTCCCCTTACAATGAGAACTCCATCCCACAGCTGTGGAAAAGATTTTGGGAAAACTCTAGAATGGTCTATGTGCCACAGATCTCTGAGATTTTTGAAAGCCAAGTTATAAGCATAGAAATTAAATTGAAACATGCCCCAGACCTGTCTTGGTTCCACCCTGGTTTCTGAAGTGGATCCATAGGTCTGACTCCACCTACAAGGTCCTTAAAATATTAGGTGTCATTCCTGTGTGTCCACCATCACAACAGGGAGGTGAACATGAGCTGAAGACTCATCTGACTGGAAGAGGGAAGAGAGCTGGGGTCAGAGATTCCCTTCTGAGCACAGCACTTGAATGGCCCGGATTATCTTGCATCTGTAGACCTGTCAGGACTGCCACCAAGCTCACCGGCCTGACGTGGGCTGGCACACCAGCAATCCTCTCATCTCAGCTGCTTGTTTTCTTGTTCCTGTGATTTACTCCAGGGTCACATATGGCTCGGCTGGGTGCTGGGGTTTATTTCTGTCAGCGCATTCAGATATATCAATATTAATTGTTCTTTCACAGCTTTGGCTACTCCTCCTTTAGCAGAAAAATATAAACTCCGCCAGTGATGAATTCTTAGTTCATGCCTATAAATCAAGACTGTGAACTCAACCCTGGATTATTATTGTTTGTTTACAGATGATCAAGTTGGGAAGATGGAGAGGGACCCAAGCACTGCTGTCAGCAATATGTTGATGAGCTCCAGTGCCTTGCAGTGATGCTTCCACCCTCCTTGTAATCTGTCAGGATGCCTACAAGGAAAAGCATCTGGCTCCCACTCAGCCTAGCAAGACAGAGCACATCCTGACTTTGAAAAAAGAACTTGAGAATCTCCCCTTGTCACTAATTTTTTTTAGGAATTTGCTTTGTCACTCTGTCCCAAGGACCTGTTTGCGTCTGCAATTTACTGCAAACATTAGTTAATAGCTGCATCCCTGGATTTAGTGCCTGCAAAGGCGCTTCATCAATCTGGTCACTGACAGGCTTCCTTCAGTGACAAGAGCACCTAGGAGGAAAAGGGAAGGAAAAGGAACCAATGCAAACATGTTGCTATGGAGAAAATGAATGGAATCCTCATTGCACATTACATGGCTTAAAAAGCATAAAAATCTTTAAATGAGGAGAAAAAATGTGGGGAAGTTTGAAAGAGATTCAATATGTGAATTAACTTCAGACATATATTCTTTTCATCAGAGGAGATTAAATCCAATTTTTTTTTTCTTTTAGCCTCCTATCTCTCTCTCTCTTTTCTCTCTCTCTTTTTTTATTTTTTCTCAATAAAATAGCAATCCAAAAATAGCAAGAGTGGGAAAAGTAAACTGGCAGGTATTAATTAGCTGGACAGGTAGCAAAAGTAAAACCTCCACAGCTACGTACTCTGGAAATTCCGGGGTGGAGTAGGAGGGGGCAATTCACATTTAAATATTTAACTCATTTGGTTGTAGTTTTTGGTTTTTTTTCTTAGCTTTCTTATTGAGCTAGAGAAAAGAAAGATGGAGATTGTCGCATCCTTCTCTGATGAATTTCTTGTCTTTGTTCACTTCTGATTTCTGCACCAAAATGAACAACGTTTCCTGCAGGAACAGCCAGTGCTCCCACTGCAATGTCCCAGCGCCTTACTTCCCCCTGCATGGTGCTATTCCTGGACCTGAGTGCCTTTGGAAACCAAGGCTTCAGGATATAAGTAGGAACACAGAAAATCAGGTTATTGTTTAGCTCTTTCACTACACTTAAAGAAAACAAACTGGTTTTGCTCATTCAAAAACCTGCCAAGATATTTTTAAATACTCACAAAATCCCGACCCTTATTTCCGGTGTCTTTCAAATGGAAAGAATTTCAAAGCCACTCCTTTTAAGCTGATATGAGAAGTAGAGGCTCTTGAAGAAGCTGAGCATCAATTCCTTGCCATTTCTGGTGACAAAGTGTTTTCCCATAGATCCACAGCACGTTGGATAAAACCTGTAGTTCCACCAGGTCTACACAGGTGGAACAGCAGATATTAGGAAAAAATTCTTAACTCTCAGGCCCTGGAACAGATTGTCCAGAGATGCTGTGGCTTTCCCATTCCTTGAAGTATTCAAGAACAGGTTGGGTGGGGCTTGGAGCAAGCTGGGATAGTGGAAGGCGTCCCTACCCAGGGGTTTGGTACTAGATGAGCTTTAAAGTCCATTCCAACTCAAAATATTCTGTGACTTTGTGATTCTACTACAGAAAGTTCTTTCCAGGACAGCTTTAAAAGCTACAAATTTCCTACTTTTCTGTATTTCTGGTAGGGACAGCAAGAGAAAGAGAATTTTTTTCCTTATACAGTTCTATTGCTGTACTTGGTCTTTCAGGGGAGCAGAAGTCAAGTTTCTAAAACCTTATCAGTTCCTGTTTTTTCTCCTATGGCTGCCAAGCAGGAATTCAGATGTCAGGCTCCTCCAGAGAAGAACCAAAAGCAGGAGCTGATTAATGGACTATAGGGACATAACCCTGATATGTCCATATAATCCATAGTCCAAAGTCCCATGAAGGCTTTGTAGTCTCTGATCCAACACCATGGCATCCCCTGTCAGCCCTGAGCTGGAAATTGTCCAGGGCTGTGGTTGATCAAAGACTGGGATTGAACAAGAAACAAAAGAAAAAAAAAATAGGACAACACCACAGAGGGCTGATTGCCTTGAAATGATAACCAGATTATTTTTTTAATTTCTCAGGAGACACAAGCGTGGAGGTCACCTTTTTTCCTTCTCGACATGTCAAAACAATTTCCTGAACTCTCTGTGGAATTGCCACCAAGGTTAATTTAGTGTCATAAGTCTACATTTCCCAAGTATCTCCTCCTGTAAACAATAAGATACGGTAGAAGAAAAGAATCAGATGAAATTAAAACATCCTAAGATTCATTGCACCTGTCTGTCTCATCCTTATTATCTGTAAAATAACCTGAGAGTATTACAGAAGAGAGGAGTATAATTTGACATTATTAATATCATCAGTCAATCTTCACCTGTGCTGAGATGCACAAATGCTTGTGTTCCCAACGACAGGAATGCTTTGTTGTGTTAGGAACACGACACCAAGAGTTGACTGAACAAGTTAGAAAAACCCTGATACAGGAATTTCCCACTCAGCTGCTCACTCATTAACACATTCCAGAGCATGGAGTTCTGATCAGGCAGCTCAAGAAATACAAGTGTTAAAGGCAGGGTTTTTTTTTTTTCAATATTTTAGCAAAATCAGAGAAAATCAGAGAAAATCACCAGTATGATCCAACAGCTGATGGAGAAAGAGCCAAAGCCCTGGCAGCAGCACAGGGGGAGAGGATGACTCCACCTGGTTCTTTTCTAATAACATTTCAGACTGACAACATCTCCAACTTCTGTTTTTTGCCTTTCATTACTCTTTGCTTTTATCTCTTCCCTACATGAAGGTCTAAATCCCTTGGACCTGTTGAGAAGTCCTTTCCTTTAGATGAAAGATGGGAGAAGAAACAACAGATGGATAAAAACCAACGACAGAGCGCAGGGAAGTCATGAGACAATCTGGTGCCACCATGCTCAAGATATTCCTCCTTGCAGTTTTCTGCAGGCACTAATTTCTGTAGACAGATGCTTGGGGAAGGTTCTCAGAGGTAGGTGTGCTGTAACTCCCACAGCTTGGGAATCTCTGGGCTAGAGGAAAGAGGATATTTTTTCCTCCTTATGTTCCAGAACTCAGTAAAGTCCTACATCCTACACAGAGTACATCTCTGCTGAGATGTTTTTCTAATCCCACCTGCAGTCTCTCTCTGTTCCTGTCCATCCCCAGCACTGACAAGGCCCCTTGGAAGTCAGTATTTCCACCAGAAATGGCTGGGAGCAGCAGGAACCTCCCAGGAGGTCTAAAAGAGAAAAGAAACTCAAGCTGCAATAAAAAAAAAAAAATCACTAGATATGAAAAACTTTCTTCAGCAGGTCAGTAGTCAATCTAGGAGAAGGCTTCTGAGTAATCTGCTGAGAGAGGGAGGTTCCATCACCAACCATAGATCCTTCCCTCTTTGTGTCATGGTGAAAATTGTAAAATGTGCAGTAACATCAGTGCTATGAGAAGGGACAGCTGGACGTGTCCCATGAGCTCCAAGACAATCATCTCTGTACTAAACATGGCTTTATTCTGCTGCTTGGGCTGAAAAGACAGCTTGGAGATCCTCCATGGGGCCACCAGCACCAGGGAAACAGTGAGGGGCAGGAGCCAGGCAAGAAAATCTTGGAAAAGATGGAGTTCCTCCACCTCCAGGAAATTCAGCTGCTTTGCTTGAGGTTGCCATCAATTGTCACCAACCTTCCCTTTAGATCTGTGGGCACATTCTGAGCTCATGGGAGATTGTGGAGATGTCACCTGATTCTTCAGATTAAAGAATGAAGCTATTTGCTATTATCCTGTTCTGTGTGCATTCTGATTGTTGGTGGTTTGGGGTTTGTTGTGGGATTTTTTTGTTTGTTTGTTTTGCTTTTTCTTATTTTTTTTGGTTTTGGTTTTGTTTTGTTGAGTTTTGGGGTTTCTTTTGTTGGTTTTAATTTTTTTTGCTTTGGTATTTTTTGGTTCAGTTTTTAATTTTTGTTTTATTTGCTTTTTTGTGGTTTTTGGTGTGGTATTTTTTTTTTAATGTTTTGTAAAAAAGCAATGTACTGTCAAGAGGTTTAATCACAAATCACAGAATTATTTGGGTTGGAAGGGACCTTCAAGACCATTTAGTTACAACTCCCCTGCCATGGGCAGGGACACCTTCCACTATCCCAGGTTGCTCTAAGCCCCATCCAACCTGGCCTTGGACACTTTCAGGGATGGGGCAGCCACAGCTTTTCTGGGAACCCCATGCCAGGGCCTCCCCACCCTCTGAGTAAACAATTTTCTCCTACTACCCAACCTAAACCTTCATCTCAAAGCCGTGTCAAAACACTTTTGTTGTCACCGTTCACCTGCTTGTTTCTTAAAGCGTAGTTTCCAGGAGGATTTGCTCCATGATCTTGCCAGAAAAAGAAGTGAGACTGACAAGACTGTAATTGCCTGGATCTTCCTTTTTTTTTTTCCTTTAAAACATGTGGGTTATGTGGGCTCCTTTTCCAGTCAGTGGCAATGATGCCAGACCAGGGACCTGAAGGGGAGTGAGCTGTTTCAGATGGTTGATGTTGATGATACAGAGAGATCAACCCATCAGGAGCTGTTTGTTCCCAAACATCCATGGGAGATTTATCTGTCTGCACTCATCTCTGAGCTGATCCTGTGTCCAGGTTAGAATAGAGGTGTTGCAATTCAATAATCAATTAATGCTTCATCAAAGCATGTTTTTAAAAGTGAGCAATACTTACTCCATTTGGAAAATTGAGTCCCTTTATTTTCCCTGATGTCCCCAATCACTCACTTCTGAAATTTTCTTATGAGTATTCATATTGACAGGTTGATGACCCATTTAATTCCTGTACAAAATGCAAGTTTCTCCTGCTTGGCCCACTCCCTCTCAGAAATGCTGCTGGGAAGGGCAAGCACAAATGAACTTTCTGTACTGGATCTTTTCCTGCTTTCATAACCTCACACCTTTCTGACAGGTGCAAAACCCCAGAGGGTGTCGAGATTAAATTGAAACACTTCCTAAAGCCTTGCAGAGGTGCTTATGTGAGAGGAAGCGCTGCTAAATTTTCCACAGGCTGAACTCAATTTTTGCCATCGGTAACCACTCATTTTCCAGTCAAAATAGCAACACAAGTTTAATTTCTTTAGTTCAAAGGGTGTAAAGGCACCCACTGAAGATTGAGTGAATGGTAAAACTGCAAAGCTAAAGTAATCTAAAAACTTGAAGAGACACTAAGGGGAGTTAAGTGCTTCCATGTAGATCAGAAACTTCCAGCAGAAATCATGAAAAGTGATGCTGGGAGAAGCTAAAAGATATTTTATCCTTACCTAAAAACATGTATCTGTTAATAATTTAGGCGTCTATTCTTCAGGACTTGACCTCACAGAAGAGAGTCTGATATTAACACATATCGCAGTATTAAAGACTAGAAATATATACTTTTTTTTTTTTTTTTTTACTAGTCAAGCTGGAGCTTGATATTTGCACAAAATTAGGTCTTTTCACCCTCAGATTAGCAACACTTTTTTATCTGTATGTGAATCTGGAGAGGAGACTTGTGCACACACTCCCATGGAGACACACACCAGGCTCAAACCTGTTCCCACCTGCTAAAAAAAAAGTGGAAAACTTCCACCTTTGCTATCCTGGACATTGGAGTGTCAACTTTATCCATTCAGAGAGTCAGCATTTTATATCAGAATTAATTGAAATGGAAGAGCTGCTGTGAGGGTTTCATCATCAGGAGGGAAAACAGACAATTTCCCAGACCAGAACAGATCAATTCAATGTCTGGCAGCCTAGATGGTTGTTCTTCCTTAAAAAAAATCAACCCACTGTTCCTTCAGAGCAGCAGATGATCCAGTTATTAGCACTTGAGTCTGTGGCCACCCTTCCCAGCTGATCCTTAGGGTTGTATAAAACAGCACTAACAGCTCGGATAGATTTATTTATTTTTCTTTTTGAGGGAAAGCACACATCATGGTTAACCAGAAATTTCGCTAGATGCCAATTAAACCAAGGAATTTTGGAGTTTCTGTAGTGAGGATAAGGTTAATATTAATTTATTTTTTCCTGCAGCTTACTATAGAAGCCTAAAAAAAAACCACCAAAAAACCAAAATTAAAACAAAAAACCCAAACAAACTAAAAAGGAAACAGGGAATCAAGGAATCTGGCCTTCTACTTTAGTAAACCAGAGGTTCCAACACACTCAAGAAAAAATATCTCTTGGGGATACAGGACTGCTGTGTTGCTCCATTGCCTGCTGGATTTCCTGGGATCATCAGGGAATTGTTTCAGGGAAGTGTCTCCAGCCAGGCAGGAGATGTCTGGGCCATGAGGAGCGGACTTTTGCTATTGATTTATGGGATTTATTGAATTTATGGGATTTATGGGATGGTTATTCATGTCCCATAATGATGGGACTGTAAAAGCTACAGAGAAAGACCCAGCTCAACCCATTCCCCACTGCTCATGGGCTCCACACACCAGGACAACTCAAGGCCACTCATATTTGAAAATTTGCCTTGGCCAGAGGGACACAAGCATCCCCCTTATTAGTGCAACAGGCAGCCTGCTCACCTTTGGCCTTTTGTTTCTCATCAAAATATTCAGGAGAAGGCTTGAAAGATTTTGGGAAAGCACAATTTGCCCTGAGGGGCACTGCACTGACAGAAGGATCTGAGGGAAGCTGCTGAGTGTTTTATTTTGTTACCTGTAGCACACAGCGTAAGCAAGCAACGATCTGAACCATCCCTGGGCAAGTCACTACCCGAGAAATGCTACAAAGAGCATTTCATCTGGAATTCTGAACACAAATCAGAGTCTGGAGAGCTTCAGGATAGTCCTGAAAATGGTAAGCAGAATCAATAGAAGTATTTTAAAGTACAATTGCAAAGAATAAATGTCAGAGGAAAAGTCAAAGAGTAGTATTAAAGCTTAATTTTTTTCCCTATTGTCTTGTAAATTTGGGGGGCTATGAGTTAGAATGAAGTGTTATTCTCTAAAAACACCTTTGGGGGACTGGCTACAGGTAGGCAAGAAATGAATGACAAAGCTGGGAGAAAATCAGATACTGCCTTCAATGAAGTTGGAGAAGAAGAACCAGCTCCCAGATTCCAAGTGAAACGTGAATGTGGGATGTCAGCAGGACTTCAGCTGATGAAGAAGCTTCATAATTTATGTATTTCTTCTGTTCCATAGTACATCTTCCTTCAATCCAGCTGCTCCTTCATTAGACCAAATGCTGGTGCAAGTCTCTGTGGGCAGGCTACATCTGGCATATGAATATGTAATTATATTTCTCTGTGAGTGTCCAGGTAACTGTGACATTTGGTATCTAAGAAGATGATGTGTTATCTAGGTCAACTTAAAAACAATCAAACAACAACCAAAAAATCCTTCCAGAATTAAAATAAGAACATGTCCTGGTCATCAGCTCTTTGGAGGATATAGTTTTGCTGACCTACCTTACTCAGTTCACTGTTTGGAAGGAAGAGTGGAAGAACAATAAATGCATGAAAAGTGCTCTTAGAAGTGTTACAGACAGAGAAATCTCTTAGGTGGTTATGAGAACATGGATTTGCCTTATATTTTTTCAAAATTCACCATGTTTATCACTTTCAAATGAACCTGTTTCAAATGAACCTGTTTCAAAGCTGATTTGGAAATATTACTTTTGCCAACATGTACAAAAGTAATAAAAAAACCCCAAAAACTGAAGCTTTAAAATTATTGGACATTGTCAATTGTGTAAAAATTACAATCAAATATTTTGGTAGGACAAAAACTTTTGCAAAACCCCCAAAAATGAAAGATTTCCAAATATTCATCAATTCAGAAGGGAGCAGAAGCTTCAGCCTTATATGTTTTCTCTAAAAGAGATGAAAGCAAGAATCTCAAATTTGGGCTCTCTGAGATTGAGAAAAATTGAACTCTAGATCTGGCATTTGTAATTCTGACCCAGGCCTACATTTCTCAGAAAAGTGTGATCTGAATTTCCTTCTCAAACCACGCCCCAAACACGCTGAGCTCCATTCCAAAGAGCTCTGCTCTGCGCCGTGGAAGCAAAAAGATTTCAGCCAAAAATAAAAGTCTGAACCACCACCTGAGATTCATCTCACCTTTGCTGGAGGTCCTGAAGCTCATTCTCATTTCCTTCCCATACACATATGAATTTTTAATCTGGCAAGGAACAGTGCCTGTGCTGCTGAGAACTGGGACTGAATGATGAGTTGAACTCGTCTAATCAAACTTGCTTTCCTGCACAGCATCAAGCTGCCTGCTCTGGCTGCCACACTCCTGCCATCTGCCCCCCTGGAAAGTCTATTATCTTCACTACCTTCCCTGTAATAATGTGGAAGGACTCGTGGTCTGGGTGTCTGGAGGCAGGACCTGTGTTTCTCCTCAGCTCCAGGAGCTCTGGGCGTGCACTCCCAAGTTCCTCTGCATAAAAATACGGGGAGGATGGATGGATGTGACTTTGTCAAGGTCAATGTGATTTTCTGGGCAGGCTTATGGGGCTTGACTCAAATCTGATTTCACTGTTATGGTATCAAATGTCATTTAGCTAATCACAGCTCTAATTTCACACAGCACCTTCTGGCCACAGGCAGATGTGGAATTTCAGAGCTACTCCACAGAAGTAGGTACAGGAGCTATCTGACCATGCATCTGCCCAAGGGAAATAAATGAAAGGGAAAAGGCTCCCAAAATACAGCTGGAAATAGCTCAGCAAGCTGGTGAGCAAAGGGGCTGCCACAGTCCTCATTGGGCCGGTACAGGGACATGAGGTTGAGGTTTGAGGTTGGATGGGGCTCGGAGCAACCAGCTTGGGTGGAAGATATCCCTGCCCATGGCAGGGAGGTGGAACTGGACGATCTTGAGGGTCCTGTCCAACAAAAACCATTCTGGGATTCTCCGGCTGGAAACCAGGCTGGCTCCTGATTTTGCTGAACACATCAAGGAACCTTTCTCCCTTCATGAAATAAGTGCCTGGAGGAAATGGATCCCTATACATCAGGAAATGAAGCCTCACTATCAACACTTGCACACTCTTTATTATGCAACTCTGGATCCACCCCTCAGCTGCCAAGTATTCTCCCAATCCTTTCATTCTCCTCCCTGGACAGAAATACATCAATTTATGCCCTTGCTCATTACCAGCCTGACTTACCCCTGTGTTTATGCAACTTGTAGCTCTGACCTTTCCAGTGACTTGAACATTTGTAGCATTTTCTTGCATTAGAAGTTCCACAATCCCCTTTTCTGTGCCATACTCACTTGCCCTTTATCTTTGCCTGAATTTTTGTTCTCCTAACCATCACCCCAAAGGGGTCAGCAACCCCAGCTCCGGGCAAACCTTTTATAAAGGGCTTGAAAAACTCAGAGTTGTTCCACCTTTTAAGTTTTATTGATCTCTATAAAAAGCTCAGCTGCTCTGCTAAGGGCGTTATGTGGATGAACGCACACAAATGATGATTCCAGCCAGAGAAAGGGAAAAAAATGAAAGGAATAATGTTTAAAATTCTTAACTGTTCAGTGGGGTAAAATGCACAAAATCAGAGTTTCATATTGGCATCCAACACTCATTGTCTTGTTACCAGGTTTTGAGGTGTTTCCCTGCTCCTCTCAGGAGTGGGTTGTTGGCTCAGGAGAGAGATTTGATGGTGCTCAAATGGCCAAAGACATGTGGAGATGCTTGGAGAAATCTTCAGACCTGTTTTCACCTGAAATATTGCGCACAAATATTAAGGATAAAACCTTTAAAGATCCATCTGGAGATGTCCATGTGAGGAACCACATTGTCCTTTCTTCTGTCTTCTACAGAGAGGCATGGACATGAGAAATGATTCAGATTTAAGCTGGGCTGAGTCACTCCTGAAAGATGCTGAGCTTTATTACCAAAAAAAATCCCTCAAATCCTCATCACTAAAAGGATAATAAGCTCCCCACCCTTGCCTCTGTGTGTGTTCATCTTGTCTCAGATGGCAGCTCTCTCGGGAAGGAATTATCTCTGAGTATTTTCAAGTGGCACAAAGCATAATGCAATTAATCACATTTTGTTCAATAATATAAATTAGGAAAACACCAACAAAAATCCTGGAAGTTTAACAGTTTTTGTGTCCTGGAAGACTTGGCCTGAAAACCTGCCTGTGTCCCTTGGAGAAGCTTTGGTGCAGGGTGCATTCACCCAATCCTACATCCAAACCAAAACACCCAGTTCCATTGCACATTTATGGCCACATTTTAGTAACACACAGAGAAACTTGCACCAAAATAACAAAGGAAGCAATTCAGGTGGGCGCATCTGAGATGAAAGAGTAGAGGAAAAATGCACACAGTAGGTCTGAAAAGAGACAATTAATTGAGGGAACAAACTGTAGAGAAATCAATGCAGGTCCACCCCTGAGATGTGTCACTCAGACTCTGATTCTGCCTTTGTCATGGTGTCACTGGTAACCACCAGGTGCCCCAGGGATGTATTCAGCATAATTCAACCACCCTGTTGCCGTCAACAAGTGAGGTTGGATGTTAAAATTACTTTATAGAGCATGAAAAAAAACCCCACCTGTTCTTCAGGTATATAAAAAGAGAATGTTTCATCAGCACCTTCCTCCTGCTCTGGGCAATTTAGCAGTTACAGAAGTTAGTAAAGCAAGCAGACTATCAATTGTGTCTTAATTTCTTTTCTCTGGAATAAAAAGCGAATCAATGCATAATTAACAAAAAATATGCTGTAATAAAAAATACTCTTTTCAGTGCTGGGAAATATTGAAGTGCAATTTTCCTTCTGGAAAAGAGTCAAATTCCTCTTCCAGCAAAAGCAACATGATTTTATGGTCCCCTTCTTCCTTCTGAGCTGCTCCTGTGGTCACTGTTCTGAGTAGTCTGTGCTGGTATAGCAGGTCCACTTCTTTCTTCTCCAACCATATTTTTCCTCTTGCTATCAATATCATAAAATCAGACAATGGTTTGGGTTGAAAAGGACCTTAAAAATCATCTGGTTCCACCCCTGCCATGAGCAGGGACACCTTCCACTAGACCAAGTTTCTTTAAGGCCCCATTCCCCAGCCTTGAACATTTAACCAACATTTTCAGACTCAGCTTCACAGGAAATCCATCTGAGACTGGTAAAACTGAGATTGTTTCATCCCATTCCTCTCCCCAACAGCTGCTGAATTCTTGGGCTAATTCCAGGTAACTCTTGACAAACACAGGAAGCTGGAGGAGAGTCTCATGCAGAGAAGTGGCTGTTGCACGTCAGCTTTTATTAGATAATAAGGAGCCCACGTCTGAGAGGTACAATCAGAAAAGTATTTTGAATGCTCACACCTGAAAGGAAAGCTTTGATCATACCCTGGGTCAATCAAGAGAGACAAATCCAGGGGATTTCACTGATCAAACAGGTTTGGGCTTGCAACATCATCCTCTACCCCTTCGAAAGGCGCAGCTGCTGCCAGATTAAGAAAATCAAAGACTGATTAGTGTTGCCACCAAAAGGGACAGCGCCCCTTCCTCTGGCATCCCTGGTGATGTGCTCACACAGCCTCCCACGAGTCAGCTCTGGCATTGTGGTCACACACAATGACTGCTCCACTCCCTGATCCAGCAGAAAACCACAAATTCTCCAAAAGAGGAGGCAGAGGGAAAGGTGATCCCATCTGTGCTCACATCCATGGAGGGAATGTTGTGCCTTTGGCTTGGCAGGCAGCAATTTAAGCCAAATGTAAAGTCACAAACTGGCAGTTTCCTGAGAGCCCTGGACAACGATTGGTCCCTTTTTTCCTAAAACCATGGATTTTTACACAAAGCCACGTGCACACACACTGGGGAAATTGTGGGAATTAATGCTTGAAGGTGGAGCTGGTACAGAAGGAGCATTAATACGATCTTGGGACCAGTGGTGTTTCATTCCATACCTTCTCTGACTGCATCCCATCTACTCAACTCCCTCTCTGCACTTTTCCCATGCTGATTCCTGTGGAGAATTTACCTTTGTGCAGGATTCAGCACCCAAGGAAGGTCTGCCAGCTTTCCCACCCCATGGGCACCACAAAAACCTCAGGGCCACAGCAAACATCACTGATGCTTCAGTGAAGTGTCCTGCAGTGTAAAGAAGGGCCTCATGGTGTGTTAAGGGATGGCTTGGAAAAATTATTGATGGCTGAGGGGCCAAAAGATGCTGAATAAGGTAATAATAATCTAAACTCCCTTCTAAAATGAGGAGCCCACCGCAAACACCAGGAGAGACCCTTTCATGCTGCGCTGTGGAAGCTCTTTGCTGGATGATGCTGCTGGTGCTCTCATGGATTTAAGAAGAGTTTGGATAAATTCACAGGGGACAAATCCACATGGTGCTGCCTGATACCATCACCCCAGCTCTTGTTCAGGAGGTCTCTGAGCCCTGCCCAGCTTGGGGTGGCCCAGGGATGCATTTTCAGTGCATTTACTCAGCTCTTGCCCTCCCCTTGACTTCTGCTTTGGCCACTCAGGGCTGCCCTGTCCTTTGCTCCAACCCATCACTGCAGTTGTGCCATCCCAGGGAAAAGCTCCTGCCCAGATGTCTGAGGGATCCCACAGTGAGAACTGGCTGATTTTCTGCCCCCACCTCACTTTGGGCTGCTTTCTTCTCCTTGGCAGCATCCCCCTCTCTCTCCCCTCTCCTCAGGGCTCTTTTTCCTGAGACAGATGTGAAAATTCAGCCTCTCCTGTACCTCCTGCCTTTTCCTCCCATTCCCTCCCCTCCTTCCCTCCCCAATTTTCCCTGCTGCTGTCCTGTTTTCCACAGCAGGCATCCCACACCAGCAGAGAGATGCCAAACAAAGGGGCTGACGTGATGCTCCTTGCCCACCAGCTCCTCCAAGTTCTGCCAAAACTTTGGAATTAGAGAGGCTGGGATTTTGAAATTCCCTTTTAAAACCCTGCCTGGAATTTGCTGAACAGTTGCCATTAACAGGGAAGGATCTTGGTCTCTACTTAAGAGAATCAGAGTGGAGAATGTTGAAATTCAGAGTGCTGTGAATCAGAATGGAGAATGTTGAAATTCAGAGTGGGGCTGTCTCCCCCCTCCTTTTTTACCCCATTTTTGTCCCTTTTCCTGCAGCTGGTGGGGCTTTCTCAGCCTCAGGAAGGGGCAGAAGGAAGATCCATGTGAGGATGCAGCTAAACCTGCCCCACACACCTTGTGCCCACCAGCAGCTTCCCCCACACCCCACAAAATGACAAAGGAACCTTGATTACTGACTCACCACGCCAGCTGAAGGAGAGGGGAGGGAGGAAAATGATGCATTTATAATAGTGGGCTCTGAGCCTGCTGGGAGATTGGCTGGCATTTCAGCAGCTGAGGGGGCTGCCCCGTGCCTGAGCTGCCGCACTGACTCACCTGCCACAGCAGCAGCTCTCAAAGGCACCTCGGCAGGAGTGGGAGAGGGAGAGGCAGGGCAGGGAGGAAGATGCGCACGGTGCAGACCTGCAGGAGGGTCTCTGCTCCCTCCCAGTTCCACCCCAGACGTGCACATGTGCCTCTCAGGTGTCTCTCTCCTTCATTTGGAAGCAGGACAAAAATTCGTGTGGCTTCTCAGCCCCGCTCAGCACTCCATCCGTGTTGGTCGCAGGATAATGCAGCGATGAGGAAGTTCAAAGGTGAGAAAGGCAATTGTTCTGTCTCACCTGCTGCCTCACTTCACCAAAATGCCACCTTTTTTTCCCCTTTTCTATACAGGAGCCCACAGAACTGTTTTTTCTGGCTGCTGGACCCAGCCTTGGAGCAATTTCCCCTCACCAGAGACTGGCCATGACCATCCCTGCTGAGTCAGTGCAGCCCCTTGCCCTCAATACAGTCAGGAGACAAATTCTGAGTTTCTGCAGGAGCTTCAAACTCCCTTTTCAATATTCATAAGTGATTCCAGCACTCTATGGATAGTATCGGTGTTCATTTTAATACCAATTTCCTTTTCTCTTTGGGAATTTCTCCAGTGTTTTAGAACCGAGGGGTGAATTTTTCTTCCTACCTTGGGTGCTGCTCCATCCTACTCCTCTTTCCTTTTTCCTACTTTATGCCATCCTACTTTTCCTACTTTTTTCCTGCTTTCTGCCATCCTACTCCTCTTTCCTTTTTCCCCTTAATAATTTTCATGCCATATCAGGACACCCCAGCCCATTTCCATGTATTAATCCCTCCATCCTTGCTACTTCCTCCTGCTTTTGCAAGTCTCCTGTACGAAAAAAAGACACCAGAGTGTCAAATGCCTTTGCGTTGACAAATCATCAGGAAATAAATGGAAAAATGGGGAGTTCTCCTATTCTTTCACCACTTTATTTCATGAGCAGGTGCCTTCTGCATTAAAACTTTATCACTGCTCAGAGCCCAGTCCACTCACCTCACCTCTAATGGCATCCTCAAAGGGTTCAGTCTCTGCTCTGAAGGTGTGTGAGTGCATCCCTGAGTGGAAAGGGAGAGCTTTGATATGGCCTTATCAGGAAATCAGTAAGGAAGGATGAGGAAAAATGCCTCTAGGTCTGGGACCAGGGAAAGGAGCATCAGTGGTGCAGAGGGGTGTTGGCTAGGAGGCAATTAGCAGGAAAATTGGGTTGATAACCAGGATGGTTTTTTGGATTCCATCACCTGACTGGTTAAAGCACCTTGGAATGCAGAGCCCAGCCTCACAATGGGGTTTCCATGTGTGCTTGCAGCTCCCAAATGCTTCCAGATTAATAAGAATTCAGAATGATAATTGGTAACTGTACACTGTAATAAACTGCCTCTCATTTCCAGTCCTCCTACAAGCCAGAAAGCACCAGAATCCCCAGAACATTATTATTCAGGACATTAAACCCTCAAAGGAGAAGCCTAACAGTTTACAGGCTGCAAAGCACAGGACTTCCATCCAATGCAAACAAAAACTCAATGAGAGAGGAAAGGATCTACTAATTCCAGGGAACTTTGTTCCTCCTTCCAATACTGTAAGCACATGGGTGAAGCTTTTTCCTTTCTCCCAACACAGAGCACTCCAGTGTTTGATTTCTAGCCTGAGGCCTTGTTTGCTGCCTGGCTTCTGAATCAGACTTGACTGGCACAAGTGAGATTGGGAAATCTCGCAGTTGGTTCACTCCTGGCAAAACAAAAAGAAACAAAAAGGAAAAAAAAATAGGGGAAAAAAACCTCAAACAACCCTGAGGAAAGAAGGGAGGGAACACCACAAAGGAGCTTGAAAGCTTGGGGAAATGTTGGTAGCTCTATCTTAATTTCTAAGGTTGCTCCTTTCATATCCGATCAATACTGAGCTGGGAGTAACTCCCCAGGATTGATGTGCACACTGCACTGAGTTATTTAATTTCAGCTTGTACTGGAAAATCATTTCAGTGGTGTTTCCTGGTGACTGGTGCTGTTCCTTCCACCTCTGACGCACTGGATCTGGCTGGGAAGTTCTGCACAGGGGAGAAAATGAAATTAAAAACATTGGCAAAATGTCAAAGTAGAGAAAAACCCTTCAAAAAGAGGGAACGGGGGAAGATGAGGTGGCCACATGGCAAAGGGAGAGGAAGAAGTTGGTTTTGTGCTGGGAGGGGTGGTTTAGTGTCCAGAACTCAGCTGGTTTTCACTTGGTTCTTATTTTTCTGGCTATTTTCTACAATTGTTGGTGTCTTTGGCTTGCTGGATGATGGCTTGAACACTTTCCCCTCCAGGCTCTGCTTTCATCTTCCCAAATTGAGAAGATGGGAGCTATCCATGCTCTCCTGTGCCAACTCCAGGGTTTTTACCAGAGGTCAATACCCCCATGTTGGTATTGTAAATCCTTTCTCATCTATGAAAATTTATTTTTAGCGGAGGGAAGACTCTGGCTGGCAGTGGAGCAGCTCCCTTTGCTCAGCTCTTCATGCCAACAGGCAAATTTGATCAGCAGAGCTGTATTCTTCTTCAGGGAGTCACAGGTCAGGCGTTTTCCTGGTGCGGTACCAAGCTGGTCAGGAAGGAGCAGTGACACAGATGGAAGTGGAGTGGATTTGGGAATCATGGATTTATCTTCACTGCCTGGCTGGGTGCTTTTCCCACACCCTTAGTCCAGCAGAACAACCTCATGGCTCTCCTGCCATGCACTGTCCAGAGTGGGATTGTGGGGATCCATTCTGCATGGAAATTCTGGGAATTGACCTCCCAGCAGTTCAAGGGAGAGAGTTCCACCACTCTGCTCCACTCAGGTGAGACCCCACCTGCAGAGCTGCCCCAGCCCTGGGACACAGCACAGGAAGGACCTGGAGATGTTGGAATCCAGAGGAGGCACCAAGATGATCAGAGGGATGGAGAAGCTCTGCTGTGAGGAAAGGCTGAGAGAATTTGGGTTGCTCAGACCAGCGAAGAGAAGGCGCCAGTGGCCTTGCAGAACCTGAAGGGAGCCCACAGAAATTTCTGGGAAGACCCTTTACAAGGATATGGAGTGACAAGGCAAGGGGCAATGGCTTCAAGCTGAAAAAAGAGTAGGTTTACTTTGGAAATTAGGAAGAAATTCTTGGCTGTGAGGGTGATGAGGCTTTGGCACAGGGTGCCCAGAGAAGCTGTGGCTTCTCCATCCCTGGAAGTGTCCAGAGCCATGCTGGACAAGGTTTTGAGCAACCTGGGATAGTGGAAGGTGTCCCTGCCCATGGCAGGGAGTAGAATGAGATGATCTTTAAGGTGTCTTCTAACCCAAACCACTCTATCATTTTCCACCATTCTTCAATAATGTGACAGTTCTGGCAGTGAATCCACTGACTGAGAGCTTTCCAAGGAACCCTGCAAGCAGCAGGTTCATGGAAAGGTGGCAGGGAAGCAGGAATGCCTTTCCCTTCTCCTTTTCTCTGACCCAGGTTCTGAGTTGTGGGACCTAATTGCTATCAACTTTGCTGTCCATCCTTTTTTACAGACCTCTTTCAGCATGAATTGCTTCTTAGGCTCTTTTACACTGGCACATTTGAATTTATTCCTCTGTATCTCCTCACATCCAGAATCATTTCAGTCTTTTCTGCTACCAGTTCTCAATTATGAGCCATCCCATCTACTTTTCTTCCTTTGCTCGTTGGTTCAACCCTTAGTGCTTCAGGCACCTTGAAATAAAAAGTCATGAATATGTTAAGAACTGACTTTATAACTAAGATAATTAAAACCTCTACAGGTCCTGATTCTATTCCATCCTCTGTGCTATGCCTGACCTTCTACTTGCAGGGGTTTTTTTTACCTGGTTTCCAGTCCACACATTAGTGGAAATAAATCCAAACTTCCCTAAATTAATGCTTTGAGTAAGTTTGGTGAGACACAAAGGCTTTTTTGACATTTTCTGGGTCTTGATTAACCTGTAATGAAGGAGGAAAATGTTCCTTAGAATAATTTGCTGGATTGCTGGTCCTCCTTCTCTTGATCTTTGTTGATAGGTGGATCTTGTGGTGTTTTATTATTTTTTTTTTTTTCTGCTGGATTTTCAGCTGCTTCCAGAGGAAGCCCAGGGTAGGAATGAAGTGTCAGTCAGATTCCCCACCAGCTGGCCTGTGAATAATCAAAGCTTTAACCATGCATAAATAACATTTTATAAGGATGTCCTGGATGAACATGACGACAAAAATTCCTCCGAGTCTCTCCCTTCCCAGCCCTCTCACCAAGAGGTCAATAAATCCTTTTTACCCACCACAGCAGCAGCTCCCAGACCCCACAGAGGGATGCAAGGACCTGACCTTCTCTCCTCTGCTGGTGTCAGAATCAGAGCAAGGAGCTCCTCTCCCACACACAGCACTCGACTCTCCACTTCTTATCCCACTGGGAATGCAGGCACAGCACATGCCCCCACATCCACTGCAGGCAGGCAGACACACCAGGCAGGATGCTGTTACCAAGGCAATGCTTATCACAAGTCTCTGGGAAAGGAGTCAGGGGAGAGGTGCAGGACAACACAGGATTGGGAAGGCAGAAAATAAAGCCAACAAAAGAGATCAAAACTGAGATATAAGGGTTGAAATGCTGTGATAGGGGCAGCAGCTGGGAGTAGGAGACTGGGTTTTAGAATTTTTTGGGGTTTTTTTGGCTTTGGTTTGGGTTTTTTGTTTGGGTTTTTTGTTTGTTTGTTTTGGGTTTTTCTGGTTTTTTTTTTTTTTTTTTTTTTTTTTTTTTGTTTGTTTAAATTTGAAATACAGTTCTGAGATGGACAGAAATGCTTTGACTCTGATTTCTTCCTTAGGTTTGGGATACAACCTTTGCTGGTCACACCCCCTGTGGTGTCATAGCTGGTCAAGATTTTGCACCAAAGCTTGTCCTTGATACAGCTGGGCTTGAGGAAAATCCATTGGGAGATGTCGCCTGAATTTATTTTTTTTTTTCAGGTTTCCCCATAGCAATGATGGCTTTTCTCTTGCTGGACTTCACTCCAGACTCTGTCTTTTTAAACCAGCCCCAAAGAGAGCAGCAATGAGTTTATGGCACAACCCTCCCTAAAGGGAAATCCTTGTTAGAAAAGTGGATCCAATCAATACATGGATCACTCAGGGATAACACAGGAGTGCAACTGCACTGCTAATGAGCTCATGTGGGAAGTCTCAAAGCCTTTCAGAGGCAACATCTGAACTGTTTTATGGTGTGTTTAAGAACAAATTGTTCCCAGTGAGGGTGGGGAGGCCTTGGCACAGGTTGCCCAGAGAAGTTGTGGCTGTCCCATGCCTGGAAGTGTTCCAGGCCAGGCTGGACAAGGTTTTGAGCAACCTGGGATAGTGGAAGGTGGAAGGAAGTTGAAACTGGACGAGCTTTAAGGTCCCTTCCAGCCCAGGACATTCTGTGATTGTGATTTCAGCCACAGCAAGACTGTTGAAGTTCCCTCTGCCTGGAGCTCGGTGGGCATCATGTGAATGAAGGAGACTAAACAGGATGAAATCCTTCCCCTTCCTCTCGGAGCATTTGTGTGTGATGCTTGTGAAAGTAAAGGAAACGTTGGGAAGTGGGGGAAGACAAAGCTCTGCTTGCAGGTTTTGTTGTCAGTTGTTTTCAAATCAACAAGAAAGGATATGTGGAAAAGAGGGCTTTAAAAAGAAAAAGAAAGAAACAGAAAACACCCCACACACACTTAGAAAAGAAATAAAACAAATACCGCCCCTCCCTGGCAGCTCAATATCACAGGGTAGGGAGGCATTTTCCTTGCTTGCAGCGTTTCCTGTGTCCGCCTTCCCACTGGGTCTTTATGGATTTGTGAAAGGGAAAGGATGTTGTGTACAAAAGGGACCAAGCTGCCTGGGTGGAAAAGCGATGGGGGAGGACGAAAGAGAGGGAAAAAGGAGTCAGGAATAATAAAGGACACACAAACATCTTGTGCAAAGCAGAGGGGTTTGGACCACTTAAGAAATTAAGCCTCTTGTGGGATTGTTTATTCTCCCCCAAAAGAAGAATTGCTGATTGGTGACCAAAACAGCATTTTGATGGTTACCATGGGGTTGGAGAGAGGGAGGTGGGGTAGGAATGAGGCATTTTCTGTGAGTGGCTTTGAGGGAGATTCAGTATGGCAGGAAAAGAGAGGCCTTGTTAATACAGCATCAGGGTGGTGGTCCTTGTGATGGACAAACCAGACAGGAGCCCTTGGCATGGCTCAGCACCACCCCAGCTTTGCTGTGCAGTAGGGCAGGAATCCTCCAAAGGAGGAGAGAGCTCCTCCAAATCCTCCAAAGAGCCTGGAGAGAGAGCACTGGGATCCTTCCTGGATTTAAAGTGAGCACAGACCAGCCTGAGAGATGGGGGGAGTAAGAGGTTGCTTAAAGTCAGGAGTTCTGCTACAATCAGGGTCTACACAGCCAGGGTTCACCTCACCCTCATCTTTCAAAAAGCAGTGGTGGATGTAACAGCAATGGAACTGAAGCAGAGGGGTTGGATTGGTTGGGTTGAACCAGGCTTCTGACCTGTCCAGCAGTCCTGGTTTCCAAGATGTCCATAAACCCCTGGATCCAATCCCAAAGGACAGGCAGGAAGGTTCCTAAAAGTGCTGCTAGAAGAAGTTACCCTGTTAGCATGATGTGCCTTGCAGAGGTATTTTGTCCCCAGGGAATTCAGCAGCGTGGGAAAAGGTCTCTGTGCTGAGTTTATTTTCTAACCCACGTCTCATCCATGTTTTGCTACAGGACTTTAATTCTATTTAACTCCAGTGCACCAAAATTTGCCAGGCCAATGAGGAGCAGCAGTGCATCATTGTAGAAACAAACTTATACTTGGATGGACATTCCTGCCCACCTTGGAGTTACTTCTTGTTGAAGATTTCTTCCAGGGAAGTTGCACTGGTTGTAGCTAATCTAGGTAAAAACCAGACTTTTCCAGGCAAAGCTCTGGAACTGCCCAAAGAAATGGTGGAGTCACCATTCCTGGAGGGACTTAAAAGAAATGTAGATGGGGATGTGGTTCAGTGATGGTTTGGCAGTGCTGGGGTAATGGTTGGACTCGATGCATTAAAGATCTTTTCCAACCTAAATGATTCTATGATTCCATGATTCCATGACTATGTGACTATGATTCAAGGATTCCATTAACAGCTCACTAGCAAACACCATGAATTCCTGCCTAGAATATCACCCATTTCTCTGAGATGGGAATGTTTGCTGGAGCTTTCAGTCTCAAAATGCATTTCCATACCATGCCTTTTAGACAGCGATGATTTAAGAACTTCTATTCTCTGCCATGAGTCACTTTGCAGAGAAAACTCTGGCAAAATCTGAAAACCTTAATTTCAATTTGAGCTTTGGAGCCTGGTTGTCCTTATCTCCCCCTGCAGTCCATGGAAGAGAGAGGCATGCAGGGACCTGGTCTTGTTTAGGCAGAAATTTGGGTAGGTGGGAAATATCCAGTCCATATGAGGATGTCCAATTATCTCTGGTTTTAGCACAGGTACCAACCTTAAATGATCTGAATCAAGGCCAGCTCATTGGATTACGTTTGCAGTGACTTCTGTGTGCTATACAGATGAAACACCCAGGACAGGGCAGGAGAAGCAGAAATGAGCTCAAATAACTCATTCTAAAAAGCTGCTCCACAGTCCTTAACCTTGATGTATTCCTGCTGTCTTGACAAATCCTTGTCTCTGGCTATTAATCATATTAAGGCAACCCAGAAGTTGTTATCCCACCACCAACCCTGGACTGCTTGTTCTTTGCTTTGCTTGCAGAGTCTTTAAAGAGCAGGAAGATGCTGCATCTATTCAAACACCTCCAACAAGCACTGTGAGTAAGCAGCCTTTGGTCCTTGCTGAGGAGTTTTGGAGAGCCAGTCTTTAAAAATGCAATTTATGGAGAGGGGTTTTGTGTTAGAACAGTCATTGCTGCTGAGCTCAGTCGAATGGGAAAGGAGGAAGCACAAGTAGAAAAATAATTATTCCATAAAAATGAAGGAATAAACTACAAATAATATCAGCCAGCAATGAGGGACCAGTGAGTGGTCAAACTGTTTGCATGTAAATTTTCGTGTCAGAAGCAAAATCTTAGAATGTTTGAGGAAGCACAGTTTCTTCCTGGGCAGGTAATGTGTCTCTGCTTTTTGGCAGAGCTTGGAGCTGGGTGATCTTTAATGCCCTTTCCAACCCAAACCATTCTGTGACTCTCACTGCCAACATCTGCCAGGCTTCCCAGGCAATCCTGGAAGAGTTTATAAAAGCAAGACACAAGAGTACAAAACATTTACAAGGAGTAGGCCAGACTGCTGGATTTCAAGCTGATAGAAGCTGACAATTTGCAGACATAACAGGTAAATTAGTTACACCAGGAACATTCATCATAATCAGCCGTGGAGTGTGAGCAGTCCTCCAGGAGGAACAGCAAATAACCAAAGAAGGATGCTGTCGAATTTTTTTAAGTATTTCCAGAAAAACAGCTCCTCAGAAAAAACCTAACAGACAGGGCCAGACAGAGACAGAACACAGAGAAACACTGAGACTGGATTTGAATATCAGCTCCAGCTCTCTCACTAAAAAAGAGACTCCTAAAAACAGGGAGGCTACCAAAGTCTCAAATGTGACTCTGACCAACAGCCCACAACATCCTTTTTAGCCAGAGTTTGTCTGGATCTGATCTGTTCCTTACAGATAATTATTATGTGAAGATTTCTAATTAATCTCTATCTGATTTAAAAAAAACACACAAAACAAAAGCCATATAAAACATCTTACTTTCTTTCTCTATTTTAATCAGACACAAATAAAAAAAGTGCTGCCCTAAATACCAAAGTTTCGAGTGGAGATGTTGAACCCTTAACTTGTGAAAGGAGCTTCAACTTCTGCATGGTGACACCGAAATATAAATTTAGCCTCCAGCACGTGCCCATCACACTCCTCTGCCAAGGAGAACACACCTCAGACACCTGGAGTCTCCAGCCCTCCTGCTCTTCTTTCTCTGGCTGAAATCTCAGCTCACTGAGAGGATTGATTCAATGTACACATCTCTTTTTTTCTTTCTTTCTTTCTTTTTTTTTTTTTTTTCGCTGATGTTGTTTTATCCCTTGTCTCTAATGGGAATGTATTATCTTTAACTCTTCTCAGAGCACTCAAGATGACGGGAAAGCTGTTGAAAATAAATTAGACTAAAATAAACTCCAATTGGAAATGCTAAGTACTGCATGTTCCTGCTTTAGGAAAATGAAATGCTTCATTCACATTCCTGAAACAGGACTTGGGACCATTTCAAGTGTTGTGACTTTTTTTAAATCCTCCAAAAATAGTGAGCGAGTTTTATAAATTCTTACTTTTCTCATATGATAAGGAATGAATTCATTATTAACAGAGCTTTCCTCTCTATGCATTTAATCAGAGCTGGGCCTCATTAACTAAAATGAACACATATTACAAGTGATTTTTGTCAAGTGCCTTTTTGACTGGTCACCAGGGACCACCTGAACACATCTATGCTGTAATTAATTATACCAAAATTGAAATGTTGTTGCACCTACCTAACATACCTTTAAAGGTGAATTTGGCTTTCTGCTAAAAGCTGGGTTTAGTCTAATTTGGAAGAGAATCATAGATACAAAGGATGGTTTGGATTGGAAGGGACCTTAAAGACAATCCAGTCCCACCCCCTGCCATGGGCAGGGACACCTTCCACGGTCCCAGATTACTCCAAGCCCCATCCAGCCTGGCCTTGGACACTTCCAGGGATGGGTCATCCACAGCTTCGGGAATTTTCCAGGGATTTCTATAATTTACAAACAGGTAGAGGGGCAGACTGCATTGGGGAATCCAGAGGAGGTGTGGACTCCACCTTCCTTTGTGTCTCCTTTATGGTCCCAAATTTATTTTGCTTAGAGCTCCTGCTCCCCTTGTTTTATTTCCAAGGACAGTATCCACGTAGATTAAGCTCAGACAAAACACCAAAGTACAAGAAGAAAATGACATACTGCAAGCACCCTTTCCTCGAGGAATAACCTTCCAGGATGAGCTACAGCATTTTCAAGGGAAAAAACAAAGTATATGGAGTATATGTGGAGTCCCCTAGGGGTACAGAGGTTACAGAGGTCTCCCATTTGCCCAATATATTTTCTCCTCTTTCCCATCCATTTACCCCACCCCATTTGGTCTTCTTAAACCTTTAAGTAATTCCTCTCTCCCCTGCCTGTCTGCTTCACCTTAAAACTGATGGTCTGTCTTTCCAGGTCACACTCGCCTCCTGAATTGTTCTTCTCGAAGTTCCCCAGGTGGTCCTTGCAATCTCCACCCCTATTTATCCCAATTCCCTGTGTCCTTGTCCTGACTAAAAGGCCTGGGGGTGACCAGCAGCTGCTGCAGCCTGATACCTTGAAGTGAAAAGCTTTGGAAACAGAGCAGGGGCATCTCGTCTCTTTTGAGGTTGCCCTACAGGGGAATCAGGCAGGGAGTGGGGAAATGAAAGAGCAGAAAGAAGCTTCTGTCACAAGGATTCTTTGCCCCCTTACACCTTTTCCCTCTTATCCCTAAGGTTTCTCTACTCCTTTCTCACCAGACATAATGGGGAAGGGTAATGGGGTCGCTGTGGGGGCACTGTGTCCAGCCCCACAGCCTGATAACTTCTGCAGAAGGTGAAGCATAACGCACACAGAGAAAATTCCTGCTGAGATTCTGCTGTGTCACTCAGTGCACTTGGCACGAACATGATGCAGGTCTGAGAACCCTGGGATGATTAAATTGCAATAAATACCACTATGAAAAAAGATGTTTGTAGATGGTTTGAATCAGTTATGCTTTAGAATGGTTAAAAAGAGATTAAAATGTTAATTAATGGTTATAATAGAGCCACCAGGTATACCAGCCCCTTAGGGTATTGTGTTTAGATGCCTCCCCCAAGTTTAAAAGGGTGATGAAGATGATTGTCCCAAGCTTAGACAAGGAAAACTCTGCAGGCAACACTGCAAATTATTTCTTTTGTGTCTCATCACGCAGCTTCTGTTATGGTGCTCACAAGTTGCTCCCACCTAATCTTTTAAGTGACAAGCTCTGACCTTTGAGTTTCTGATAATCCCCATTTGTTTTGCTGATATCCAGCCAAACCCACCCAATTTTTCAGCTGACAGGAGCTGGGTCAGGCTGTGGCTGGGGAGTTCTCAGACCTGTCTAGTCCTGTATTGAATAAGAGACTCCTCCTTGTGCGCCCGCCTTGTGCTACCCAGCAGCCTGGCTGGTGCAAAACTCTCTCCCAGCACTGTCCCTGCCCTGCAGCCATCCTGAGCCCCCAAATGATGGTGCAGAGCAGGAGACAGCTCTGGGTGCAGCAGCTGGCAGGGCAAGGCGTTCAGCCTTTCTGAATGTTCTTCCCTCCCCTGCTGCTGCTGAGATGCTCTCTGCAGGCACAGCTGTGCCCTTCTGCCCTGCCTGCAGGAGGAGAGTGGGATGGACAGCAGGAATGATCAGACATCCCTGAACACACGTTTTTTCCCTCTGTGCCAGAGCTATGAAAAGCCCCAGGGAGCACTGCAGAGGGAGAACCCAACAGCTTGGCCAAGCCCCCTCCCTTTCAGCCCCTCTGTGCAGCAATGTTTGCTACCCCTGCATCTCCCACCCCTCCAAAGAGCAGAGACAAGGCTGAAAATGCAGGGCTGTCCCTTCAGCCCTCTGCCCCTGGCTGTCCTTCTTTCCACCTTGTTTCCTGGAATCTTCTCTTCAGCTCTTCCCAGACCACTCATTATCAGTCAGAATAACAACCTTTTATTTTGGTGAGGCTCTGGCACATCTTCCCAGAGCTGTTGTGGACTCCTCATCCCTGGAAGTGTTCAAAGCCAGTCTGGATGGAGCTCTAAATAAGCTGGAAGATATCCCTGCCCATGGCAGGGGGTTGGAGCAAGATGACCTTTAAGGTCTTTTCAAGCCAAATCATTCTATATTTGATGTTTTTGTGATTTTGCTCACAGCAAGTTGGTCTCTATCATGACTATTTTCAGTGGTGTTGCAGCCATGAAAATCTAGAGAGAAATTCTAATTCCCAGGAAAGGTAGCTCAGCTCTGGGCACAGGACACAAACCCTTCCTTCCTATAATCTTTTTTTCCCCCTGCCTTAGGCCACTGAATGAGCCTCACTTTGCATCAAGGCAAATCCTGAAGCCCTCAATTAATTTCTGAACAGTTTTTTATCCAGTAGACTGGATTGTTTGCTTTAAAGACACATGAAAATGAATCTTCTCGACTGTCAACTTTGCACCTCATTAGGAGCAGCGCAAATCAGAAGGAAAAAGAGACAAAAAAAAAGGACAGCAAATTTCTATTTCCAAAATAGCACTCAGTGCTTTAATGGATTCATACACACAGCTCCAAAAACAAATGGTTGATTAAATTAAATCAGATTAAATAAACAAAAGAAGCAAAGGAAAAGCGCAGATAAGAATTTGGCTCAGTGACTGGTATTATTAGGCGGGGAAAAACAGTTAATTTAAATTTTAAGAAGGATGCTGTTTGTCAGGGTGGTTTCATTTAAACAGATCTATTCTGTTCATGACACATTGCCAGATCTTCTCTTTGTGAAGCCAAAAGGGAAAATCAGTGTTATTTTGCCAGCCCTATACTATGGAGAGATTGGTATGTACTGACATGAAGTTTTCCTGCACTCTGGGCAGGATTTATTTCTGCTTTCAAGCATTTTGTGCATGGGCAGCCCACCAAAGCCTGCTGAAGCCACCTGTATGTTGATATCCAGGGGTGTCCATGTTCCAGAGCCAGGGATCTATCCCAGTATCAGTTACCCAGCAGAGCTTTCACTGGTACCAGTGCAGGTCAGGGGACAGTCAGGAATAAAGTGAAGCATCATCTGAGTCGTACAGATTCACTCAACCTTACAATTCCTATTTTTTCTCAGTATTCCTGTTTTAGTAATGTATCTTTACCATTCTCACATGATGACTCTGGGTTTTTTTTCCTCTTTTCTGGATGGAGACAGGGTCCAGCTGAATGTTTTCATTGTATGTCCTTGATGATGATTTCTGGTTGGCAGTTCTGCCTTTTCCCCCTCGAAAACACTCAGCCATGGGGGAATGTTACCAGTGGCCCATTCTATTCTTTCTCCAACTCATCAATATTAATTAAACAGGAATCTACCAGCATTGATTAGGAAAATGCTCCCATTAGCTGCACAAATGAACACCAAAGGAAAATCAGCGGGGGCATCCCTGTGGAGAGGATGCAACAGCCAACACAGGGCTCAGTTCTGAGAATGGAACAATGAATGTTCTTGCTAATCAGCCACCCAAATATTCATAGCAGCAGAATTTAAAAAAAGACAGATTTTCTAAGAATTGTGAGCACAATGTTTTGTAAACAATCCTGCCACCACATCCCCAGCTTTCCTCTCATGTACAGAACCATCTCCTCCTACTGAGATACAAGAAGGACCTTCCAAGTCCTGAGTCTGGCAATGCATCAGCTTTGCAGATCCCTACATCTCCAGGCCTCCACAATCCTCAAACTCCCCAAATACCATCCAGATCATCCTCAGAGCCCCTGGAATCCCATCCACACTGTCTCCAGTGCCTCTCGGGCGCCCTCATGATGAGTTTATCAGGAAGAAACAGCAGCAGCAACAGACACATAGTGACTGATGTGCCACCAGGACAAGAGGAATGGGTCATTCTGGTTTTCATGATGAAACCCTGCCTTGCTGAGGCTAACAGATGAAGTCTTCTGTTCATTTCTAGGGACAAATTATTGGGGATTTGAGTAATTCTTTCAGTCTCATTGAAAATGGCAAGCAGACAGAAACAGTTCTAGGAGGGGGAAGCAAGACTGACAGACAGCTAAGACAGACAGACAGTTGCAGTGTGATCATGTTAAAAATAAAAATCAAGGTAAAACCCCATTTCTGAAATGTATCCAGAGGTTTAGCTACCTGTCACTCCATCCTGAAGGGCAGTTAAATGGTTTTGAATCAGTTAGGCCTCCAGTGGGATTGGTTGGTGTGATCCCTCCAGCTGCAGGCAGTGAAATGTGCAGCCCACTCCCACAGAAGGACATCTCAGAGGAAAGGAGGGATTGAAACAAAAGCAGCACTTCAAAGTTGGAAATCTTTCAGGTGGCCATTGGTTCTGATCACTCAATGGTAGCATTTTTATGGTGTCATATGAAAAAAGCCAGCCCAAGATATCACGTGCTGTCTGCTCTGGAGTCATTCCTGGCTGAGCTATCTGAGGTCCCAGATCCAGATAAACATCTGATCAGCATTCCAGAAAACCTGAGGGTGAAAGCTGTCCTCCTGAATAGAGGTGTCAGGAACACAGGTGGGTCCATAACAAACCTCAGGAAATACAAACAAGGCCAAATGCAAAGTTCTGTACCCAGGTCAAGGCAAACCTCAGTATCAGCACAGACTAAAAATGAATTGCTTGAGAGGAGCCCTGAAAAAAAGGGATTTGGGTACACTGGTGGATGAAGCACTGGACATGAGTTTGCAGTGTGAAATTCCAGTGCAGAAATAAAATTGTAACCTTGGCTGCATCAAAAGCTACATGGGCAGCAGGTTGAGGGAGGGAATTCTGCCCTTCTACCCTCCTCCTGGATTATTTTGGAATCCAGGAGTGCTGCATTCCAAAATAAAAGAGACCTGGAGCTGTTGGAGTGAGTCCAGATGAAGCCACAAGTGTGATCAGAGGGATGGGGCATCTCTTATATGGATACAGGCTGAGAGAGTTGGGATTGTTCAGCCTGGAGAAGAGAAGATGGCAGGGAAAATTTAGACCCCTTCAAGTGCTTAAAGGGCGTACAAGAGAGCTGGAGAGGGACTTGGGTATGCAGGGATATGACAAAAGGGAATGGCTTTCAACTGAAGGAGCACAGGTTTAGATTATCAATTATTAGGAATAAATTCTCAATTATTAGGAATAAATTCTTGACTGTGAGGGTGGTAAGGCCCTGGTACAGATTACCCAGAGCAGCTGCGGCTGCCCCATCCCTGAAAGTGTTCAAGGTCAGGTTGGAAGGGGTTAGGAACAACCTGGGATAGTGGGAGATGTCCCTGCTTATGTCATGGAAGTTGGACAAGATGATCTTTGAAGGTCCCTTCCAACCCAAACCACTCAACCTTATAATGTCAGAGAGTCACCTCATGCACCCCATGCAGGACTTGGAGTGTGGGGACAAATTGTTCCTACAGCTGCCTGTAACAGCTCAGGTCACTGATGAACTTCCACAAAATCCCTGTTGCCTGCATGTGGAGCCTTGACCTCTCTCTCATAGACAGACCCACATCCCAAATGCAAAACATGGGATTTTATCACCTCTGCATGGACATGTTCAAACGCCTCAAACACTGATGACTATCCAGAAGAGAACAGGTCTTCTGTAGGTTCTCTGTCACCTCTGTCACCCCTGTGCAGATCCCTTAGACACCCTGGGAGCTTCCACACATTTGCCAGCAAAGCCCAGCTCTGGATGTAGGTGAGATGCACCACACATGTGGCACCCGAGGTTCTGATGGGTTACAGATGTTTCAGGCAAGGATAAAACCTCCCTGTACTGGGCACAGTGGGATTTAAGTCGGGAATGCAGACCTGGCCACAGTATTTTCAGTTGTGATAATAATAATAATCGCAAGGACTCAGATGTTTAAGTTCAGCCCTCGAGAGACTGTGACCACAGAAGTCTAACAGCAAGAAACAGCCCCATCTGCTTTCCCATCTGAAATTAGCTGCAAATAGTCTTGTTATCCACTCGGCCCAAGCATGTCATCCCAAACCCCTTCTCAGCATATGCTTTTCAAAATACATTAGCTTGGTTCTGCAGGGTTTTGGCAAAACATTTCCCATCATGGTTTGCAAAGTCATCAAAATCTCAGCCTTCCTGAGGAATGTGCTGATTTCATTTTGACGTTGCTTAAAACCAGCTTTTACATAATATATTTCAGCATTTAGTTGGTGGAGTTATTCCATTTGAAATATATATTTAAGATGCATTGTTTATTCTGATTTATTTTATGTTAGAAGATTATTTATTATGTTCTCTTTTATTCAGCATTTATCTTCACATTTAATTTTATATTCACTTTCTTATTATAATTCCATATTCTACAGCTTTATCTAGTAAAAATGAAATACTAGAAGTCAAACAAAAATAATTGTTGGAATAGTTTCAGTGATATATTCTCATTGACCAAAAAATGTGATGCTTTTTTTAAATGCACGAGAGGCAAAAATCAAAATATAGCATTATATTACAGACTGCAATGAAAAATATATCAGAACTACTGAATTTCTCATAAAGCTGAGTCTCAATAACTCTCCTGGCTCACTATACATGCTGATATATTTATTCAATCATGCAAATATAAAATACTCTTTTCCTAATACTGACATTGCTTGTGTCATTAAAAATTGATTTACAAATATTTTTGCTATTCTGAATAAACACTCCACTTGCTGTGATTTTTTTTCCTTTTTTTTTTTTAATTACATCATTATTATTCTTGCATATTTGACGTTGCTTGTTTACACTTTCTGGGTTTGGATCCTCTTCAATCTGACTCTAGATACATCCTGCTTCTCATTAGAAGAGCTAAAGAGCACACAGATCCTGCCTAAGCATATGTGGCATGTGCTATTCCTTATCCTCAGGCTGGAAACATTGATTTTCACAGTGAGGGACAAGCAGCAGAACACTGCAGATCTTGCTAATATCCCTACACTGCAAATTCAGAGGGAGATATAAAAATCTGAGAAGGACCAAGCCCCGAGAGTTGAGTGAGATTTTCCTCTGCCTGTAATTCTTCAGCAGGTTTTCAGCTGACAGATGGATTTGGTGAGAGCCAGGACTCACACATCACCAGTGTTTTAACCAAAAGAAGTGTGGTGAACCCATCTCCAGTTTACCTTTCCTCACCTTGCTCACAGCAAACCCCTGAATCACAATAACCTGCCCTCCCCTCTCGCAGTGAACCGAGCATTAGGTAGAGATCTGCTTTTGTTTGTGATTGCTTTTTAATGTCTTTTCACTACAGCAGATAGGCCTGACGTCATTAAGGCTGTTGTTATCTTTTGAGAGGATTACTGAACACATAATTGATATCAGTTTCCCTCCCATTAGAGATTTAGGAAGTTTGGTAGTATTTATACAAGTGGGTTTGTTTTGTAAAAATATTCTATGAGACAAAAGAACTAAAGTGTATGATTTCATTATGTTCCTGTCAAACCCTCAGTGCTGAGGGATTGTTTTGGGCTGCTTTGGGTTGATTTTTGCTTTCATTTTATGGATATTGAACGTTATTTCATGTAACACTAAACTTTATGCAGATATTGAGAGGCCAATAAAGTTGAATGCTGAGAAGAACTGATGAAGAAAGCTGTCCAGGAAAGCCACTTGCAACAGATAATAGTTGAGACCACTCCTGGTCTCACTATTTTTTTTGTATGCGCTAATAAATACCTTGTTTATTTTCTTCCTTCCAACGAAATTCATTATTCCTGAAATTGCTGAGTAGAGCAGCACCCAGTCAGTCCTCCAGTGAGGATCTCAGACAGGCAGAGAAGCACAGACAACCACCAGAGACATTTTGTAGGACCTCACACTGGAATTGCACAGCTTTTTTATTGAACCTGGACCAGTAGCAGCATCCAGAGCTGTTCGTGATTTATCTCAGCTCCTGCACCCACACTGTGAGGAAAGGGGCTTTATCTGGCTCAGAGGATGAGCATGGGTTGGATGAGAGGGCAGAAGGAGGCTCTGATACACCCACAGTAAATCTCATGGCATAACCAGACACAACTTTTCAGTTTCTCCAGCAAAGCCCAGTTTGCATGTAGGGTTTAACTTGAAACACTAAGCTGCCTCTGAAGTAGCCAAATCCAACTACTAAAATGTCCATATTCTAAAGATATTTAGAAGGGAGTTTCTTCTATATTAGACAGAGAGGAAATGGGAAAAGACAGCAAAAATCATAAAACCATGCACCAATCCCTCGAGACAGGAGTGAAATTGTACAGAACCAGACGTGCCCACTGCAGAAACACCTTTGCAGAGCTCCAAGGCTCATCAGAGGCCATCTGAGAGAAGCAGCAGGAGATTCCAGCAGCAGCAAGGACTGCTTAATGCAAAGTTTTATTTGTGTCTCCTCTTTCAATCTCAGTTTGCAGCCTGGGGAGTGAAGCCCCGAACGTGTTTGACACATTTCCACTTCTCAAAGCCAAGCTTTTCCCAACAGCTGCTCCTTGCTCCTCCTGATCCACTGGTAATATTTCCCCAGGGCAAACTGGAGTCACCTGCCCAAGGTAACCCAGGAGGAATCCTCACAAAAGGCACTCAACTGTGCTTTAATTTGTGGGACTGCTCCCTTTGGTCCCAAGCTGGACCAGGCTGGTGCCCTGGACTATAAAAGACCAGAACAATTAACACTACAACAATTACATCCCCCCTCACCTCACAGAGCTGCCTTTCTATTTACCCCAGGATGGTGGAAATGTCTTTGAATCACGTTAATCTATTTTTCACAGGAAGACTGAGCCTGCTTTTGAATTTATCACAGTGGTAATTTCTTGTTTATGTGGATTTGGTAGGTGGAGATCTTGGAGGTCTTTTCCAGCCTTAATGATTCTGTGATTCTTTAAGCATTTCCATTGCACTGAGTTTATAAAAACTTTTTTTGCTGGTTCTTACCTCCCCCTTTGCTTTGGTTTCCCTCATCTTTCAGAGTATTTGGATCAGGGACACAGCCAATCAATCTCTCAGCAATACTGAGCTCTCAGGTTACTTTGCAGTCCTGGTCCTTGGGGTACAATTTGGATGCAGTCTTCTCCAAAGGAAATGGATTTGATAACAAGGCAAAATCAAAGAATTGTTTAGGTTGGAAAAAACCCTTAAATTCATCGAGTCCAACCCTAGCACTGCCAAGTCCACCACTAAGCCATGTCCCCAAGTGCCACATCTACAGATCCTAAATACCTCCAGGGATTCATGACACTTTCCTGGACCACAGTGACCACAACAAGGTCCTAACCCACTACACAGCAGGGACAGTCCATAATACCTTTGGAAAAAGTAAAAATTCCCTGATGTGGTGTGCATACTGGGTTTTAAATCATATGAGTTGGGGACTTTTCCATTGCTCACCAGCTTCTTAAAAAGACCCCAAATCCTCCATTCAGTGCAGGAAAGTTTTGTTCCCTGAGGGGTGAAGCTACAGGTAAATCATCTGTTTAACCAGAGACAGGCTGCCTGCTAGAAAAAGGTGATAAATCATCCTCTGATTTAAAATCTGAATTTAATTTCAGACATATAAAGCCAAAAAAAAAAAAAAAAAAAAGGGAGGAGGGGAGATGGAGCATTAAGAAACTGCTATTTTGTCTCCAAAGCAATTGAGCAGCGTGTAATGAGGACCAGCAGGGACAGATATTCAAGTACGCAGCACTGTTTCCTGAAACATGAACAGATGGAAAGCAACTCCTGTGTGTTGCTGATGACTCCACCCAGATGCCTTTGTGCTGCTTCAGTGTTTCCATTTCCAAATTCACCATTTCCAGGGAAGGATGGATAGTGCAGCCCCACCATTCCATCACTTGGGAGAAGTTCTTGGAGGGAGGTATTGCCTGAACTACGTTTGGGAGGCAGCAGATGGGTTGTCTCCTGAGAGGAAAGTCATGGAATCATAAAATGGGTTGGAAGAGACTTTAAAGATCACGGAGTCACAACTTTCTGCCATGGGACACCTTCTGCTCTCCCAGGTTGCTCCAAGCCCCATCCAGCCTGGCCTTGGACACTTCCAGGGGTGGATCAGCCACAGTTTCTCTGTGCCAAGGTCTCAGCACCCTCTGGGAGTACAGCAAGGTCTGGAGGTGTAAATCACCTGGGATCATAGGACTCCTTCTCCCCTATCAAACTACTGAGCTCCCCAGTTTACTCCCAATTCCTGATATCTCCAAATCTGTGCCAGCACCCAACACAGATGAGTCAGGGGCAGGACTCAGATTGATTTTTCAGAAAGAAGACCTGCAGGTAGGTGAACATGGGCTCATGTACGAACTGAAGAGGTTCCCCCTGCCCTTGTCCTCACAGGAGAAAGGTTTGACCCTGAGAACAAGGACACTGTAAAATTCTCACATCTTTACCTGTCTTTTAAATTTTTTTTTTCCTGTGAGATGTAACATGAAACTGCTTGTATTTTTTTTTTTCCTCACAAAATACTCTCTTCCTGCCAAAGTGGACTGGAGAAGGCCAAGGCTGGAACAAATTGGAATCTCCAGGTATCTAACAGTCATTTCAGCTTCTCCACATGATTCTTTGCACTGCTGGGGTTTCTGCAGTCGGGTTGTTATTTCAGTTGACATCTCCAGTCATTTCTATTTCTTGAAGAAGTGGAAATGCTGAGCCCTGCATCCGATGGTCTGCAGTGCCATGAGAGCAGGACCTGTCTGGGCAGCCTTTGGTGAGAAAGGCAAGACAACCACGAGCAAAATATTCCTTGAGAGTCATTTCTTTTTAACACATTCCGATTTCCTGGCCCTACTGCTTCTGCATGAACTGCTTCCACATGAGTAAATGACAAAATTCTAGTTCACGAATTACCACCAACTAGTGGATGGCTCCTGTGCTCAGCAGCTACCCACTCACATGATGTCTGAAGCTGTGTGTGTATTATCCCCTGAAGTACCAGGAATGTTCTTATACATCTAAATTCAGCTCAAGATTTGCCATGGTTTGTGCAGCGATTAGTGGAAGGTCTGAGCTTATTTCGTGCCGCCGGCACTGTAATCAGTTTACTTGGGGATTCACGTTGAGGATTAACAATTTTGCAAAGATTGTTACATCAGATACAGTTCCCAGAGGTGAAAATGCCATTTTTTGACATGATTAACTGAGCAAAGTGGCAGTTATAAATAGACATACACGAGGCTGCAGGAACCAAGAAACTCAGTTGCAAGGGGATGCTCAGAGCTGGTTTTTACCCCACCTGATGGTTTCTGTCACCCTTCAGGAGCCCTGTGGTTCTTGGGCATTGCCCCACACCTGTTGAACTCCTGGGACCAGGTCTTTTGTCAGTGTAAATTTAAATCTCTGCCCAGTTTGCATTGGGAAAGGCCAGTTGATGTCTTCACACCAAAATATTGCACATTGCATTGCAAATTGCCCGACACTTAAAGCAGAGAAGAACTCCAACTTATTTCATTGCTGTTACACCCACTTTCATGTGGTGTGAAGTGCAGCAGATTTCAGGATATTTCAGTTTAAAGGACTGAATTTTAATGAGAGTATCTGTTAACCTCTCCAGTCCCAGCTATTTCAAACAGTCTGTAGTTCAATGCAAACTCACTCTGACAACTATTTGGCCTCTTCAAAGAAATCCCTGCCTTTTGAGAGGTCTAGGAAGACTGTAAAATGTCCTTCATTATTCTTTAAGCACCATATAAAGGTGTCTTTGTCTGTTTCTTGCTGGATAACACTGTGCCCCATTGGGGATGGACCCAGGTTTTGGATTAGCTGGGATCATGGATCAAAGCCCCCTTGATCCAGCACATGTCCAGAGTGATCTCTCATCCTCTCAAAAATCTCCACGGAAAGCTTTGGGATGGAGGTGCTTATACCAAGTCATTTTTGGGAGCTCTCTCTGTGATAGAAAAAAAGTCTTCAGTCATTCATTTTTGAAAAACATGTCACACAATGGACCTGAGTGTTAGATGAGCTTTCCTGCTCTCCTGCAAACAAAAATAATGGCATCTTACACACAGAAAAAAAGGAAATGTAGGGGTGAAGAAAGCTGCCCAGCCCTTGTCTGAGATACAACAATTTCAGAACCTTTTTTCTTGCTTTTTCACTTCCAGGTCGCTTCCTGGACCTTTATGCACATTTTCTTCCATCAGCTTTTGCTTCAGTCACTGAAAAGAAAAGAAAAAAAAAACCAAACAAACAGAAACTCGATGGCCAAGGGTGATGCTGTTGAGCAGAGCCTGCCCTGCCAGCTTGCTATTTCTGGCTGGATCCTTTTAAACTTGTGGATGGCTCTGTAAGCCTTATTTACACTTATTTACCAAACTCCATCTGACAGAACACACAGCAGCTTCCCTCCCCTCCTCTCCGTGGCTCTGCAGAAGGACTCACGCAGGCAGAACCACAGTGCCCACTGAAAGGCAGAAAATGTGATGGGAATGGGTGTGAATCCTTGCTGCTACAGGAACAGAGGAGGAAAAGGAGAAAGAGAGACCTCTCTAAGTGACCCCTGCAGTCTCAAACGAGGAGAGCAATGTTTCACACTGGGTGAATAAAACACCCTCCTCTGATTCAGGGTTTTTTGGTTTTGGTTTTATTTTTTCAAGAATGGAGGGAGGCCCACTTAGATGTGGGACAGAGCAGCTGTATAGAAACACAGAGCAACACCCAAAATCAGTGCCAGGCAGAAATTCTGCAGAGACATGAAATGCCTGGGAAAAGTGAAGCAGGTAGGATGTGATTTCTCGGCAGTGTGTGATCACAGCACCTCCTGGAACAGCACTAATCCAATTTAAAGCACCACCTGCTTTGCTGAGCTCAAGAGCATCCTCAGCATCACAGTGAGACCCTGGAGTGAAAATAACCTGAAGCTGCTGCACCCCGAGACAGGTCCTAGAGCAGACCCTCCAAACTTTGGGTTTTTCTCTTCAGAGTTCATCACACATGAGTGAACTTCTGCAATATGGAAATCCATGTGAGATAAATTCTTCTAACCCATAGCAGGGATCTTACAGCTTTTTCAGCCTTGAAAATAAAATTAAATGAACATGGCCAAACCAAATCACTAGAAAAGGGACAAGATGTGCTATCACTAAGTCTAGAACAGCCATGAATGAACCTGCAGAAGGAT
>CM077464.1:154519706-154789954 GCA_039654755.1 Calcarius lapponicus | reverse complement strand
GTATGGTGATGAATATAGTTTTTGGATAGTGATGATTCAAACAAGCTGTTTTCTGTGTTAGAATGCAAAAAAAAGTGTAGCCAAAAGAAGTGATATTTTTAATAAAATGTGTTATTCGATTAAAGCACTCCCACATTTTTCATCACAAATTTCAGACAGATTTTTTTTTTTTTTTAATGCCAGCTGTAGTATACCTCTGGTACCAGAATGAAATCCCCATCATGATAAAAGCCTCCACATCCTCAGAGCTCATATTTCATGCCATTTTTGCACCAGAAGAGTGAAATAATTCAGCAGATTGGAGTAATGAATCATTTTCTCATCCCAAGGTGGCTGCTGCTCACGATGATTAATACTGATTTATATATTACTCATGACAGTCTCAACCAGTCAGGGCCTTCGCTGTGTGACATCCTGGATGGGAGACACTGAATAAACACTTCCTTTCCCAAAATTGCTCCCAGTGTAAGGTTTTGTTCTTTTGGGCCTCACCAGTGGGTAACTGACCTTAGTGAGCAGCCAGTCTTCACCCACACCATCCCTGGAGAAGAGTGGGGAAGAGAGGAAAAAGGGAGGGAAGAGAGGAAAGGAAAAAAGGAAAAAAGGAAAAAAGGAAAAAAAGGGAAAAAGGGGAAAAAAAGGAAAAAAGGGAAAAAAAAAGGGAAGGGAAGGGAAGGGAAGGGAAGGGAAGGAGGGAAGGGAAGGGAGGAAGGGAAAGGGAAGGGAAGGGAAGGGAAGGGAAGGGAAGGGAAGGGAAGGGAAGGGAAGGGAAGGGAAGGGAAGGGAAGGGAAGGGAAGGGAAGGGAAGGGAAGGGAAGGGAAGGAAGGGAAGGGGAAGGGAAGGGAAGGGAAGGGAAAGGGAAGGGAAGGAAGGCAGAGGGAAAGGGAAGGGAAGGGAAGGGAAGGGAAGGGAAGGGAAGGGAAGGGAAGGGAAGGGAAGGGAAGGGAAGGAAGGGAAGGGAAGGGAAGAGGGAAGGGAAGGGAAGGGAAGGGAAGGGAAGGGAAGAGGGAAGGGAAGGGAAGGGAAGGGAAGGGAAGGGAAGGGAAGGGAAGGGAAGGGAAGGGAAGGGAAGGGAAGGAAGGGGAAGGGAAGGGAAGGGAAGGGAAGGGAAGGGAAGGGAAGGGAAGGGAAGGGAAGGGAAGGGAAGGAGAGAGGGGAAGGGAAGGGAAGGGAAAAGGGAAGGGAAGGGAAGGGAAGGGAGGGAAGGGAAGGGAAGAGGAAGGAAGGGATGGAAGGGAAGGGAAGGGAAGGAGAAGGGAAGGGAAGGGAAGGGAAGGGAGGAAGGGAAGGGAAGGGAAGGGAAAAGGGAAAGGGAAGGAGGAAGGAAAGGAAAGGGAAAGGAAAGGAAAGGAAAGGAAAGGAAAGGAAAGGAAGGAGGAAAAGGAAAGGAAAGGAAGGAAAGGAAAGGAAAGGAAAGGAAGGAAAGGAAAGGAAAGGAAAGGAAAGGGAAAAGGAAGAATGGAAAGGAAAGAAGGAAAGGAAAGGACAAGGAAAGGAAAGGAAAAGGAACAGGAAAAGGAAAAGGAAAGGCAAAGGAAAGGAAGAAGGCGGGAAAGGCACAGAAGCTAAAGACCTTGGGAACAGATGCATCCTAAAGGCCCTTGCCAGTTTTCCTACCTTTGATAACCACCAGTTGCTTGCTTTTTTTTTTTTTTTTTTTTTTTCAGCAGCTTTACCTCAATATTACCTGGAAAAAACTGGTGATAGGGATGTTTTTGCAAAAAAGAAATCCAGAGAGAGGCATTTCCAGGCCTTCCTGACAGCGTTGTTGGGAGTTGCAGTTACATTATTCAGCTCCCCAAGCTGGGATGTGTTTAGGCTTTTTGACAGGCAGAAGTCCCCTGGCCAGCAAGGAGCAGAAAGATGAAACACAGGGTTACGCACAGCTCCATTTCGGTGCCTTTAATAATAATTTTAAAGAAAACAATCAATATATTTTCAATATAGCAATTTCACCAGTTATGTGTTGGTGTCTGCAAAGGTAACAGGTTGCACCCAGAAGGAGAGGTGAAGCACTGGACAACTGTGAGACAATCACACAACCATTGAATCATTGCATCGTTCTCAAAATAGCAAAATGGACTGAACTTTCTGATGTCTGATAGACATTTAAAAAAAGGAAGGAAAAAAAGAAAAAAAAATCATTTTTTTTGCTTGTAAGTGGAGATTATGGCATAGGATTTCCCATTTTCCTCACAAGCATTGAAGAAACCTGTTGCTGTTGCTACTGTTATTATTATTGCTGTTGTTTCATGATTAATTACTAGAAAATATTGTGTTAATATTATTAAATTAAGCATTATTGCTATTTTGTCCCAAGCACAGATGAAAAAGGCTATTGTCAAACAAAAAAGATAAAGATATAAATAAGAGGAGCCTGTCTCTGTCTCCTGCTTTGGACCACGACATAGAACTACCCTGCCCTCCCTGGCATCCCTCCAGCCCCTCCAGGTGCGTTTTCCACACTGAAACAGGAGAAGGATGGAGTGATTGGTACCTCTTGAAAAAGCACTGCTTCCCTCCGTGATCCTTATATTGTGCTCAGATTTATCCCTTAAACTCATCCACCGCCTCACACACGACACCTGGGAGTGCTGTACTCAGTGGTGTGTGTGACATTTTTTATCCCAGAATCTCATCCCTCTGCCTTCTTTGACAGTGTTTTTACCCCAGTCAGCTTTGGAGGGGTTAAAAATTAAGCTCATGCAAATTCAAGACAGTGGAGTTTACCCACAATCCTCTTTCCCCATCCCTGTCACTCCATAGTGAGGAATGGGATTTCTCTTCAGGAATCCCCTGTGATTTTCCCCCCCTGAAGGGAAAAATTAACTCAAGGGAGCCTGACTCACACATGCCCAGCTCAGATGTGAAGTGGTATCTGCAGACTGTGGATCAAGCTCTCATCTATAAATAGGACTGTTTGGCTGTGGAATAAACTCCTCTTATCTGTGGGTGATGCCCCTGTAAAGGCATCGCCCCTGGAGGAGTTGAGATAACTTTATGATTCAAGAGTATCTGTCCCAAAATATCCAGGAACTGCAGCTGCAGGGCTACACCAGTGATGCGTCAACACCAGCAGTGTCTCCCTCCACTGTTTCCTGCTCAAAACAAACATCATTCCATTATGTTGTCCTACACAGGGGAGGGACAACCCAGCACTGCAATTTCCTCCAGTCAGTGATTAGAATAACAGGGATATAATTTATTTTCTTAAGAAAAAAAGGTAATTCCAGCCTGCACCTTCTGCCAGAGAGCCCAAAGGCAGTGGTGTCAATTATATCCTGATCAATAATTTCTCCCTAAAAAAAGAAGTGCCGTTCCAAGTTCATATTCCAAGTGCATATTTCCAAAACTTGGAATGTCCCGTAACATTTTAGGAATGGATAGGTCTGGGATTGCCTATTTGTCACTCTTTATCATCAGTCTCCTTTCTTTGCACTGTTTACAGTTGCAAACTTTGCAATTGTAAGGTTAAGATGTTTTCTGTTTTTTTAAGATTTTGTTTCTTCTCAGTTTCTAGAATCTGATCTTACACTTCTGGGGGGTTTTTGTGGGCTTTTTTTTTTTTTTATTCTGATGGTGGTCTCCAGACCCTTTCCTCACTACATTTCTCCAGGAAAATTAACCCACAGACACATATTTATCCATCATTGTTATGCAAAGGTCCCATAAAAATACTCATCTTTGCCAGTTACATTCCCAAATGGAATCTCATCCTTTCTCCTTGACACTGACACATAAATGTCCTGTTGTCTGCAGGGGTTAGAAACCAGATGATTTTTAGGGTCCCTTCCAATCCAAACCATTCTATGCTTTTTCTGATTCTCTGCCTTCCTTCCTCTCCTGAATGATCCAGATTAAAACTCAAAACACACCAGCAAGACAGCACAGCGTTTTTCTTTTGGCTCCTTCCTCGATGCATTTCCTTGACTGCCCCTACACGCCCCTGAATTGCTCATCAGCTCCAGAAAAGAATTTGTCTCTGATTCCACTCATCCAAATCGTGCCCTGGGTTTTGTAGATTCACCCTGGCAAATAACTACTACAACCTCCCCTTTCTGCCAAACCAGTGGGGCCAAGGTCTTTTACATCTCCCCTGGGCATTTTTTTCCCTGCATCCCTCACAGGTAACATTGGGAAAGTCACTTCCTCCCCAGGCTATTTTTACACATCTCTGTTGACTCCAGCAGTTCCCTGCGTACATAAAGGTACTGTGCAGTTTGTTTAAAACACTGTCTTGCTTCTCACCTCCTCTGATCTTCTGCTGTCAAGGTGCAAAACTTTCCCTTTGTGGACAAGATTCCTCCCTACCAGTAAACCTGCGCCCTTCCCTGGTGTGAGCATCAGCTTGAGAGCCCAGCAGGCCACAGAGCCCTGGGATTCAAGGGCAGGATCCATCTCACCACCCCTGCTAAGCCTATCATAGGAACATCTATACCACCAGCTCCTTGCCTGGAGGTTCCCTGTACAGTCAGTGGGGAAAAAAAAAAAAAAAAAAAAAGAAAAAAAAAAAAAAGAAGATACTCCAGGGTTCAGCTGACCCACTTTATTTTGGGATGACTATTCCTAATGACAAAAGGCATTGTACACAGCTGTACAATGCTCCACTGCCTGAATTGAGTGGATCTCTCCCAGTTAGCTGAGGGCAGGTGTTTCCTGTGAAGACATCACACTTAGATGAAACCTGTTTATATTACCAAGTGTAAAAAGAATTTGCTGCTGTCAAGTGCACCACATTTTTTTTTTATTTTCCACAGTGAGGTGAAAGCATTTAGTTTCTTTGCAGGAAACAAGCCACTGGCAAGGTGTAGGCTCTGAATACCAATCCAGAAATAACACTTAAAAGAGCTGACTGCTTCCCTTGGGAATGAAAGTGTCAGACAGAAAATTTATGGGCATTCAGCCTGGCCCTTTTATTCAGCATCTACAACCCATTTCCACACAGGACATTTTGGGTTAATTAGGTCAGCTCAGATTAGTCACAGCTCTCCCGTAACGAATGTTTTTTAAATAGGTTTCCCTCCTTAGGGGCTCTGTGGAATTAGTAAGAGTCTCGTCAAAATACGCGGACATAATAGCCTTTTCTGGGCTAGGGCTTTACAAAGTTTATTTAGAAGAAAGCTATTTTAAAAAAATCCAAGTTCTAGTTCAGCTCCCATGTGAGCACGGAGGAAATAAATAGTGTCCCTGTAGTGCAAAGATGTGTCCCTGGAAATAAACAAAATAAGGGATACTTGCCATCTCTGCCCTTTGGACTTCGGACCTCCAGACCAGACTGATGGCAGGTTGCCCACAGACTCAATAAAATGTGTCCATTATTGCAGTCTGTAAAGTAGAGCACTTGAGGTTCACACTGCCCTGCAGAAAATACTCAGAGAAAGGGGAAAAAATAATGTCTCTTTTTTTGTTTTGGTTTTGTTTTTTTTTTCCCCCTTTGTTGCTTTATGTGAATGCTGTTTCATGTCAGCCATGCCAGCCTAGATCAGCCACCCCTCGTCCCCCAGCTGTCACACTGACCATTTGCAACTCAGAAATTTCCTGAACTGATGGAAAAAGTTTTGTGGGTGGTGTTATAGGCCCATGTCCTAGTTGGTGATTTTCTGTGTGTGTGTTCCCCCAGTGCCATGGCTGCAAATCTGGGGTTCCAGGCCACCACAAATCCCATTGGAACCATCTCTAAGAGAGCTGCAGTGGTCCCCGATGTCCATGGTTGGAGCACGGACACAGCTGGGGAGCTATGGAGCATCCTTCCAACCTGGCTGTTATCAAGCTTGCATCCATCAAAATATTCTCAATGATAATGGTCCTCCTGCTGCTTGAGCTGGGTCTTGGAGATGTTTCAGCATGGCCAGGAGTTTGCCAAGTGTGCACTAGGGCTGGGTGAGGTTGGTCCACACTCTCTTGTGGAGGGCCGCACCAGCTCTGGCCAGCCCAGAACTCTGCCTACCTTGTTGTGCTTGTGTCTCACCACCACAGACACACAATCAGTGATGGGCAAGGCCATTTCCAAGTGTAAACTGATGTGTCTACAAGCCAAGGAACATCTTGTGTATCTTACTGGGGGAGAAAAAAGAGAAGGAATGAAGTTAAAAGTTGTGAAGCTTTGGACACTATTTTAACCCATTGCCCATTTCTGTTCCCCCATCTGACCCCCTCTTTTTATCCTGCTAGGGATCCCCCAGATCCCCTTCAGCCTGACATAAGAGATCCAGAAACTGTTCCCAGTGCTTTGCCCTCTCATCCCTCAGCCTTGGCCTGAGGACAGATTTGTCCATCTCATCCTCAAGGATGGAAATAGGACATGAGGGCTGTTAATGCTTCCTGAGGTAGTGGTTGAGGGAGATCATCAAACAATCCTCTTCCCCTGGGCCTGCCAGCCCACCCACAGCGGCAAAACACTGTAGGGAAGAAGATCCCTCAGTCTGAGAAAGAATTGTCAATCTTGGCCTCATTTTCTGATGTTTAACTCCAACCCATGTGCTGGTTTCAAACCTATCCAAAGCCATTCCTTAATGTGTTCTCCCTCCAGTGAGCTGTGATCCTGTGAATATTTTTTGTTCCCAAATAGAGAGGAGAAGAAAAGTGTCCTTCTCCCAAAATGCAGCCTGAATTACAACCTCATCAGATAGAGATGCTATTGGAGGTGAATAAGAGAGAAAGGTGTTGCCTTTACTGGGGAAATGTAAAGATGACTAAGATGAACAAAGTGAGAATCACCATTTCTAGGAACAAGAGGTTCTTGGGATAGAGAGGGGGCAGTGCAAACCCTGAGTGAAGCCTCTTTCCCTGCTGCCTCCCTGTGGATGGACACCTGTGCACAGCATCACAGGGGGAAAAAACTCCAAGAATTATTTCTGGTAAGACTCGCTCCCAGAGCAGAGTAGAAACACTCCTGAGATCATCACTGGGAATAATCCCTCTAGAGACTGATGTTCTGGGATTGCATAGCTGTAACCCCCAATAACCCCCTACCAGGAACAGTCAGACCCCCAGTGTTTATCTGAAGGGGATTTATCCCACCCCAAACAACTCCTGAATCCTGGAAGAGGACCTGGATGTTGTCCCTCCTCTCAAAGCATTACCATGAGAGAGGGGAGTCTACCAAGAATCATGTCCCCTTCCAAATGGGTCCATCCTTGAAAACAACACAAATATTTGCCTTTAAAACAGCCTTTTTATGTGGACTCATTGCAGCAGGGAAAGGAGCCCTCTGGAACTGACACTGCTCCCAAATCCACTACACACACTTCAGGGGTCATTTTCACAGGAGGGAGCCAAAGAAATTCAGATACTTCCTCTCCTTTGTGCTACAGGTGTGTTTCAGCATGGTTTAAACAACATAAAATAAAAAGAGAAAGTAAAATGCATAAATAAAATGCACAGAGATAACACGGTAAGAACTGTTGTTCCAAAAATATGTGGCAATCATTTATGCAGCCCTAATAAATTATGGGCACTATTATTTTGAGCTGAAGTGGTTCCCTGAGTTTGGTTTTGCACTCTGCCTTGTTTTAATGGTGGCTACTACTCCTATTACCCTGCTGGTAATGGTGCTAAAACAGCTCGGGGGGGAGTCCTGGGGAGCAGAGGGTGGGGACAAAAGAGGAATATCCTCCAGAGGTACAGGAGTCTTTTGTTTGCTTTCTGGCAAACAGAAATGCTGAGCTGAAACTTCTAAAATAAATTTTCTGCTTGTCTCACTGGATATGCACTGACATGAAATTATACAAGTTTAGGGCAAAGCTGGGTAAACACAGGCAAAATACCCACAGCTCAGCAGCTTGTGTGTGAATCCCTGGGCAATGGGCACACAGGTGTCCAGGAAAAGGCTTTTGGAGCAGACCCTACCTGAGTGCTGTAAAGCCCACCTGAAATTCCTGAAGGGATCAGGCACTGGATGCATCATTCCAGCTCCTGTTGTGAATCTGACACTGCCCAGACCGTGTCTCACACCTTGGGTTCTCAGGGTGGACTGCCAGCAGGAATGACAGCTTTGGGACACCTCAGGAAACTGACTGGAAACATCCCAGGGGTGTATTTGTTAGCTGGGAAATCAGTTTTGGGGTTTTTCTACTGGGAAGGCAAAGGTGATGCCTTGAGAAGGCTGACCTAGAACAGAGGCTGGACAGAGTTGCAGAATAAAGCAGGGATTTATTAAAAAGCCTCCACTACAGATACACCTTGGACAGCACAAGAGCCCAGCCAGGGCTACAACCAAGATGAACCAAAATGGTCACAAAATGCATGACTGGTCATGAGATCTCACACTTTTATAAGTTTTGGTCCATTTGCATATTGGGGTTTATAATACAATTACAGCTCCAGATCATGAAGTCTCATCCTTCTTGTTTTTCTTTCTTTGGTCCACTGTTTGTTTTATGATTTTGGTCCTGAAAACTTGGCAATGTTGTCCTTGGTCCCCAGTTAGAAAAGGAATTGTTTTGTCTCCCTACTCTGTGAAGAGATCTTACCAACACTTAATATAAAGATCAGAATTACACTGGAAGCACAGAATCTGAAAAAAATGGAAGCTAAAAGTTAAGGCATCAAAGGATGAATGGAACCAGGGAGGAGAGAAAGTGGAATATGTCCTGGTAAGGAAATAACAGAAGGAACCAAATGATCATAATCTGGGCACCTGAGCCCTGATCCTGCCTCTCAGCTTTAGCATCTTCCCCCCTTCTTGCATCAGCAGAAATGAGGGAAGGGCTGAAGTGACCTTCAGGGTTGTTGGACAGAGAAATGGACATTTTGGGGATGTCCCAGGCGAAGGGAATCCTTTGTCTCCTTAGATTCCCTCATATTCTCATTCTGAATTTTCCAGCAAGACTTCTGCAAAGGGGAGTTCCTTCATGATTGTCAGTTGTAAAGGGAGTTTTTGAGATGGGGTATGAATGTACCTGACCACTAAAGACCCCTCCAGACACGATTTGGAGGGTTCTGGTAAAGGACTGAGACTGATGGGATTTGAAAACCTGGAGTGCCCTTTACACCATGGAGTGAGGTGTCAGTCACCCAGAACAGCCAGAAGAGTTTGAGCCCCCCTTGGAGATGTGCATTGAATACTCTGAAGTCTCACATGTAGATGAAAGATAGGGAGAAACTCCTAAAAAAATTATCTTGATACCAAGCTGAATAAAACTTTGAGCCTGTTGTAAACTGAAATTGCCTTGAAATGGCTTGATGACCTTAGAGGTCTTTTCCAGCCTAAATGATTCTGATTGTAACACAGGCAGATTTTAGTGGGAATTCACAGGGAGTGGTACTGCCAGGAAAACAGTTTGGGGGGCCTATTTTAAGTGATGGAATAAAGTCTGTGATGAAGGACAAGACCCAAGGACTGGTGGGGGATAGCAAATGAGAGACCCATGGGAAAAAAAGATTTACACTAAATGGAACTGCTACAACCTCCTGTGAAAACTGGGTGTTTCTTGACTTTCAGAATCCTGTCAGAGTCCTCTGTCTTCCAGTCTGCTTCTACTTCTACTTGGTTATTGATCACCTCCTGGGGAGTTTGGGAAGTCCTCTGAATACCTGCACCTCAGGCAGAGAATTTCAGAGCTTTGAATGTTATAGAAAAGTGACAGGAGGGGTGTGAAAATGAGCCACACATGCTGTTTTCATGGCTGAGACTTGATGTGCCTTGGATTCAGAAGCAGCCCCGATTAATTACTCATCCTGCACTCACCAAATTAAATCAGGCTGCTTAGAATTAAAAATACATATTTATTTTAGCCAGCTTGGGTATTCTGAATGAACTGAAAAGGAAAAAGGACAGAATATTACAAATGAGACAATTAAGCAAAGTGAGCAGAAGAAATTGTATAAATTACAGTCCTGTGATGAACACAGGGCTTTGATGTAAGGGAGAGGAGCTGGCAATGATTCCAGAGATGGAGAGTGGTGGGGATGGGTGGTGGGAAAGGACTGAAAGTAGAAAGAAAAAAAAAAAAATTAACTCTGAGAAAATCCATTAGTATTGATTTAGGGAGGTAATCAAGGGGAAAAGTCTCAAACAGGCAGGATGGAGTGTTAATGGTAACACATGAATGCTGTGATGCTCAGGGCCTCACAGGGCTCCTTCAGCTGCACAACTGCACTTCTGGGAGCGCCTGGATCCATCCCTGGCACCTCCCGACCTGGCTGGATTCCCAGCACCTGCCAGGTGAGATGAAGCTCCTGGGTGTGGAAAAGGATTAGATCAGAGCTGATGGTTCTTCCCTTGGACAATGGTCAGGATGGAACCAGGAGCAAATGGAAAGGGAGGGAGGGTGGTTGCTGCAGTCAGAGGGAAGCCAATGGGAGAAGAGACAACTTCCAGAGCAGCATCTTGCCAAATTTTTGATGGTTTTTGGAACAAGTAAAATTCCCAAAAACCCCAGGAGAAGAAGACAATGTTGGCCATGGATACTCTTCACAGCTTGTTGGAAACCAGAGATGCTCTGCATATTGCAGAATCTGGTCCCAGACAGGTGAACTCCTCCTGAATGCAGAGCAAACAAGATTTTCTGGTGAATACACTGAAAATGTTTCCAGAGCACACAAATTTTCCTGATGTGAAGAGGATGCTGGTGAATGTGGCAGGGACACCTCCCACTAGACCAGGTTATTTCAAGACCCATCCAAGCTAGCCTTGAACACTTCCAGCCACAGCTTCTCTGTGCCAGGGTCTCACCACCCTCACAGGGAAGAATTTGATTCCCATTGTATGTGTGTGGTTGTGTAATTTCTATGCATGTTTAAAATATATGGTCTGCATTTTTTTTCTTGAACAATTCAGCACAGTAATATTTTGGTCACAACCAAATGAAATCTCTTTGGGATTAGTTTTTCAAAGGGAAAAATAATTTCCATGCAGAGGCTTGGGCTGTCAGTGGAGGAGATTTAGAGACTGTTGAGTGAGGCATGAGCTGGATTAAAGCAGTGAATGGGCCTTCCATACTGATTTTTACTTCATCCACCTGTCAAGCAGGCATTTTCACCTTTCACAAGTCCTACTGTAGCTACAAAATCCTAAAATCACATTTTCCACTGCACCCAATGGCTGCTTTGAACACTTCCATCCCTGGAAGTGTTCAAAGCTGGGTTGGACAGGGCTTGGAGAAGCATGATCTAGTGGAAGGTGTGCCTGCCCGTGGCAAAAAAACTTGAAATCTGATGGTCTTAAAGGTCTCTTCCAACCACAACCATTCTGTGATTCAATGAAATAGTCATACAGAAACCCTTTTAAATTCTCCTTATGAATGCTTTGTGTTTGATTTTTAATTTTTTTTTTTTTAATTCTGTGGATCACTGCCTTGGGCAGTAGATTTGATTGACTCTGTGCTCCTTCAGTATCCCTTGGCATGTGTTTCTTTCCAGAGCTGTTGTCTGTAGGTCTGAGATCTGAGATCTGCTTGATCACTGAGTACCAGTGCTCTTGAATACAGCATTCACTTTCTTTAAGAGCTTCCTGCAAACCCCAGTTTAGCTATGTACTGCAGAATTATATATCTAAATACATCCATAACTACTATATAAATGCAAAGTGGTTATTATTAAGGGGAGAAGAGAATTGCTGTATCCATCTAAATAATATGCTGGTAACTGTCAAAGAGCAAATACACTTTCTGCTAACAGGGTTTTTCTAATTCTGAGAGGAAGAATAACAGGGCTGGAGGCTGGAAGACATTTAGCAGCAAATATGAAAATGGGTTTGTTTGTTCCTCTCCTTTGTCCTGCTAAATTCTCGGTGCTGTGCTGCCTGCCTGTTTTCCAAAGCTCCAAAGCACTTTCACCCTGCAGCAAGCTCTGAAAGCAATTTCACATGGCCAGCAGAGCTGAAGGAGGGAGTGAAGGGGAAACAGATTGACTTTTCAATCCAAGAAAATGGAGCAGGGCATGGAGAGAGACCTGAGAGACAGGCAGGTGTCATGAACCAAGACAGCAGCCACAGGTCTGTACCTCATGAGGCCTGGATTTCCCTCCCTTTAGCTGCTTTGTACTTATGTTCATTTGGACATTTGGGCGTCTTCTGGGGACAAATACTTTGTGGAAGAACCATTTTCCCACTCCAAATCCTTCCACTGAGTCCAGGTCTGAGTCCTCAGCATGAGAAAGGCGTGGGCTCGTTAGAGCAGGCCCAGAGGAGGCCGTGAAGACGATCAGAGGTTTGGAGCTCCTCTGCTCTGGAGCCAGGCTGGGAGAGCTGGGGGTATTTAACTGGAGAAGAGAAGGCTCCAGAGAGACCTCAGAGCCCCTTCCAGTGCCTAAAGGGTCTCCAAAAGAGCATGAGGGACTTGGGACAAGGGATGGAGTGACAGGATAGGGGACAACAGTTAAGGAGAACAGGTTTAGATTAGATATTAGAAAGAAATTCTTCCCTATGAGGGTGGTGAGGCCCTGGCACAGGTTTCCCTGAGAATTTTTGGACGCTCCCCCACATCCCTGGGAGGGTCAGGTTGGATGGAGCCTTGAGCAATCTGTTCTAGGGAGTGGCATCCTGCCTGTGGCAGGGGATTTGAACTAAATGATCTTCAAGAGGCCTCCCAACCCAAACCATCCCATGATTTTATGATTCTATGGCAAGGGAATTATATTTGATGCAATCAGGTGGGTTTCTGCCCACCCCACATGCCAACAGAAGGTAGAAGCTTTCCACACTGCTCTGTCTTCATAGCTGAAAGCCACACAAGAAACCAGCTAAGACTTAAACTCTGCTCAAGCAGATGAATGACAATGTTTTCTTCAGGGTCTGCATTGCATTGCACACTTCTATTTTTATATAAATTTTTTTTCTGTTCAGAAAAATACATGGTGTTGATCAAAGGGGAGCTTTTATAGTATTTTTAATTTTTTTTTTCGCTTTACATTTTTTTGTTGTTGTTGCTTCGGTGGAGTGTTCAGGAAGGAAAGGGAAGCAGAACTGCAGTGGAGTGATGTGTGTTTACAGATTGAGGCAGATAAAAGGTGCTGTCAGTCATTTTGTTTCATGAGCAACAGAAGGCTGAATGAGTGCTCAGGAGAATTTATGGGTGTTCTCTGTGATTAAATTGCCAGAGCTACATAAGAGCACTAAAATGAAACAAAATAATGAGAAGGCACTACAGAGATGTCCTGCTCAGTTCGAGACATGGTCTAACACAAGTGTTGCACCTCATCTGATACCCCCTGACCCTTCTTAGGCTGTTCTGTCCTCCTCACCACCTCTTCTTCCCCATTTTTCAGAATCTTCCTGCTCTTTAAGGCAGGGATATCCCAAAGGTGAAGAGTAAAAGGAGAGAATCAAATGTGACATCCTCTGACACATGTGGGACTTGTAGGGATGTCCAGTTTACATGGAAAAGAGAAGTTCCATGGGAGAACTGAGATGCTGGGATGTGAGGACCTACAAGGTCCCAGCTGGTGGTGATGCTCATATTTTTGGATTGGAGGATTCACAGGGTGTTGATATCTGTCACTAAAATGCAGCCATTGAGGAGGGTTGTGGCTGAGGAATATTTTAAACTTTTGGATGTATTAGACCAATCTGAGGTCAGTCACCAGGAGATGCCAGAGGGAGACTGCCTGTGTTACTGTTTTGGGCAGAAGGGTCAACATTCTTCTCATTTAACTTCAGATTTCTGTACTACAGACTTCCTTCCTCTCAGCTCAACACTGAGAATCCCAACAGCCACTGGAGAGGCACAAATATTTCTCAGTGCTTTTCACCACATCCTTTGGGAGATCCTGAAGAACCATGCTCCAAAAGTACCTGTTAATTCCCATTAACTACAAAAAGAATTTCCATCAGTGGCTAAAATGCAGAAGTGTCTCTTCTAGCTGTATAAAGCCAGGTGAGATCAATCCCACCTCAGGAGACATCTGATGAAAGGGAAATTCTGGAAGCAGCTACACAGGGATGGCAATTAAAGGGGCAGATGACACCAGCAGGGCCATGAGCTGGTGGGAATCCCCAACGAGCTGGAGGACAAGGAGAATCCCTCACAAGTGCCACAGGAAGGGTAGAAGACACCAAGCATGGAAATTAAAAGAGAAAAAGGAGAGTCCATGGTGAGTAAAGGGAAAATGGAGTGCTGATCTTAGCTTTGGCTTGGGAAAACCCATTGGAGATTTCTGAATGGGCAATTCCAGTGCTTGGGGCAGGCACTGGAATACAGATCAGCAGGTGGAATTGGCAGAGGGGAGATTCATACCTTGAAAGCAAATTCTCAGGGAGGTTGAAGATGAGTGGTGACAAATGAAGTAAATTTTCCTTTTGATAAAATAAATAGAATAAATAAAATAAATAAAATAAAGCCTTCCAATTCATTATGACAAAGTGTGAAATAAGTAAATAAATAAAAGTGGGGTCAGCTACACATCATCTTTCTGTTCAGTAGCTTACCTTTTGGAAATCACTGATACCACAAAAGAGAGACAAACTCTGGAATAACGGCTGGACTTGGGCAAGGACAAGGCAGAAATACCCTCACAAACATAAACTGGATTTTTCAAACTTTATCAGAACAGCTTTGTTCAAATGGTCCCTAATGTGGTGTCATCACTTGTGTCCCATCTCTGGGGGCCAGGCTGGATGGGGTATTGACCAACCAGGTCTAGTGGAAGGTGTCCCTGCCCATGGTAGGAGGAACAAGAGGATCTCTATCTTCCCTTCCAGCACAAAATATCCTGTGATACTATGATTCTATTTTAAATAGTTTGAGGAGACAATTTTCAACAGCGTTCTTGTCATTGATGACCTTCTTCAAGAGCAAAATTATAATACACTCATTGACTCATTGACTAATTCCCTGTAGTATCAGCTTAAATTTATCAAAAACCACCTGCCTCAGTTTCCAGTTGCTAAACAGATGTAAAACTTGTCCTTTGTCCTGCTTGCTCAGACTAGAAATGTTCTGGGTTACTTTTGGATGCACAGAAGTACAACCCTGACCTCTTCTGAGGTCCTGGAAGCACCTTATTATAGCCAACAACCACAATTTCTTGCAATTTGACTTAAAAGACTTTTCCTACTTCTGCCTGTCTTCATATCCATACGCATGAATATTAATCCTGATGAAAGAAAAGGAAAAAAAAAAAAAAGGCAGAGAGAGGGGTGATAAAAATTCAGCACATCAAACTGACTCTTGTTGATTTACAGTGGGTAATTATCATTCTTCACACATGGCTGGTCTCCTGTTGTGGGAAAGCAGAGCAGGTGGAGCAGCGCTTGTCCGAAATCCTTCCTCCACCTGCAAACTCCCCACACACCTGCAGCAGAGAGGAATTGTCAGGAACAGACAGAAGGACAGGTGGGAAAAATAGATGGAGGTAGCTGCGCAAAGACACCTGGAAAAGTTGTGTTAGTCCGTACTTGAAATCTTCCTAAACATCCACCTTTGCATTTAATGTGCCATGGCAATGGTTCTGTCTTGTAACTGAGGGGGTAAAAAAAAAAAAAAAAGCAGTGAAATTAAAGGCCATAAAGTAGTATTAAATGATAATTGGTATTATTCAGGTAATGGATTAAAACTATTCCAAGTACTCAGATCTAAACCTGAATGGTGAAGGAGGATGAAGAGGGGAGTAAGCTAATAGAATTTGGAATTGATTTTCAAAGAATACCAAAAATTATTACTGGTAAAATTTACAAGCGCTGTAGATCACGCTCTCTGCTGCCTTGTTTGTAACAGAAATATCTAATTCCAAAATGAATTGGTCTCTGCTCAAACTAACTCTTGCTGATGGTGGCAGGTTGTTAATTAAATGACACTCTTGCACTGTTCGTTTTGAAAGTCTATGGAAAGATAACCCAAGGTTCTCAGTTTCAGAAATGAGGGGGAGAGGGGAGCAACCACAGACTTTCTAAAGTTTTCATGGATAGGGAAAAAAAAATCCCCTCAGGGATATGCTCACCAGAACAGGATTTTATCACCTAAACTCTCCATGGCAGGATTTTAGCACAGAGCTTGAGTTTTGCTCAGGCCATGTGGCTGTGGATGTCTACAGAATTGAGACTGAACATGTCAAAGCAAGTTGTCTCTATAATTAATGAAGAGATATAGGCACTTTCAAGCAGTGAGTCACCTGACTTTTTTTATAAATCTGTTTCATGATCCAATGAATCATGTCCTAAATTCCACTGTCTGTGTTGACTAGCTGTCCATTTACTGACTCAATTTATTCCCCATTTGTTTTGACAAATATGTTTATTTAATCAGATGTACTTCAAGCCAGGAAATGTAAGAAATTACCTTTTTATGACTCCCATTTCATGCTCTTAGCCTAACTGTTCATGAGATCCAGCTGTCACGGACAGGGGAGTGGGGCTGATGGACAGGCTGATCCACTGGAACAGGTCTGACAAACCTCTTTAAATCATGCTTATGTGTAATTAGCTCAAATTCTGAATAACAAGGTCTAGGGGAAGGTTTCCTGCCTATGGTAGGGAGGGTGGAATAAGGTGATCTCTAAAGTTTGTTCCAACCCAAACCATTCCATGATTTTGTGATTCATCACCAAGTCATCTACATTTAGAATCTGGAAATCTGATATTGTGGCAATGAAGAGGCAATTCCATCTCTGTAGAGAAGCAGAGAAAAGGGTCCCAGTTTCCATTTCAGCAATGGCTCCCTCTCAATTCAAATCCAAACCAAATCTGGGCTCACAAATACCATCAAAGACATTTCCACAGAACCATTGTAGAATCACAGAATCTTCAAGGTTGGAAAGGACCTCCAAGATCATCAAGTCGCACCAATTCCCAACAGGAGCTGCGGGTTCCTGATGGGATGATCACACATTGACTAAACTGTCTCTAAACTCATTTTTCCTGAGGGCATGAGCAGAGCAAGGCCGCCTATCCTGGAAGGCTTTTTCTGCTCACTCTCTTTAGAGAGTCTGAGACCAGGTTTTGGAAGCAGGAGCATGTGGTTTTGCACTCTGTGGGAGAATCCCACGTGGGAATCTCCATTTCAGATACTCTGCAGGTTTACTTTGATGTTCAAAGTAGAATTACGGAATTCTAGACTCATGGAGTCATTTGAGGTGGAAGGGACCTTCAAGATAATCTCATTCCAATCCCCTTCCATGATTAGGAACAAGTTCCACTAGACCAGAACCTGACCCAGCCTGGCCTTGAACACAAGTAGAATTGGAATGATCAGACTGCATTTTCTAATGGTCACAACTCCTCATCCTTCAGAGATCTTCCTCCTTCCTCATCCAAACAGCCAAAAGAGCAGGAGAGCCAGCTCAGAGCAGAAAACACCTTGGAATGTGGGATTGGGAAGGAAGAAGGGGACAGTTTCACTCATAAACCTGCCACCCTGATTATTTTGTGGCCATGACCAGTCCAGCCTTTCTGTTGAAAGCCCCATGCACAGAAGTGCGGGGTGAGGAAAATAATGACACCATAAAATGTGCCACCTTTGAGTGGTGAGCAGCAGGGGGTGGATGCAAAAGGGTGAAAGGAATTACAGCATGAAAAATTGCTTTGTTTGACAGAATTATAAAATTATTGGGTGAAGGGAAATTTGCAGATTTAATATGCCAGTTAATGACTTGACATTTGAAACAGTCTCACACAAAGCACCGCTCATGATATTAATTGATATTGTCTGTGAGAGGACTGCTGAGCTTGAAATTGGTGGGAGCATAGAAAACAAAGGATAACCTTTATCCAGGCTGGTGTGCACCCACAGAGAGGTCTCAATAAACTTCAGTTTTTGGTAAAAATGTCTTTAATTAAGTGCTAAAATCCAAGGGGTTCTTTTGCCCTTTTTTTTTTTTTTTTAAGCCAGATAGAAAAATCAACTTAAAGTAATTCACTGTACACAGCATTTGCAATATTTGCCCTCTCTTAGTGACTGAGGAAACAATCACAGCAGAAGATTGATGGAGATCCCTCAGCTCTGGTCCCTTTAGCTCTAGTGACTGGAGGAGATGCCTCACACAAGTACTTGAGATGAAAAAAATCCATATTTGCCATTTCCTGAGAAGTCACAGGATAACAAAATCTCTGTTTTTGTGATATACAAAATCAACTCCAGACTGGCAACCAGCTCAGCCAACCAGAGACACCTCAGTGTGGATATCTTCATGGGGTCACAGATAACACAGTGCCCATAGCAAATTTAATTAGCACATCCTAAAAACCTTTCCCTTTGGGAGGGCAGTGACCTTGTGCATGCTGTACCAAAGGAGAAACAGTTCAAAGGAAATAGATCCCCTGGGCAAACACAGCAAGAAGATAAATGAGAGAGAGATGGACAAGCGCCAGACCTCCAAAATCCAAATCCAATGCTTTAATAGGAGCATGTCCTGCTTTGGGATATAAGGTACATGTGAGTCACAAGGAGCTGTCACTTGGATCACAATGTGAATCAATGTCAGATCAATCTGCTTAAAAGCCTTATTAGCAATATGGAAGACAGAGGTTGGAGAATCATGATGGCTGCTGTGGGTTGGAAACTGGTACAGAAATCAAGGCATTTCTCGCAAGGGAAGAAACACCAAAATGGGTTTAATTTCTCAGGAATTAAAGTCCTGTCAGGAGGCCTGTTAGTGGAGAAGGTCACAGAATTGTAGGATCACAGAATGGCTTGGGTTGGAAGGGACCTTAAAAATCATTTAATTCAAATCGCCTGTCATGGGCAGGGACACCTCCCACTATCCCAGGTTGCTCCGAGCTCTGTCTGAGCTGTCTGAACACTTCCAGGGATGGAGCAGTCACAGCTGCTCTAGGCAACCTGTGCCAGGGCCTCACCACCCTCACAGGGAAGAATTTATTCCTGATTTCTAATCTAAATCCACCCTCCTTCAGCTTAATGCCATTCCCCCTTGTCCTGTCACTCCAAGTCCTTGTGTTAAATCCCTCTCTAGCCCCTTTGGAGTCCCTTTAGACATTGGAAGGAGCTCCAAGGTCTCCCTGAAGCTTTCTTTTCTCCAGCCCCCTCTTTCAGCTTGCCTCCATAGCAAAGGTGCTCCAGCCCTGTGATCAAATTAGTGGCCTCCCCTGGACTCATTCCAGGAGGTCCAAATCTTTCTTGTGTTGATGATGTGCAAAAAAAAGTGAGAAAAACGAGTCCCTGATGTTCTGCACAAGAGTTACAGGTGACACATTGGGCTCATGTGGAAAAAGATGTGCAGTGAAGATCCCACCTTGAGAGTCTTTGCAGAACATCCCCAGAACCTCTCTTTGGAGAAGGCAGAGGCAGAAATCCAGGAGAGACTGAGAGACTGAACTGCAGGACAAGTCAGGTAACAGCTTTTCTTTTTTTCCTCCCAATGACACAGCACTGTAAAAGCCACTGCTATTGCACAAGATGTTCACTAAAACACAATAAACCCCTCATTGTGAGCGACCTGAAAAATGCTGATTAGAGACTCAAAAGCAGTGTAATAACTTGTGATGAAAAAGGAAAGTGATAACAACTGGGCTGAATAATGATATCTGAAGTGCTGAGAAGCCATCCAGGAAAAAAAGAAGGCATCAATTAAAAGGCCACACACTTTGGGATGGAAAGGGAAAAATAGCAGTGGTATGTGACCCAGTGATAGAGGGAGATGGCTTATGATGTCTAAGAAAAAGTGTACAGTGAATGTTTCTTTTTATCCCTTTGGAATAGCAATAACAGTGGAAAATTAGTATCACCTTTGGGTGTCAAAGCCTTTGCAGTTGTTCAGAAACCAAGCGCATTGAAATGCATATTTGCTGACAGAAATACATTGGATTTTTAGGCAGAGTGATCTGCGCCCTGAAATTATGAAATGCAGGGGCAAATTTCTGCCTTACATTTAGGGTCAGCTTTTGAGGAACCTTTAAATGTGGGAGAAAATGCAGAAAGTGTGGGAGTGTGGAAGTCACATGGCTGATGAAGTGGAATTAAACTGGTCTGGGGTTGCAAAGCTGCCTTGTGCATTCTTCTGCAGAAGAACAAACCTTCCCAAAATATTTGATGTAGCAGTGATGACAAAATTAGCAGATGGAGATATTGGTAAAACACATGGCAAATAGATGAAATTGATAAGCAATAACAATTAATCCTCAGTGGGGAAAAGAGGAGTTTTAGAGGGATGCAGAGAGGGGATTTCTTCACCTGATCTACACAACATGTACACCACCAACAATGGCATTAGTAAAAATGTATAAAAACCAGATAAATAATAACAAAATGATTCAGTGAAATGTTTCATAAAGAAGATCTGCCCAGCCTTGGAGATTGTTCCCTCCATGTCTGGATAAGACACTGACCATGAACTCCCAATGCAATACTGTGGCAAAAAGACTCAATTCAGTTCTTGCTTTTAGAGTGGTGAATATGAATAGGAATTTATTGATGTCTCTTGTTTCTCTCTTGCTTCTCTTTAATTGTTTTAATCTTTTGGCACAGGCAAAAAAGGAATTCAGAAAGGAGGAAAGGATGGGTAAAATGCATATTGAATGCTGATGGATGTTTCAAAAGGTTTCACCAGATATCACTAAAACCAGGAAAATGTGAAAATTACAAACAGCAGTGTTTTGTGTTTGTTTAAGGAAAAAAGTCATTTTTATCTAAAAGAAAACTTTAAAAGAAAATATTGCAAATAGCTCTATTTAGGACTCTGGAAGCAAGAGTGAACTTAATGCCAAGGAAGGCTCTGTGGAAAGTAAATGAGGCACCAAAAGATTTTCTAACTGCTCCATTAGCCCTCTTTCATCTTCTCCATCTATGACACGGCCAACAGAGACACCCTGAGAGTCTCAGAGCAGGGTTTTTAGTGGCTTGCTGGGGGATTTTATCAACTAACTGTGGTACAAACCATCCAATTTGCACTGAACTCTCCCAGCCCAGTTAATTTCTGCTGTAATGGGACAGGCAGAAGCTTCAGAGGGATTTATCATTTCTTTCCTTCCATCCAGAAAAATACAGGAATGAAGGGCACAGAGCCACTGCCAAGAAGTTGGACGGTTGTCATTTCAAGTGTAATTCACCCAGAGCCACTGGAGAAGCATCAGCCTTGGTGGGCCTGGAGCTGCAGGATTAATGGAGCTGAAGCAGAGCTGGAGCTTTTTGCATGCAATTCAGGAAATGTCTAGACTTTGTGAGAAACCTGCTAAATTAGAGTGGCAGGATTTCGGGAACAGGGAAGCTCTTCTGGCTCTTGGCAAGAGGCTCGGCGGGTGGAGGCGGGGGAAGCTGCAGGATTGATGGCTGGGGGGTGTCTGTGTTTGGAGAGCTGGCAAAGGGAGGCATTATCTGACTCAGGAATCCTGTCTCTAAATAAAAGTGGGGCATGCCCAGGAGGAAAATTTGGGGGCATCTCTTGTGTGAAAGTAATGGCCCCTATGGCAAAAGTGCTGTGGAGTCCTGAAACTGCTGAGGAGGGGGGAAGGAGAACTGTTAAGGCTGATGGATCAGAGAAATCATTTAAAGGTCTCCTTTCCACAGGAAACCATCCTGCTTTATCTTCATTTCTGTTCAGCCTTTCTTCAGGTGACATTTGCTAACAAGCAGAAGAAGAAGAAGTCCCCAGAAGCCATCTAGACCAAAGCAGTGGTACAAAAGTCTGCCCTAGGAGATCTGGTGGTGGTTTCTATAAGAGAGCACATGCAGTAACCTTCCAGGTGAACCTGGACAGGAATTTCTGCTGTTTCAGCCTGTGTTTATTACTCAAATTCCCTCACTCTTTCCCCTCACCTCAGCTTATTTCCCAGACCTGTGTTATTATCCTGGTTCCTGCACGAGCTTCAAATCTTCAGTTTATCAGAACCAATTATGTCAGACAACTGCTGCTGCTTTCCCAGGACACGTTGATCGGTCTTGGGAGCAGAGGAGAAGCAGCAGAGGTTATGAGCTGGCAGCAGAAAGGCTCTGGATAGTGTTTCACATGACATTTTCCTCAGGAAGATAAGGAAGCTGTTGAAGATGGACGTGGAACAGCTGGGACTGGCAGAGGGATGATGCTTGTCGCGCTGTCACAGGGAATGTGTGCATCCAAGGGGAACCTGCAGGAACCTGCCAAGATATCCATGCAGGAACAAATCTTGCACAACTCACCCACTCAGCTTTGCCCACAGATTCCCATCCAGTTTTTGAACCCCTGGAGAGGTCTCTAAACCAGCCATGGTTCTGAGCATCTCACTCCAAAAAATGAAGAGCATTGGCAAAGGCTGATAAGGGCAGAGCAGGGAGAAGAGAGCAGCCTTAGAGCACCTTCCAGTACCTAAAGGATGGAGAGGGACTTTCCACAAGGACATGTAATACCACAAGGAGGTATTACATGTCTTTGAACTGGAAGGATGGAGATTTAGAATAGATATTAGGAAGAAATTATTTTTTATAAAGGTGCTAAAGTCAGCTTGGTCAGAGAGATTGTGAACTCCATGGACATGCTCAAGGACAGGTTGGATGCAACTTGGAGCAACCTGGTCCAGTGGAAATTGTCCCTGCCCATGGCAAGGAGGTGGAATGGGATGATCTTGAAGGTTCCTTCCAACCCAAAACCTTTTGGAATTCAATAAGAATTAAGTGCCATAAAATTGTCTTCAAGGTGTGGTGACCATGTGATGCTTGGCCTTCCAACAGTGTGAAATGGTGAACCTGAGATGACCCTGTAGTTGCCAGAGCTTCTTTTGTGGGGGTCGGAGAATGAAATGAGAGGGAAGAGGATGGGAATGGGAGTTTCTGTGGAACTTAAAAAAGCAGTGAAAGATGTCATCACGCCCATTTTGGCTGCTTTGCACAATTTGTGCTCTGGCTGGGGGTGGGAGCCCGGGCAATGCAGAGATTAAAGCTGGTAATCACAGGGAGGAGAACATTTGAGGGCCTGACAGACCCACATAGTCTCATCTACCACAGAAATTGGTCATTTCCTAAATCTTTTGTAGAAGACACCGGAGAATGGGTCCCTTTTTTCACTGGCTGCTCTCATTCTGTCACTGCTCTTTTAATTTTCTTTATCTATAACATTAATAATCCTAAAGGTATTTTTAGTGGGTTCCCTAGGAGATATATCTCTTCCAGTCTATGTGTTTCCTTGAATACCAACAGTTGAATATCCTGATATCATAATTATCTGCTAAAAATGATCTAACTTTTTTTCCCCATAAAGAGTTTCCCACTAAAAATATCCAATAAAATTTGTTTTCTAAATTACCTCCATCCTGTGAAAGTGCCTGTGACAGAAAATAGTTTTTAAAATGTCATTTGTTGCTGCTAAATTTTCAAATTAACTGCAACTTTAATGAGAATTATTGCTCCAGACAATCCCATATGAGATCTTCCAAACTTTTATCTGTTGATATTTGCCAGCTATGATCGTCTTTCATAAATCAGAGTGCAGAAGTATTCTGTAGTTTTAAGTGTGAAAGCTCATTTGCTTGTTTGTTTACTAAAAATATGTGAAGAAGAGCCTCTTTTTCTTTACTGAACAGGCGTTTATTTAGCAGAGCATTCAAACCTCTGATGTTCTTTGCAGTTTTTTTCATCGAGGCCAGCTTGAGCAACTGCAGATTTTGTCACATTGCTGGTACCTATTTTTGCATTCACCTTCTTGAAGCCCACCCCTCGTTAACACAGCGCTCACAGCTGGGCACGCTCACAGCCAGAATCACAGAAGGGTTTGGGTTGGAAGGGATGTGAAAGATCATCTCATTCCAACCCCTTTCCATGAGCAGGGACACCTTCCACTGTCCCAGGCTGCTCCAAGCTCCATCCAGCCTGGCCTTGGACACTTCCAGGGATGGGGCAGCCACAGCTTCTCTGGGCAACCTGTGCCAGGGCCTCAGCACCCTCACAGGGAAGAATTTCTTCCCAATATCTGATGCAAGTCTTTGTTTCTTCACTTTAAAGCCATTCCTCCTTCTCTTGTCACGCCAGACTCTTGTCCAAAGTCCCTCTCCAGCTCTCCTGGAGCCCCTTTAGGCTCTGGAAGGGGCTCTAAGGTCTCTCTGAGCTTTCTCTTCTCCAGGATGGACTCCCCCAGTTTCCCAGCCTGGCTCCATGGCAGACGTACTTTCTTAGGCAGCTTTGATCCCATGACAGGACCTCAACTCTTCTCCCAAGGCCACACAGATTCTTAATAATCTCGTGGATAACGTTACCTCAAGGCTTTAGCATTCTTTTGGTAATCCAACTAAATCCATCAGGACTTCATCTCACAACCCTTTGCAATGGATTCTTGCTGATTATTGAGATATGGCTTTCCCCTCCAGAGGACACCGTTTATTTTCCCTATTGCACCACTGCAACTAATTTTCCTTCTATGGAAATGATGCCTTCCTGGACAGATCCTTTATACCTTTTTTTAATGTAGTTTTTTGTTTGGTGTTTTTTGTTTGTTTTTTTTTTGTTTTTGTTTTTTGTTTTGTTTTGTTTGTTTGTAATTCTGTATTTAATTTAAAATATTTGATACAAGGGTCATTTGATGCCTTTATAAAGCTAAACATTAATACTGAAGTTACACATTTCATAAAATAATGAAATAATAGAATTAGAGAATGGTTTGTGTTGGAGGGGACCACAAGCATCATTCAGTTCCAACCTTCTTGCCATGGGCAGTGAACCTTCCACTGGACAATAAATGATGCCAGAATAACTAAAATTAGTAATTCCAGGGGCAAACTGGAACCCAGAAATGTTCTTTCAGTGTACTCTGCATGAAAAAAAGTCTATTGCCTCTCATTGCTATTATATTAATTCATTGCATTCAGACTGCAGCAGCATCCAGACACTATATCAACATCCTGCTAAAGGACAAACCCTTCCCCAAAGAGCTTAATACTGTACCAGTTTTATCATATTGCTGAACATCAATTATGCTCCAGCTGCTCTCTCCACAAAGGTAATAACTCTGTTCTTTACAGGCAGGGTCTTAGGCAACTTTCTCGTATCTCAAATAAAAAGTCTTTAGAAAACTGATCTAATTCCAGATTATTACAGGGCTGGGGAAACACTGACCTTGCACTTTTAAGTATATGGCTTAAAGAGGAGTGTGAAATAACACCCAAACTTGTTGTCCAGGGAGAGCCTATCTTTGCTCTTCCCTCACCCTCTTTCAACAAAGCTTTTTCCACCTGATATTTCCTGGGCAGGCAAAGACTTTCAGGAGAAGGAAGCAGGAGCAGGTAGCACAGGATAGATAAGACAGCAGTGATATAAAATGAAGGTACAAGGTGCCCCCAGCCCCGCATAATCAATGCCCTAAATCAGCCAAAACATCCTGCCCAGGTTCAGAAAAAAAAAAGCAGCAGTTTCAGGAGGTGCTTTGTTTGCCTTCTGCCTGGCCAGGGAGAAATTTGACAGTTTGGAGCAGTAGCTCAAACTAACAAGTGTCTGTGTCCTCACTCTGCAGGAGAGGCAACAAGCAGGCAGTGAATTTATGTGCTGGTGAGAAGCACCTCATTATTTTCAGCAGTAAATTTGACTCTGCAGACGAAGAGCTCTCACACTTTGGCTCACAAGCATCAATGCCCACTTGCATGTGAGAGTGCAAACATGCCAATATTGAAATGTTTGCATAACACCAGAGATAAGCCCCCAGGAATGCATTTGTAGAAGGAGAGACCATCAAGATCATCTCATTCCAACCCCCTGCCATGGGCAGGGACACTTTCCACTATCCCAGGTTGCTCCAAGCCCTCTCCAGCCTGGCCTGGGACACTCCCAGGGATGGGGCAGCCAGAGCTTCTCTGGGCAAGCTGTGCCAGGGTCTCACCACCCTCACAGAATTGAAGAATTCAATTTCAGAAGTCAAGAATTTCTTCCTAATACCCAATCTGTAAATGTAAACCTGAGCTCTTTTAGATTAAAGCCATTACCTCTTGTCCTGCCATTCTCAAGGCCGTGTACAGTTAAGGGTAAATCTCTGGATAAACATGGAAATCAGTAATGCAAAATCTCAAACAACTGCAATGCAGCTGCCAGGCTATGGGGAACCACCTTTTTCTAATAGCAATAACCAAACCAATGACTTCCTCAAAAGAGGGGATTTGTTAAAATATGGGATGGTTTCTTTCAAGAAAAGTTATTATTTATTTATTTATCTATCCTAATAACTATTCAGGCTTATTCCTTCAGATGTCTGCAAATTCCATAACTTGCAAGGATACAAATAAGATGCTCATCTCTGGACAGCAGTGGCTACGTCCTTCAACTCACATAATTAAAGGAAATGCTTATTTTCAGAAGCACAAGGCTCAGATCCGTGGCTCTTTCAGCACAGTCCCACCTGTCAGCTGGCTGTGGTAGCTATCAGACTGTATTGTTTCTGTGTTCACTGTGGCTCAATCACACAAAATCCCAGTGGATTGGGCTGTGAACACACTTAAAACCAGTCCCTGCAGCTGAGCTCTTGGGCTCTCTGCCCTGGGACCAGGCCTGCTCAGGGCCCTCTGCTATCTCAGATTCCTGAGAATCTGGAGATAGATGTTGGAGATGCTGGAAGGTGACTCACTAAAGGAATTGTCAATTCCCAAGTGCACAGATTCCATTGTCTTCACCAGCACTCAACTCATTCAACAACACCCAAACACCCAAAAAGGAGCTGGTGGCTGCAGAAGGACATATTAGCATCAATATGCGGCTGTAACTGCATTTTTGCTTTGTTTTGCACCAGAACAGCTTTCCTACATATGGCAGAGCTCATCCCAGTGATTGATCTGCCTCATTTGACTTCCCAGTTCCACAGCTGATGAAGATTTTGGGGAGGAAGTCCATGCAAGCATCAGAGAGAGGCAAATTGGGTTTTCATGGCCCCATGCTACTTTATCCAATTATGCTTCCCCATGTGAGGGCATCCCACTGGGGGCTCACCCTTGGATTCACTCTTCTTAATGACATTCAATCATTTTGTGCTGAAGACAGTCATTTTCATAGCTGCTTGCATAATAAATTCAGAGTTACATGCTCACTGGTTCTCTAATTACACCCCATTCCTGCAAAACAAAATGATTAAACTGAATTTTCACTGAAAAAAATTGTGAGTCAGCACTTTTATTTTACTGATAAAGTTTGGCCATGTTTGGTTGTGTTTGATTTTTTTTTCTGCAAATTGAAAGCTTGTATTAAAAGGTTAGAACATAGAAAATGATTGGGCCAGTGGATAATTGTCCATTGAGTTTGTAGGACATTCTGAATTCCACTCCTGGCCTAAAATTATCTCAGTGACCTTGGGAAAGTTAACCTGCATTGAGTTTGGAGTTTGTGACACTTGGTTATGCAGAGGCAGCAGGACTCATGTAAACTCAAGGAGTTTCAGACCTGGAGGCACCAAAAAATTATAAGGAAATAATTCAGTAACTGGGTGGTAGATAATGGAGAATGAACTATTCATCTATATTTAGATCAGCCCAATCACACACCTTGACATCAGAAAAGTAAATCTGGGAAGCTCCAGAGGAGGTGGTGGGAACCATCAGACCACAATCACAGTGATTAGATTTCTTCTATTTTAAGTAACCAGCGCTGAGGTTTGCAAGTGGCTGCTGGCTCAGAGCTTTTCTGGGCCTCTTGGGCTGGCAGATGTTACTGAAATTGACTCTGCCGTGGGTGATAAGGTTGAGGAGGCAATTTTGGGTGTAGAGCCACTGGAATTGGTCATCCCAGGTGTTGATTGCGCCAACTAATTGCAAGATGTGAGATTAAGACAGTTCAGATTCTAAATACAGTTGATTATAGGAAAAAATAACAAAAGGGACAGGCACAAACAAGAAAGCTCCATTAGGAGGGGACTGCCAGCCTTCCTAATACATTCCCCAACATCCTATAAGCCTTCTGGAAATGGCCCCAAAGCCTTACAGCCCTGCTGGCTACAGGAGCTTGTAGATTTAGGATTGTCCCAATGGAGAAAATCCTCCTATGACCTTGCTGTGGTCACCAGCCAGTCCCTACCACTGCCCTCCTGTCATGCAAGGGAATATTTTCATTTAACTATTTGTGTACAAAATCAAGATACTAGAAAAAAATAAAAGTGGAGCTCTAATTTAAAGGTTTTCCACACACAACCAAGTGATAGGCTTTCCTGTCCAACTTGAAAATTTTGGTTGAAAATTTTTGCACCTGTGCAATCAAAATTAAATCTTATCCTAGCCACAAGCCACACATGCCAACACAACTTCTGTGGCAGCTTAGGAAGACTTTTCCAAAGTCTCATTAAATTATCTCATGTGGCTACAGCCAGGAGTGTGTTTCTGGTAGCAGGGAGCTCAGCGAGGGTTTTATCCCCTAAAGTCAATTTAGTTTTCCCAGAAAAAAACTGCTGCAGTGTCTGTACCTGAGCAGGTATTTTTGGTACAATCTGCTGCAAAGGCTTGGCCTGAGGTGGGATTCATCCCACCTGACACAGGGGACAGGTTTTGTTTGATCAAATAAAGATGGAGACGAGATGATCAATGCCCTAAGAGCCCCTGGCTCTGCTGACTCACTCTTCCTTGACCTTAAAGGGAGCACTGATGACCTCGGACATTGGTACTTCCAGAACAGACACCTCTGTTTACTCATCCAAATCCTTCCCTAAGCAAGTCCAGCTCACTTCACCCAGCTTCTTTCCACACCCACACAGAACTTATCTGCCCTTACACATCCAATTTTCTTCCCTCAGCTCTGGCAAAGGTGTGGTTGCACTGGTAGACAATGACATGGGGAAAAAATAAAAATAAAAATCCATCTCCTCCTGCTGGCAGAGAGCTTGATCTGTATAATCCTCATCTATGGACCCAGTGAGCATAAACTGAGCTCAACAGGCCTGAAATAACTCAGACAAATGGACCAAAATAAAGGGGTTTTTCTTCTGGAAGGGCAGTTGGAACACCTGCAGTGGGACATCACCCTGGGCTGCAGTTGGTGGTGGCTGCAATGTTGAAATGGTTTTGTTCCCTCGTCCTCCCCAAACCTCACACTCCCAGCTCCTTCATTTTGAAGCCCCAACTGGAAAGCTCTGTAGTCCTTGAGGGCATGTCAATAAAGGAACAAAGTGAGTGTGATCATTGCTGGGTGGATGGAGGATTTATGCTGCCACTGTTTGTTTCCTACTGCTGGATTCTGTCACCTCCCATCTCTCATCTTTGCTGCTTTCCGAAGCTGTAAATTCTTCCCAGCACAGAACTTGCTCTCTAATTTTTCTTTTAAATTTCTAGTCTACAAATGAGTCCCAGCCATCCTCATTAACAATACTTTGTACTTATTCCTTCGTAAACTGATGGATGAAAAGCTCCATAAAAGTGAAAAAAAAAAAAAAGAAATTATTTTCCCCATGAGGAGAGTTTGCAAAGTCATTGCTCAAAGGAAGCCAGCAGACTTTCCCATCTAACTCAAATCCAACACAGCACAACTCTGTTGCCAGAAGCATATCTTGTTTTCCTTCCTTTTTTTTTTTTTAATTTTACTTTATCTGCTGGTTGATTCACTTATGAAATTAAAGGAGATTATAATTTTAACTCTTTGGTTTTAGAGCCACGAGCAAGGAAAGCTACGAGAGCTGCCATCTGCAAATTGCAAGAGACATAAACCAGAGTAAAATAAAGGGGAAAATACGCGTTTTCCACTTAGCAATATATTCCAGCAGAAGATTAATTTGCTGCCTGACACTTGATGCTTATTGTTTGCAAACTCCAGATCTGCAACTGCAAATCAAGCTGGAAAGCATCATCTAATCAAAGAGGGGATAAGCAAGAAACCACTCAGAAGTGTCTTCCTTTCAGGTTATACGTGTGCATGCACATGAAAACAGAGATCCACTAACCTGCTGCATATCTGTGTCCCTGACAGCCTCCTTGGACAAACTGTGACTCACTGACCTTTATTTCAGGTGAGGGGAAGAGGTGCCGATGCCCTTTCACAAAGACTCAAGAAAATACCCCGTCCTTGAGCTCTGCCAACTCACATTTCAGAGAAAGGCATCCAAATGGAAACAGAATAGAAAATCTAAAAGAGGGAGCAAGTGAAAGTGAAATCCTTCGCCTGGTTTTTCAGGTGAGAAGCTGACACAGTGATCCAGGAAATTCCTCTTCCCCCACCTTTCCATACATGTAAGATGTTATTAAAAGTGTGAACCTGCAGTACAGCCTTGAGCACACTGCAGAAAAAGCACTTTTGAAAAAAAAAATCTAGACTTGTTTGAACCCTATTAAATCTTTGCTTCACTGGTTCTAAGCCTGTCCAAGTCAACCTGAATGATTATTGTTATTATTAACAGAGTGCAAAGTGGGGAAAGAGAGGATTTTTTATTTAAATAGGTTATTCTGCCTGCAGCTGGCTGTGCTGCAGAGGCCTGGCACCAGTTCATTATACAGGCATTACCAATTCCTTGGAGCTTTTCATGGGAGAAGCTTGCTCTGACATTCTCATTGACTCTTCTCTCCCTTATTTATCACCCATAGATTGGATGATGTCCTCTCACAGCAATATCTACAGTTTTAGAAGCCATCTATGCACTTCTGTCCTCGTGTTGGGACTTTTCTGCGGGATTTCTGTTTCTTGCTGCTTACCAATTAAATAATTTTTGTGATTTTAACGAGACTTTCCTCTCCTTTCCTACCTAATAAAGTCAGCTGTGGCTGTGTAAATCTGTAAAAATTCAGCAGGAAAACCTCAAATATGAGTACACTAAAATAAAAATACTGTGTCTGACCAAAAAAAAATTTCAGCCCATGTTTTCACTGAGAGTGCAAAAGAAAGGCAGCCAGACTCTGATACTAAACAGTGTGTTAATAAACTTAAACAGATTTTTTTCCATTATTTTTTCGCTTCCTCATCCCACGGCAAGGAATGCCAGAGCTCAACCACAGTGCCTCTGAAGAACCTGCTCCATTTCCCCATCCCTGCTCCACACTCATCATGACTTTAGCCTGAAAAAAACCTCCCTAAAATGTCTTTTCCATGACTGAAGGGTGCACATCTATTTAATCCTTTTCTGTGCTGCTGCAGCTGTTCCTTATCATCCTTCTGGCATCTTCTCAGAACCTTTTCCAGGGCCACTAAAGCCTGTTGAGAGGGGACGACAAGCACCAGACACAATATTCAAGCTGCAGGTCCAAAATGCATTTCTTCAGTGGCATTATGATGATTTCTGTTTGGTTTTCTATTCCCTCCTTAATAATCCTTAACATTCAATTTCCTCTTTTGATTGCTACAGAACAATGAGCTCATAATTTCATTCAACTGTTCATTACAAGACCCAAATGCCATTCCTGGGCAGCAATAATCAGCTCAGAGCCCATCACCATGCACGGAGTTGGAACTGTTGTTTTTCTTGTGTGCAATGCTTGGATTTAATGCCACTGAATTTCACACAAGGTTTTATTACCCAGCAATCAAAAATTCTTCATGGGTGGTGTCAGGAAGCTCCAAGTCTGGGCTGATCCACCAGGGAAGGTGGAATGAAACACAAAGGCAGCAGCAAGGCAAGGCAGGGACTTCTCCAGCAGGGTGAAGGAATTTTGTAGAGTCCTAGAATTATTAAGGTTGGAAAAGGCCTCAAAGTTCATTAATCAATTACTGAACCATGGTCCATCACTAAACCTAAGCACCACATCTACACAAATCCCGAACACTTCCAGGGATGGGGATTCCTCCACTTCTCAGGACAGCCTGTTCCAATGCTTGACCATCCTTTCAGTGAAGAAATTTTCCCCATTATTCAAATAAAACCTTCCCTGGAGCAAATTGAGGCTCTTTCCCTACATATGAGATTTTCTGAACAGAATTCACTGCCCCCTCACTTCTCCCTTGGGGAGAGAGCTGGGGTATGATTCTGGTCCAACCATTCCTTCTTATTTTCTTTGCTAATGCAGCTTTTTTTAAAGGTGGGTGTTTGAGCCTTGCAGTCTAATCGAGCAGTTTACAGCCTGCCCAGCTGACAGCAATAATTTGGCATCATAAGTTTGCAGTTCCTTCCAATGTGATGTACCAGATCCCAGAGTGTCTCTCCCAAAGTATCTCAGAGATGCTTTCATATCAGAGAGTGTTACAGAAAAAAAACCTGAATGCTCACAACTCTTTAACCAAGACAAGCAGAAAATCCTCTCATGTAGCCAGATAAAGTTATGTGTAAATTTATTCCTTACAAATTCAGCTGCTTGAGACAGGTTATATCAAGACTTTTCCAGTTTGGACTCCAGGAATCCTTGAAAGAAGGACTGTGCATGAAATCTTCTTGATGACATAGCCAGAGGTTCAAATAAAGTCTTCACTCAGAGGCAGATCCATCTGAAAAACTGGAAGGTGAGGTAGGTGTGGGTGCCATAAACGAGGTACAACCAAGACTTTCCTCAGGCTGCCCAGAGAGATTGTGGAGTTTCCCTCACTGGGGATATCCAAGAAGTTCCCGGATTCAATCCTGCGCCATTTGCTCTGGGATGGCCATGTTTGAGCAGGGATGTTGGACCAGATGACCCCACTGTGGTCCCTTCCAGCCTCCCCCATTCTGTGATTCTGTGTTAACAGGAGCCCTCTCATCTTTGGTGCAGGGATTCCAGACCAGCTCCACCACTCCAGACCAGCAGGGAAAAGCTTTAGCAAACAGAGGCACAAATAATGGTCAGAACTTCTTCCACGGGGGAAAAAAGAGCCAGTGAGATTTGCTTCTATAAAAACCTCATATTGTTCCCACTTTAGTAATAACCCAAGATTCACCCCAGGGGAAGCAGAACAACATTGCCCCAGCACTGTTTAAAGTGCTATTAAAATACTGTTTAAGGGGATTTGGGAGAACAGGTAGGGAAATTGTTCTTATCTTGGGAAAGTGCACAAGGAGATGGGCATTTGGAAATGTGCTGAAAGCTGGGTTATTGCAGGGCTGTTACTAATGACTACAATACATCATTTCAACTTGTTGACTTTTCTTTCTTTAATTTCCAGATTATCCGGCTGTTGCTTATCCTCCACCCATTCTGGGAGTAAACAGAGGCATGTGCTTGAGCTGCAAAAAAGTTATTTTCAGCAGAAATTAACTTGTGTGGTTTTTTCCTGGGTTTTTTTTTCTGTTTGTTTGTTTGTTCTGTGGTTTGTTCTTTTTGGATTTTTTTTAATAAAATCTTTCAGCTTTACCTGTTGGTTTTACCTTTCAATTTCCTATTTTAATTTTCTTTTGCAATTTCACCTTTGTAATATTTCAATTATTTCAGAAATTCTATTCTATTATTTCAGTATTCTATTATTTCTATTCTGTTATTTCTATTCTATTATTTCAGTATTCTAGAAATACGAGAAATACTGTCAAAGGGCGGTTGAAATCTCTTGCATAAAATTCCAGGGGAAGTCTCTGAGAGGTCTCAGAGGGGAAGCTGCTGCTTGGGAGGTCACCCAATGTGACTGAAATGATGGGGTCTGACCAGGTTCCAGCAAGAGGGGATTTTTTTTCACACCTTACTGAGATCTCAGGCAGAGGAATCTTCTGGGATTGCTTTGGGAAATCTGATTTTCTTTTCCTTTATAATTACAGAACAGTTTTTGTTGGAAGATATCTTAAAGATCATCCAGATCCAACCCCCTGCCATGAACAGGGACGCCTTCCACTATCCCAGGTTGCTCCAAGCCCTATCCAGGATGGCCTTGGACGCTTCCAGGGATGGGGCAGCCACAGCTTCTCTGGGAAACCTGTGCCAGGGCCTCACCACCCTCAAAATAAAGAATTTCTTCCTGTTATCCAATCTAAATCTACCTGTCTGGAAGGATCTTGAAGAAGTCCTGAAACCTCAGCTGCAATAACTGTGTGCAACTCTTTTTCAGATGAATAGTTCAAGGAAAGATGAGAAAATCCCCCAGAAGACTCCAGTGGTTTTGGCGAGACTGCCCAAAGTTCCTCTGTGAAATATACAGAAGGTCTGGATCTATCTGCTATTTTTTCCCTTCTTTGCTTTGGAGGACACCCCAGGGGGTTGAAACAGGATGATCTTCAGGATTCCTTTCCATTCTATGATTTTGTGATTCTTTTTCTCTCACAAGAGCTCTCACTTTTTTTTTCAGGGAGCAGCTCTGTTTTGAAAGGGCCATGAATCACATCCATCAATCTTCAGGAGAAAAATAATCAACAGATGGTTATTTAAGATCACATGGTGCCACCCAGATCAGGAGATGCAGAAAGAAACAAACTCTCTTTCCCTCTTGCTTATACTTTACTAAGTGTTCAGTGACATCCAGCCTGGGAGAAAACACACGAAGCCACCAGTGTTTTGTGTGTGGTACCAAAATCAGGCCACAAAGCTCCAGCCTCAATCAGAAAAAAGTTTCTACCCATTTTAAGCAGAAGGTGAAAGACAGGAATGTTTTCAGACCACATAAAACAAATGCTGGATTGCTGAGGACCAAATAGTTTGATCTCAATATTTGGTACAACCTGCAGCTGTTTCTCAAGCTGGCACCTTCCATTCCCAACAACATCAGCAAGGCCACATCCAATTTTAATGCAAACAGATGGGAGGGAGAATCCTCAAAATGCACATTAGACATCTCTTATGAAGGTATTTTAGATTAGATGTTAGGATAATTTTATTATTATATAATTAATTTATGTTATTGTTAATTATATAGTTTATGCAACAGTATTATATTTTTATATAATAATATTTAATTATTATATTATTTTAAATTCGATATTAGGATGAAATTCTTCCCTATGAGGGTGGTGAGGCCCTGACACAGGTTTCCCAGAGAAGCTGTGGCTGCCCCATCCCTGGCAGAGTCCAAGGCCAGGTTGGATGGGGCTTGAAACACTCTAGTCTAGTGGAAGGTGTCCCTGTCCATGGCAGGATATTGGAATGAGATGTTCCTTAAGGTCCCTTTCAACCCAAACCTTTCCATGTTTCCAGATATTTTCATCTGAGCTTGAAGTGAGCCTCAGAGGCACCAAGAAACCATCACAGTAATGGGTTAACTTGGAAAATCACAGCAAATTCTGACTATTTTTGCTTCGGGCAGCTTATTTTTAAACCCCAGACCATTACAAAAGATGGGCTTTGTCCTTGGACATCTATTACCCTTCTTTGGTTTATGTTTATACAAAAGTGGACCTGTCCAAGAGGGGAACCCAGAGGACAACAGAATTTTCTCCCTGCCTTGCAGCCAGCTGCAATTCAAGTTGCCAATGGGCCCTTGATATCCTGGAGAAAAATGTTTTTGGGGTCTTTTTATTTCAGAGTATCCAAGTCTAGGGAAGTGAATTCATTCTCCATGACAACAAGAAGCCACTTGATGCTATTACAACAACTAAAAATTGAACTCCTCAAAAAGTGATGGCCCTTTGGTTGATAAACTCAAGCAGGTGGTAGGATTTGAGGTAAGCATTTTTGTCTCATTGTTGTTTGGGGTTTTTTTTCTGGGAAAAAATGGAACCGTAGCTAGAAAAATTTTCTCTCAAAAATATTTTTTCAAAGTTCTTTTCTGAGCTGATTTCTAAAGAAGGAAGGAGTCCATGGCCTGGAACACACAGACGAGGTCCTGTAAAAACCTGTCACTGAAATGTTCTTAATGTTGTGTGGAAAAATACAACAATATCCCCCGACACACACACCAAAACCCCCAAAAAAACACAAACCAAACAAAAACACAGTATCTGGAAGACTAGAAGGAGATCTGTACAATTGCTTACTCGGGAAAAGTAAAGCATGTTCAGGGGATATTTTTGAGCACTTTATTGGGAAAATAATCTTTCAATTTCCAGCAGATCTTAGAAATCTTTGTATGTCCTGCAATTCCATGTCCTTCATTTATTCCATTACACATATGAGGGATGAGGAGCACACCCTGGGTACATCATTGTACCTTGGCCATTTGTTTCAGCCAGAGTTTCCTATCTGAGTATGGAAAACCTTCAAATTTCAAGTACTTAACCCCAGCCTGCCACCTGCTCTTCCCTCAGCAGTGGGGTGAAGACTGAAATTGAAGAGTTCTACAGAACTTCCCCATCATTTCCATCCTGCTCTTGTCAATGACGTTTTTGTTTCCTTCATGCTTTATCTCCTCCCAGTGACCCTCTGCTTCAAAATGCACATTGGAACGGGACAAAAATTCATTCCAGATAATCACTCCCAGTTCCCAAAGCCCACCTGAATCACCCCAACATCAGTGTCTGTCATGAGTAATGCATGGGATGGAACCACACAGTCTGTTCCAGGCACTGAAACCATGGAAACGCTCCTGACATGAGCTGCTCCTTGGGATGATCAGAGGAAATGTTGTCTTGTCTGCCTCTGTTGCCCCAGGGCAATTCATTACAAAATATGAAAGATTTCAGGTGTCAGGCTTGAGCCCCACGAGGCTGTTGACAGTTTTGGTTAATAGAAAAATGTAAACAAGTCCAGAAGTGGGCAGTTGTGGAGTTTCCTCAATGAAATCTAAATGCTTTGAAGAGGGAGCATGGATACTGGGAAAAAATTCTTCTCTATGAGGATGGTGAGGTCCTGGCACAGGTTGCCCTGAGAAGCTGTGGCTGCCTCATCCCTGGAAGTGTTCACGGCCAGGTTGGATGAGATGTGGAGTAAGCCAGGCTAGTGGGAGGTGTCCCTGCCCGTGGCAGGGGGCTGGAATGAGATGGTCTTTAAGGTTCTTTCCTATACAAACCCTTCTGTGACTCTGTGCTCTCTGGTCTGACCCCATGGAACCAAACCACCTTCACAATGTTCAGCTGACCTTGGAAGCACAGGGAAGTTCTTCCTCATGTCCTTGTAGAATTTCCTGGGCATCAGTTCCTGCCCCAGTTCTTCTTGCCCCATTGCTGAGCCCCACAGAGCAGAGCCTGGTCCCTCCTGCAGACAGGGACAGACAGGGATGAGGTCCCCTCTCAATTGCCTCTTTTCAAGGCTAAAAAACCTTGAAACGCTCATGATAATCAGACCAGTAACAAGCACATCTTAGATTTAATATCCCACTCCTCAATGTCCCACTCCCCCCAGTCTCAAAATCAATCTTTCCATCCCTTAGGCATCATCTTTTCCATGTTCAGACAGAACACCCACTCCCAGTACACCTGATACCTCTCCTATCTATTTGGAAGTGTTTCCTCTGCCCCCTCTACTTTTGGGGCACATTTAAATGATGCAGAGCAGCCAATGCATCTAAAATCTCCATGATTTGGCTCGAAAGCAGCAGCTAAAATTAGTTCTGTACTGTGAAAGTGTAGAAAGGAGAGAATCTCAGGGTAGATATCCAGTTATTTTACAGCTTTTTGAGTCATCCATGTGGAACCAGCAGCAGCTGGGTGACATGGAATGATGCAAACACTGCAGTAGAAAGACCCCAGTGCTAACAACAGCTCACATGTGTGAGGGTCTTTCACTATCCAGCTTCAAAAGGGACCAAAAAGAAGTAAAGCAACTCCTTGGAGTGCTTCATCCACCCCTTCAGTGATGTGGAAGAAAGGCAGGTTGGACAGATTCCCAAAACATTCCCAAACAGGCTTTGGAGGACATTCCTACTCAAAAGTGATGAAAGAAAACCTGGAGTGACACCAAAGCCGGAGCTGGGGAGCTCTGGAGTAACTTTTCTCACCTGAATAGGTCCAGAAGAAGTTGAGATAGAGCTTTAAATAAACGTATTTTTAAAAGAGCGGCTTCCAAAATGTTCCTCAGCTATGCAGTCTGGTGATGTGTCTGAGCACAGCTGGGAATAGACTACAAATCTGGATATGAACCCAGTGCCTGGTCAATATTCCTTGGTTATGTTTCACTTCTTACCTCTTTCTTTACTTTTTGTCGTGAGAAGGTAATGTGTGGTGTTCATGAGCACAGCAAGACTTCTGATCTCACTCCAGCAAACAAATTATGTCAATTTTCAGTGTGTAAACCTTGAGATGAAGCAAAGCAAGGCACAACCCTACTGAATAATGGGCATGCCTAGCAATCATCTGAAGTTTCTACTCCTATGTAGTTACTTAATACCCAAAAATCTCCACAATTATTCATTCAGGAGAGGCAGCCAAACAGTGCTGCACGTTGCAAATTATTCCAACACAAAGATGTTTTCTAGGTAATTACTGCTATTTAAATTACCCTTCATATACAGCATGAGTGGCAGATATTAAAATGAAGAGATGACTTAATAAGTTCTAGCTATCCACATGTGTCATTCTTGTAACAAGATGGAAAAAAAAGAGTCTGGTTGTATTTCAGACTTACCAGGTGTACAGTAAATAAAATTAGTTTATTGTATTTCAAAATCCTCATAAGCAATATTGCCCCTGCTAGAATTAAGATAAATGACACCAATAAAATAAGCAGATTAGGATATATTGGTTTTAGGTGTCGAATCAAAAGTGTGTGTAACTTGTTGATGTGAACAATAAAATTGTTGTGAATTAAAAAAATCAACTCCCATTAAAATCTAGCGGAGGGTGTCCCTGCCATGGCAGGGGGGCTGGAGCTATATGATTTTTAAGCTCCCTTCAACCCAAACCATTCTATGATTCTATGAAAATGAATGATTAAAGAGGCAAAATCACAGTGAATGAGAACTGGGCAGCTTTGAGACAATGGAGAAAAGAATTTCTGGTACCTGAATTTCTGTTGAGGCTGCACAGCAAATATTTTTAAAACAGGGATTTCAGCTGCTATTCAGATACACCATAACTGATCCACTGATAGACCTCAAGCAAAGCAAAGACCCAGGGAGTAATGGCATTTTAAGACTCTCTCTTGCAGCTAGAGCTGAGAATTGATCTTTTTTGATCAGTCATGAACACAAGAAAAATAGGGGATTGCTCCTGTGCCTCGCAGCTGAGGCTGAAGCTGGGGAATAACCAGACAAGCTGGGTTTATCCCAGTACAATGTGCTTAGATTTGTCTCATTGCAAGGTCAGGTTTTAACAAACAATGACAACAATAGACAGGGAAGGGGATTGTGCCTTGCGAAACACGTTCAGCCAGGCAAGCAGAGCCCTGCTAAAATGGGAAATGCAGTCTTGGATGTCAGGCCAGGGAAACCCTAGTGGAAAAAATTATTAATGTACCCATTGCTGAAGCACTATGTCTGCTCCTGCTGCTCCCCACTGCAGAACAGGAGCGGGCTCAGGCTGAAGGTCTTCACAGGCACAATCTCAAAAACTGGAGGGATCAAAGAGTTTGGAAGAAAAGAGGGATTGGATCATCCATGTTTGGGAGTTGCAAGCAAACCTGCACTCCTATTTTGGATGAGATGAAGAAATTGTTTTTAGGCAGCTGAATTGGTTATACAACACCTATTGTCAGGTTGTGCATCTGTTTTAGGGATGGTCTGTTAGAACCGTGGAAGGAAACATATGAGTGTCTCATTCAACACATACATGGACATAAAAAGTGAATTTTCTTCTGCTTTCTCTGCCTGTTTGATGCAATCATGAATGTCAGGACTAAGAATTTTTAATCGTTTATTTTGGAAAGCTGGACGACCTCTTGAGTGGGATTGAATAATCTTCACATATATCTTTACCCAGAGGGATTGCGAACTCCCCATCCATGGAAGTGTCCAAGGCCAGGCTGTGTGGTAGTTTGACAGGAAATAGGATTTCTGGCATGCTGTGGTCACAACCACCAAACCGCCAATGGATGCTCAGATTTTAACATTGGCACTTGGTTTGGCCACTGAAATTTGGATCCACCTCTGAGAACACACAGGGGTTAAAAGCCAGAGCTGCTCACCTTGGAGGATCTCTTGGGACTTTGGTGGGAAAGAGGTCGGATCTCTCCCCACGTCCAGCGCTGCTGCCGGGCCGGGGAGGGGCAGCCCCATGCGGTAGGCCTGGGCCTGGACCAAGATGGGAGGTGAAGAGGCCTCTGAGTATGCAAGGGTGGAGGAACACCAAGAGACATCGGGCAGCACCCTCCTCCCCAGGAGAGAGAGAGAGGGAGAGCCGGCGTCTGGATTTTGATAGCGGCGGGCTGAGAAGGAAAGGGGGTCGTTGCAGGTGAAAAGGTGTCCGGCAGGGCAGCGTGGGAGTTCCAGAGCTCCGGACAGGCAGAGACTGAAATTTTTAACCCTTTTCTTTGCATGATAAAAACCTTATTAATGCTGATCTTCCTGGAGCTGAATGAGAAGAGAGATAAGAGATGAGATAAGAAGGGATGGGCCACGAGGGAAGTGGAGGAGACACTTGAGTAGGGGGGGAGATGATGGAGTGGCCCTTTGGCTGGACTTTTCTCATGTGGCCATGGATGGAACCATTTTCTTCCCTGTGACACAGAGACTGCATTTAGGGGGAGGCAGTGCCTCGGAGCCAGGAGGGTTCAGTGTGGGTACCCCTCAGCCCCAGGGGGTGAAAATGTGGGGGGCACAGGTGTCCCGAAAAAGAGACTGTGCCCTTGCTTTTGGAATGAGACAAAGCATCCTTGAAAGACAACCCTGGAAGCAGCTCTGGTCCATGCACAGTGGTGAGAGTGCTGCGCATGGAAGGAAGATGTCACCATGGCAAAGGATCTTCGGGCAGTGCCATGAGTGACATGGAAACACAAGAGGTTTCAACGGTGTTTCCAGGGGAAGCCTGTGGCACAAAGAAGGACTCCTTCACCTCTTGGTGAGCTGAGGATTGAGTATTCTAAAGAGTGGCGCCGGACCAAGAGTTGGTGATTTGGAAGATGTATTGTATTGGGAATTTGGTGGTGGGGGGAGGAGGAGAATGCATTTGTAAGGTTTTCATTTTTCCTTTTGTGTTTTCTTTCACTTGTAGTCTAGTTAATAAACTTTTCTTTCGAGTGTATTCTCATGGGGGCACTGGCATAGTCCCAGTATCAAACCATGACAGGTTGGATGGGGCTTGGAACAACCTGCTCTAGTGGAAGGTGTCCCTGTCCATGGAAGGGGGTTGAAACTAGATATCTTGAAAGTTCCTTGCAATCCAAACCAATCTATGATTCTACACATGAAATAGCATCATCATTTCCATTTAATGCGTTGATTTAGAATATATGTGTGTATATATATATATATATATATATATGCAAATGATATTTTCACAAGATTTTTTTTTTATTTTTATCTAAGAAAGTTAAGTTTATAGAATATCAACTATTTTACTCTGGGAAAAAAATAAGCAATTTCCCCCCAGTTTTCTGCAACATCATATTTGGCTTTTATTCAGGATTTTCAGGACTGTTTGTGTTTCCATTTTTTCCAGAGCTGGCAGTTTGGGTTTCAGGCTCCTCAGAAAGCTTCAGACATGCTTGAAAAAGATTTAGAGGGAATCCCTTCACAACTTCTTCTAAACTGAGTGTGAGAGTTCCCATTCCACAGAAGATTAGAGTTTCATTCTATCTCAGAATAATTATCTCTAAAAAGAAAACAGGGGATTTTTCAGTGGAATTTCCAGGGAGTTCCAGTTTTGAGCCAAGTCTATAGATAGACTCAGTTTATTCTGTGATCAGAAATAAACTGTGAATCTCTCTAGCCAGTATGGAGAACCTCTCAAGACTCCAACTTCATACAGGAATCCACAGAAATAGATGGGCTGCTCCTCTCAGTTAAATCCTTGGCAGAAATCCCACCCTTATTCAAAAAATGTTTGCAGTGAATCCACCCCTTTCTACATCCCAGACTTCTCAGGAGGGCAGAGCCGATCTGACCGACAAATAGTGTGTGTTTGGGAACACAACTTTCTTCCATTTTCAGTGTATTTCTTGCTTTATCAAAAGGTGTCACCTCCACATGCAACTTATGCCTTGCCTACAACAAGGATGGCAATACTGGGGTACCCCATTTGGACAGGGAAGTGGCTGGATTTGAAATTTGGGGACTACAAGGCATGGAGAAGAAAGAAGTCAAACTGAGCAGTGCCATCTGCTTCCCAAACTTAGCAAGAAAGAGAAAAGAAGCTTAAAATCATTAAGGCTGAAAAGAACTCTGAGATCATCGAGTCCAACCATTGTGCTCCTAAACCCTCACAAGACCTTACAATTTAAGGCTTGAAGCTTAAAGAGGGTAGATTTAGGTTAGATATCAGGAAGAAATTTTTCACTGTGGAGGTGGTGAGGGACTGGAACATGTTGCCCAGTGATGCTCTGGGCCCCCAATCCCACAAAGTGTTCAAGGGCAGGTTGGATTAGGATTGGAGCAACCTGGTCTAGTGTAAGGTGTCCCTAACCTTGGCACAGGGGTTACAGCAAGGTGATGTAGAAGGTCCCTTCCAACCCAAACTGTTCTATGTTCCTATGATTTTATGAATTAAAAACACCACTAATAAGGTCATAAACCCTAACACTTCTGTTCAGAGAGCTTTCTGGGTTGCTGGAGGTGGCTCTTCCACACAAACAGACTGTGTGGTGGAGCGAATGGAGCATGAGCTCTTTCTGCCTGTATTTGTAGTTCGTGGGGTATAAATTCTCCTCTGAAAACATCCTAGACCAGCACTGTGTGTAAGTTTTGAGGGCCATCTCAAGAGATATAGACCCAAGATTATGTAAAGCATCATGCTGGTGTGGCTCCATGCTTCTCTTGTCCATGTTGCCTGTGAGCTGTATGAAAGTCTCCTTCTGTGTGCAGGCATTTCCTGGGACAGTCCAATTCATAGAATCACAGAATAAATAAATGGTTTGGTTAGAAGGGAGCTTAAATAAAATCTCTTTCCATCCCCCTGACATGGGCAGGGACACCTTCCACTAGATCAGTTTGTTCAAAGCCCCATCCAACATGGCCCTGAACACTGCCAGGGAGGGGAAGGTCACAACTTCAAATTTCTCTGAGTATCCTGAAGCCCTCAGCACTAAAATGATCACCCTCAATGCCTTCTGTTGCTCAGCCCTTTTCTGAAGGCCTCCAGCCCATTTGTTGCCTCCTGGGGAGCTGATTTGTCTCTCTACCTCAGGCAACAACAACTTCTGCTCTCAGTGAAACCTCGCTCCAGCTCTCAGGTTTCTTCAAAAAGGCATTGGTAAGGGAAAACCGAACAAACCAACAGGGCCTCAGTTCACCTCCACGAGAACCCCACCTGGCTGCTTCTCTCTGCATTAAAAAGTCATGGAATCTTAGAATCAAACCATTCTTTATTCCACGCAGGCAGCAGGCCTGAATCACACGGCCATGCCCGTCACAAGCGGCAGAGCCGGGATGGGCTGCAGAGGCACAAACCATCCCTCTGTACTGTATGATAATCAACAAAAATTAGCTGCCTAAGGGAACCAGGAAACTCTGCCATGAATGCAGCAGTTAGAGACTGAGCCTATTTATTTAACAGGTGTCCCCTGAGCTGGGATGCCAGGCTCTGTTTGCCAAATTTGCAGAGAGAGGAAGACAGCTTGAATAAATACGGGTGAGAGGAGAACAGTCCTGAAGCCATTTTCTTTGTGGATTGTTGTGTTGTTCTTGTTTGGTTTTTTTTTTCTTTTCCCCAGCAACTTTTTATTGTAAGAAAGTCTATCCTAGTTCTTGGCTGGGAGTATTTAGACAGCAGGAGCTGTGCCAAAATCCAGTTTCTCTCCTCATAGTGGTGCAGAGTCCAGCTCAGCCACAAAGCAAAGTAAGCTCTGCTGGATGGCTTTGTGATTGGTTTGTTTGTTCAGTTTAATTAAAATACAGTATGGGGTACATTTTGGATGAGAACCCATCCCAGGCTGTCAGGGACCAAGAGCCAACAACAGCTGTGCTGAAATGATCTCCTTCCCCATTCCTGTGCAGTGGAAATACAAGTTTCTGTGTCTGGTGCTGCAGCACCGAGAGGCCTTGGATTGCATCCGATGTCACAGCATGAAACATTCCACACAGAGCATCTGGGTGGTCCTCGTTCAATTTTTGGAGTGTTTTCACACAGTCTGGAGGAAAGGGGTAGAGAAGGACATAGAGGAACTGCTGTAGGCATTAATTCCGGTACAAAGCCAAGCAGCTCATAAATGGGTTTTCACAAAAGTCACAGAATCACGGAATGGGTCAGGCTGGAAGGGACCACAGTGGGGTTGTCTGGTTGCTCAAGCAGGGCCATCCCAAGGCACAGGGCGCAGGATTGTGTCTCCAGACAGTTTTGGATGTCTCCACACCCTCTCTGGGATCTGTTCAGTGCTTGGTCACTGCACAGGGAAGTTCTGCCTCATGACCAGGGGTAAGTTCCTGGGCATCAGCTCCTGTCCATTCCTCTTTTCTCGTTTCTGGGCTCCACAGAGCAGAGCCTGCTCTATTCTCTGACCCCTCCCTGTAGATATTTTAGGCATTGATAAGTTCCTTTCTCAGTTGTCTTTTCTCAGGGCTGAACAGGCCCCACTCTCTCAGTCTGCACTCGTCAGAGAGATGCTCCAGTCTTCTGGGGATGCTCAGAACCAAGTGAATCCTGAGCCTCGTCCCTGAGATCTTCTCAGGGAACTATATTCCCATATATTTCCTGTTGCCCTTCAGTCATGCCAGAAAGCCAATGCAAGACAGAGGAACCAGCAGACTCATGGAGAGGGGCCTGCAGCAGCCCTGCCTGACAACACAAGCTGAAGGCAGTGAGTAGAGTAAACAATCTGCTCATCTGGCAAAAAATGCACAGAGAACATCCCAGACAACCACACCAAAAACTCTGTGAGCAGCAGGGGAAAAAAATACTTTGTCCAACCAGATGTTTTGCTTGAGAAAGGGAGAATTTCCAGACACTGTAGAAATTTTCACTGACTGCTCCTTACAAGCTGTAGCAAATATTTGCCAGCTGCACTGAGAAGTAATCTGATAAATAAACAAGATTACATTATTTTCACTTAATTTTTGTGTACAAGGCATTGCCCCAGCAATATCAGCTACATAAAGCACACATAAAGATCTGGATGATCACAGCCATCTCCAAGCCATTCCTTGCTGATTTCAGTGATGAACAGGGCTGACATTTACATCTTACACAGCCAGGGCAGACATCTGGGAGGTGTTCGTCCCCGTGGTAAGACAGAGATGTGAAGGTCCTGCTCATTCCTCAATCCTCCAGCAGCTGTGAGCTAAAATCTGCCTCAGGTGTCACTTGGTGGTGGCTGCGGTGATCAGTGTGTGACAGAGGGCAGCCCACTCCAACCCTGCACCCCAAACTTTTGTGCCAAGCATTTTCCATGGTATAAAATTAGATGTTGTCTTTCAGCTTTGATGGGGACACAAGCTTGAAGGACAGGGCTGGATCCCCTCTCTGGAGAGTTTGGAAGAGCCCAGTCCTGCTCTTCAGTGGCTGAGTTCATCCACACATCCATTTGTGCTGTCTCCCACGCTGTGTTGCTCTGAGCGCCTCTGCCACCACCTCTGTGCCAGAACCTTCTCCCTTCTAATCCCCCAAAACAGCTCCTCATGGGTGACCATGAAATCTTTGCCCACCCTGTTCTGGAAGGACAGAAGTCAGGAGAAGGAAACTGCAGCCTGTGCTCCTGCCAGCTGTGATTAAAGAAATAAGGATTGAATTCTTTGTGTTGCTCCTCCAATTTCTTCCCTAAAAACCCAGAAAAGCCTGAATTCTTCTTGAACCCTGCTGCAGGGAAGACAAATGAAGATGTCTCCATAGGAATAGAAAGCTAAAATAGCTGTGTTTCATGGACCTGGCTGGAATGACATTGCCAGTCCCAGTCCACAATCTAGAAAAGGGCTCTGTAATTAATTCAAGACACCCAAAGTGTTTTCACACAAATTATCAAGCCTACAGGAGAGGTTTGTGACAGCATTACAAATTCATAGGTCTGGGAGAGAACTCAAGAGGTTGCATTTTCCTGTCCCAAAAGCAAGACAGAGTATTTCTAGGTCACTGTTGATGGATCTTTGTTTAAACTTTTTTTTTTCAAGGCTTCCCATGATGGAGATGTTGCAGGCAATTAATCTCAGTATTTTGCAGTCCTGACCATTGGAAAATCTCTCCTCATATCACAGAATCACAAAATTATTTAGATTGGAAAAGATCTCTGAGACTGAACCCAACTTTTGACCCATCCTCACCTCATCACCCAGCCCAGAGCTCTGAGTGCCATGTCTATTTGTCCCTTGGACACCTCCAGGAATGGGGACTCCACCACCTCCCTGGACAGCCCCTTCCAATGCTTAACTACTTTTTCCATGAAAAAATTCTTCCTGATGTCCAACCTGAACCTCCCCTGGCACAATTTGAGGCCGTTTCCTCCTGTTCCCTGGAAGCAGAGCCTGATGCCCCCACCTGTCAGGGAATTCTACAGAGCCAGAAGGTCCCTCTTGAGCCTCCTTTTCTCCAGGCTGAGCCCCGTCCACTTCCCTCAGCTGCTCAAACAACCCAACACAGCCCAAAGCAGCTTAAACTTTTCCTGTGGATTTCTTCTCCCATGATAAAAAATCCCTTTGCAGATTTGAACAGCGCTACCCTATTCCGCTCAGCCCTCTGAAGGAGATAATTATTTCAATATTTCCCCACTGGTAGTTTTTCCCCTGTTGGCTACTCTTTTGGTTCCCACTCGGTACTCCTGAAGTAGGACAAATCTTTCTGGAAATGGAGTGCCCCACTTTACATAATCTCCTCCAAGTGAGGGGTTCCCAGGGGTGAGCAGAGCATCTCTGGCAGGTTACACAGCCTAGAACTGTGTTCATCTTTCTCATGGCAGCCCAAGGTGTTGATTTAGGGGCAGGTTGTGATTCATTACAGCCTCCAGATGTGGGTTTATTTCATTTTTTTCTGAGAGCTGATGTCTGATCAATCGTTCCCAGCTCTGAAATTAATTAGGAAATTACTGAAGTTAAACTTCCTGACTAAGGCCACAATGGAATGAAACCAGGCTATAGGGTGAGTGTAGGAACATTTGTTTCCTTGCTGTAAATTTTACCATCATGGTCAAGACCTGAATCTTCTTTGCCCAGTCACAGATATACTGATAATGGGACTTTGGGGAAAAGTAAGAAAGAGGTTATCAAGGGAATTTTATGGTTTCTCAGTGGTTTTGCCAGATTATTCTCAATTAGTGACGTTGTTTAACTCCAGCCAGCAATGAAACTCCACAGAGCTGCTCATTTACTCCTCTCCAGTGGGAAGGGGTAGAGGATTGGAAAGGCAAAAGTGAGAAAATTTGTGGGTTGGGATAAAGGCAGTTTAAAAGTTAAAGCAAAAGTCACACACATGCAAGCAGAGCAAGAGAAGGAATTCATTCCTCACTTCCTATGGCCAGACAAGAGTTCAGCCATGTGCAGGAGAGCAAGGCTCTGCACAAACCCAAACCATAGCCCCACATCAGCTACTATGAAGAAAATGAAATTAAAGCAACACCTTCTCCACCCATTGTTCCATAGCATTTACTGCCTGCTCAGGTCCAACATTATCTAACACATTGTGTTACCCTTCAGTCCCCTTCCCATCACTTCATATAATACATAGATACCATTCCTCTAATCTATGGAACAATCCTGTAAAATGTTCATCAAATGTTCATAAAATGCCCACAAATATCCACAAATGTCCACTGAGTTCACTGAGTCCATGACTTTGGGCTCCAGCAGTGATGGTAGTCACTCAGGGAAGGAAAGGTGATGCGTGGTGTGGAGTTTTTGGGCCCCAAACCCAGTTCACTGCTGTACTTGTTGCTTATAAAGCTTGTCCATTGATTTGGGTGGTTCCTGCCAGAATAATTCCTAAAAACATGCAGCCCAAAACACAGGTCACAACAATTTTAAGGTATTTCCATTACAATCCTCACCCCTGTTCCTCTTAAGTCAAATTAAAGGGTTTAGTATTGAAATGAGCTCCTGCCTTTGCTCTTAACCCTGCTTGGATTTATCCACAGGCTGCAGTCTTTAGGAATGTACCTGCTCCAGCTGGAACCTTATCCATGAGCTATAATCTCCCCATGGTATAGATTTATCCACAGCCACAGTCCCTTTGGACAAAAACCTGTCCCAGCACAGGCTGAGGTCCATCCAGGGATGTTTCTGCTCCATCATGGGCTTATCCATGGCCACAAGCTTTGAGGTGCTTCAGTGGTACAACCACTGATGCTTTGGGATGTTCCTTCTCCAGCCTTGAGGGTTTTTTTGGCCACAATCCTTTCAGAAGTGTGGCACAGAATAAACCCTGTCTTGGACCCTTCAAGAAGAACCAGCTCTGGTGTGGCACAATCACAGACACAGATGTTTCAGAGTGTCCTTTTCTCTCATGGACTCATCCACAGGTGTCACGATCCATCCTTACGAACGAGTTTCGTGATGGTTCATGGATTGATCTCAGGGTGCAAAAAACCGACACAGCACAGGGGGTTTGCAGTGATAATCGAAACAAATGCACCTTTATTGAGTGACCACAGCAAAATGCGATAGAGAGATTAAGGGAGAGAAAAAGATCGAGGGAGAGAGAGAAAAAAGAGAGAGAGAGAGAGAGAAGGGGATATAGCTACCAAACATAGAGATGAAGTCCTTTGGTCCAGTCCAGTCAAGGATCCGCCTGTTATGTCGGGGAGATCTCGAAGTCTCTCGCTAACTCAGAGGTTTTTATTATGATAATTCTATTGAAAATTGTGAGGGGGGGGGGAAACAGATACAATAAGGAATAGACGTAACAGGTAGTCCATGCTCTCAGCAGTAAATGAGAGCCATTGTTTTCTTGGTCCAGTGGTCACAACCTGCAGGCAAACATCTGGCTTTGGTCAGCTTTGGTCCCCCACACACCTGCCCCGGGCTGGGGGTTCCAGTCCCAGTCCTTGGAAGGAGCAGAGGGGCCTTTTCCCATGGGGGTTTCATGTCTCAGTCCTTGATGAAGAGGCTTCTTACATCTCAGTCTGTCTGTCAGGGTGGTTGTAAAACAGGTGAGGGTCTTCCGTGGGAGCCCACCAGAAACTCAGGAGAATTCCAGCCAGGCCGAGAGGTGGGACAGCTTCCAAAGCTATTGTTGCAAAAAGGGCACAGTGCCCCCTTCTTCTTCTCACTGGGCTCAGTGTAGCATACAGCAAACACACCTGTGGACAACAGCTTAGCACAGTGCTCAGGTCTCGAGGCCTTGTTGACGTGTGACTTTCTCCTTCAAAGCCAGAGATTCTAGACAGGGGGGTCTTCTCTTCAGTGGTCCCCAAATGACGATTGTGAGGCAGATGAGGGATATTTCGGACAGACTCTCACAACAGGTCATGTTTTCTTTGGCTTGAATTCACTCTGGAAGTCCAGGCTGTCCAGTGAAGCAGCCCAGGAGCAGCAGTGACTCCCTGGCCATCTGCCAGGGCAGGCACATCCCTGATGCTCTTGTCAGAGCATTCCCAGGCACGGCACAGGCAGGTAAAGAGCAGAGCAGTGCAAGGAAAGAGCATCCGCTGGGTTCAGACAGACACTCAGGCAAACACAGGGGCTGCCAGTTAACAGCTGAGTAGTAATAACAGCCATAAATTCGATCCAGCACATCCCAGTCAAACCTGGTGCTGTCTTGAACCCTTCCCTGGGGGCCACTCAGCCACTCATTGACTCTGCCCTGGTGGGAGAAGGTTTCAGAAGGGTAAAAGTGAGAAAAAGAGAGGGTTGGGGAAAAAGGACACTTTAATAGGTAAAGCAAAAACCATGCATGCAAGGAAAGGAAAACAAGGAATTAATTCCTTGCTTTCCATGGGCAGACAGGTGTTCAGCCATCCCCAGGAAATCTGGTCTCTGAAACACACAGCAGTGACTTGTGAAGGCAAACTCCATCACTTTAAGTGCCCCCCTTTCCCTGTTTTTCACCCCTTTATATACTGAGCATGATGTCACAGGGCCTGGAATCTCCCTTGGCTCATTTGGGGTCAGCTGTCCTGTCTGTGTCCCCTCCCAAACACCTGTGGACCCCCAGCCCACTCGCTGGTGTGGTGAGGAGCAGAAAAGGCTGTGCAAGAATTGCTCAGAAATATCTAAAAATCTCTGTATTATCAACACTGTTTGCATTACAAATCCAAACCATAAGCTCATGAATGCTACTATGAAGAAAATTAAGTGCATCTCAGCCAACACCTGCACATTTTGGTCTTTAGTTGCTATCCCTGAGACTTTTCACTCCTGATTTTTCTAAAGCCTTTCTGAAAAACATTGTATTTTTAACTCCCATGACAAGTTCCAGGATGTGTGTAAAGGAAGTTCTTTTTGTTTGCATTAAACCTGCCATCTGATCACTTCATTAGTGTCCCTGGGTTGTCATGGCATGAGAAATAATGAATAGCTTTTCCTTACTCAGCCTTTTTGTGCTCCTCATCACTTTGTAGATGGCTGCTGGTGCACAGAATGATTCTCAGCTGCAGTGAGAATTACTATTTAGCCATTCCTCCCATTAAAACTACTCCACTTCTCTGATCATCCTTCTTTTTACCTTTTCTAACTCTACCACATGCTTTTTAATATGGCATGAATGGAAGTCCACAAAGTGCCCCAGATTTAGGTTCACCAGGGATTTATGTATACACACACTTTTAAACAGGAGCTCTGTTTTACATCTGTTTCCTAGTAAATTCTAGAATTTTATTCACGTTTTGCTTGTGCTGACCACTGAGATGACACATAAAAGCATTATCTGCAGTGACTTCAAGATCTCTTTCCTGAGGGGTCAGTGCTAATTTAGAGAAGATTATTGTGGATGCAGTTATCACCTTTTCATTTCCCTCCTGGCTGCTCCTTGGCATTAGCTCAGGCTCAGAGGGGTCGTAGTAATATTCTGAGTCACCAAACATCCTGGGTCCTCCCCCAAAAAAGATCTCATGCCCCAGCTGGAGCTTCCTAGTTCATTATGTGGGCTCAGATTGAGCATTTGAAAGGTAGACATGTGCTGGGTGCTTATGTGCATCCTTTTTTCTGTCATTAATGGAAGGTGAAACCCAGAGATAAGAGAAGGCGCATCTGTCCACAGCCTGGATCACTTCAAGTCAAAATAGGATCAATCTGGATAATTTCACTAAGAGGTGGTACTTCTATTGCCACTTTCTCCCAGAGATGGGAGAAATCCCACCACCATCCTGTGCATTTTCTAGTCCAGAGTCCATTTCATACAACTGGGGAACACAGCAGGAGCAAGCACAGCAAAATTTCCATGACTCCGAATCACGCGGCTGGCGGGGATCTGCTGTTCCTGGCTCGAATCAAAAGAAGAAAAAAGCCTCAAGATGTATTCCCTCATTTCCTTACAGTGTCAGTCATAGCCTGCAGAGGTGAGAAACTGGCTGTTAGATATTATTCTGTCACCTCTGAGGAGGTAGGAGTGATGTGGAGGAAGAGGGAGCAAAGGAAAGGTCACATTTACCCAGCAGTCTCTCAGCCCCAGCCTGACAACTCAAAACCACTAACTCCTAGACAATTTCATCATCCCACTTTTTCCTCTGAATTCTCCCTCTCCTGTGAGGCATTCAAGATCAGATGGATACTTCTTTGCTCAGCATTCACAAGGTATCAGCCTTTTTGGCTTCAAAGTTCACTGAGTTTTTTCCTGAGCTCACCAAGTCCTGCAGCACAAGATTTGCTCCTTCCTGGAGGTTCATTATTCAGCCCCAGAGCAAGAAGCCCAGTTAGCTGCCACTCCTGGGGATGTCTGTTCTCACCTTGTCACTAGTGCTGTGACATGATGCCCCTCACCAGCACAGCCTGGCCAAGCTCTGAGATGCCACCAAGGCCCAGGCAAGGGACACACTGAGATGGACACACAGGACCTCCACCAAGCCATGGAACCATGAACCCCAAGGCTGTTCTGGAAGCATTGGGGTGAGATGACTGTCCAAGAAGTTCAGGTCCCCTTCCCAAACTGTCAGAACTGGCATGTGAATGGCCTCTTCCAACCATGTTCCAGTTTTAAGGCTCATGCTACTTCATACTGCTGTCTTAAAGACAGCTCCTGAATCACTGATTCTTCTCTGTAGCTCCTGCCAAAAATGGAAGAATTTCCTTTTTCCATCTATCTCTGATTACATTTTTGGACTTCCTTGGAATGGAGAAGAGAAGCTGAACTCCATCTGTGGCTGTTCTCTGTAACTCCGGGCATTTTTGCACATCCACCATGGGGAAAACACTCAGTGTCTGACATTTCTACTACTCTGACTGTTGAGATCCACACCATGAGGACAAATCTCAGACCTAGAACCTAGAACATGTTGTCATTGCTTTTTTTTATAGTCATTTCTATACTTTTGCAATCAGTTTTTTGTTTCTAATTGCAAACAGATGGGGGGGAAAAGTGTATAATACATGTACAGCAAAGCAATGAGTCCTGATAGACACAAGATGTCTTCTCTTCAATTGTATACACATCCCAAAAAGCATTTGGACAATGCTCTCAGGCACATAGTAACTCTTGAAGTGTAGGACCAGGAGCTGGATTTTGATGATTCTTGTGGGTCCCTTCCAAAGCAGGATATTCTATGATCCTATGTTTGATTTTTCAAAGAAAAATCATCATGTTATTTCAATTTCTGAGCATAAGATCCAGCCATGAACTTTGAAATGCCAAGACAAAATCTACCAGTGTTAAAAGGATGTTGAACATCCCTCACTGCCCAGGCTTTTTGTATATTGAGAATCTCAGCTGGGATGTTAGTAACCACATTTGCTTTTGGAAATTTGGCCTTTTCAGCCAGAATCCCTGCAGCTCTGCAGAGATGCAGCAAGGATGTCCAAGGAAACAACTGAATTGTTTAGGAACAACGAGTTGTATGATTCCTGGCATCAGAGAATCCCCTGAGTTGGAAGGGACCCATGAGGATCATCAAAGCTCAAATGCTGGGCTTGCACAGGACAACCCCAAGAATCCCACAATTAGCCCAAGTGTTGTATAAACACTTATTGAGCTCAGACTTGGTGCTCTGACCACTTCCCTGGGGAGAAGGGACAGGGCTCTGGGGGAAGAGCCTTTTCCTAATATCCAACCTAAACATTTCCTGACACAGCTCAGACCCTGCCACTGTTCAGCAGAGAGCAGAGATCTGTACCTGCCCCTCTGCTTCCCCCTGTGAGGATGTTGAAGACTGCAGTGGGGTCTCGTCAGTCTCCTTTTCTCCAGGCTCAGCAAACCAAGCATCCCTAGCCACTTCTCTTATGCCTTCCCCTGCAGACCCTTCATCATCTTCATACTTTCCTTCTGATGCTTTATAAAAGCTTTATAGACTTATTTTATTACGGTGTGGAATCCTAAAAGGTGACCTGGGTCCAAAACAGGATCCCTGGCTGGGAAAGAGTGTGGAGACATCACAGGATTGAATTCTGGGAGCAGATCAGAGCTCAGGGGAGGGAAAGTGACTGGAGTATCCCAGAGAGACCGGAGGGGATAAAATTTGCAGGAGTACTTGAGTACCTGAGACAGGAAACTGCTAATGGGGAGATTTAGAATCTCCTCCAAACTCTTTCCTGGCAAGAGGCAGGGAGCATTAATCAGTCATGGCATTCATCCCTCCTGTGCCTCTGCATCCCTGCCTGGCAAAAAGGGATGGTGCTGGTCTTTCGGGGACCTCTGCCTGCTCACTTTTCCCCTGATGGAATGCTCTGTCAACAGCCTCAATATGAATCTGAGTGATCTCTTTTCCTTTTCAAATAGACAAGTTCTATTCTCTACCCAGACTGGAACATCACCGTGATATAAGACAGCAGCAGCACAGAAAATTAACTTAATTTCCAGGCTAAATCCAAAGAAAAAAAAACAGTTACAGCTGTGCAAACGTGAAGATGAGCTCCAGCTTGTGTTAAGACACCGTTTTCTGGTGGTGAAAACTCCCCTGTGCAGAGCTTGCAAGCAAATTTGTATTTCTCACCTTTTCTCTGTCAACAAACACGGAGAAACCTACATCCAGATCTCTCAAAAAGTCAATTTTCCAGGGCTCCACGTTACAAGAACCCAAGTGCATCTACCCGTGGGTGTGTGGACGTAGGTGGTAATTTAAGGGTCTCGCCATGATCAACTCTTCTGAGAAAATTTAAAATACCATGCTGCTGTGGGTGGGGATTGGAGGACCTTCTCCAAGCAAATTAGAAGCTTTTTTTTTTTTTCTGTGCATGAGTGGGTGGTGAAACTGGGCTCACCTTCGGCAACTTCGATGTAAAAATAAAACTTGTAAGACACTTAAAATCTTCAGAGAGGATTTCAGACCTTCCTGCAGACAGATTAGCAATGAACATCTTATGCATATGTGGAATACACAGAGATACAGAGCTGGCTATTATTAGCACAATATTAATATCTCTGGAGGTTCAAACTTAGACAGAGGTGTTGGCATGCAGGACACTGCAGACACCATAAGTGGGACTAGCCAATTTTTATTTTAATTTAATTTGATTTTAGTTTTTTTTTTTTACCTACTGATTGGCTTTTTGCTTATTCTTCATCCCCACTCCACATTGCCCATCTCACTTTTGGTCTCACACTGACAAGCTTTATAAATCTTGATCAAGGTTCCAGATCAATTTTAAGTAAAATAAATAAGTAAATTAGAAGATAATGGAACTGCCAATCTTCTGCTCAGCAGCTTGCTGGGAATGGGACAGTCCTTGGGGTCTGGTCATGGGGACATTTATTTCAGTAGAACTTCTTAAACTCTTGTGCTGGATGATGTAGACATGGCCCAAGTAGAAACACAAAGCCCAGATGGTGGTCAGTTAGAAAGAAAATAGAGGAAAGATTGAATTTATAAGCTGCAATTCTAAATAACAACTGAATTCAGTCATTGCTGCATCACTGGCACAGCACACCTAGGGTTAGTCAAGAATCCTTCTCCGATATAACACCGCTATTGGAAGTTATTTTTCCATGAAAAAATTCCGAACTATTTGTATTTGAGTCATGGTGAAACAGGTGAATCACTTTTTGCGTGGCTCTGGTGCAGCTTCTTACTGACTAATTTTGGTATTTAAAGGTTTAGAATGATAATTTTGAAATATATCAGTGATAAAAGTCATGGTTGAAAGTCACAGTATTCCGAAGAACATGGTAAAAAGCAACATTAATTAATGTTGATTTCAATAATAAGAAGTTGGCAGAACATGTTTTAGGAATCAGAATTATAGAAAGTTATCCTTAAAGGGTTCAAACCAAAATTCCAAAACCAGCCTTCTTTCTCCTTTTGGGGATTTTAATCTTTGGACTTAAACTTCCTATTGAAAACCCAATAAACCAGGAACAAATATTCCTCAGTCGCTGGTCAAAATTTAATATGATTCTAGATCAGTTCCTAAGTGTGGAATGTATTATCCAGCACCCTGGATGAGACTCCCATGCAGTTTTCCTATGTAGAAAGTCCTGTGAGAATTGAAAGCAATGCAATGCTGAAAACACAACTCATTCCTCCCTCCTAAGCGCAAACCTCTGCCCATAAAAATGCAGAAATTCCTTTCTAGAAGAAAAAGCTCATCCGAGGTGGATGTTTGTGCAAAGAGAGGGCTGGGGGAAGAGGAGTGGGAAACTAAAGAGTTTGGGTTGTGTTTTTGGAGACTTCAATCATAGAATGGTTTGGGTTGGAAGGGACCTTAAAAATCATCCAGTTCCACCCCCTGCCATGAGCAGGAACACCTTCCACTGTCCCAGGTTGCTCCAAACTCCATCCAACCTGGCCTTGAACACTTGCAGGGATGGGGCAGCCACAGCTTCTCTGGGCACCCTGTGCCAGGGCCTCACCACCCTCACAGTAATTTCTTCCTAATATTCCATCTAAATCTTCCCTCTTTAGAAGCTTAAAGTCACTCCCCCTTGTCCTATCACATCAAGCTCTTGCAAAATAAATCCCTTTCCAGCTCTTTTCAAGCAATGGAAGGGGCTCTAAGGTCTCCCCAGATGCTGGAACCCTGGCTGCTGAGAATTTTAGACTTTCTGTGCTGACAGGCATTGACCCCCAAGAGAACACTGCATTTGACCTGAGGCCATGGAGAAGGCTTCCAAAATGGAGTGATAGAACTGAGATTATGGGTATGGAGTTTGAATAGGAGTGTGTAATATCACAGGGTGGAAAACTTTGGGTTTAATGTTTTAGAATATAATAATATATATAAAGCAAGATGGAGGTTTTAGGGTGGAGGCTGGTCCTTCTTCACCTTCTTTTCCATGGGTTTGGGTGGTTTTGTGTAATTGGATAAAAAAGTTCACATTTTGGACCATGGGAGGTTGGTTATTGGGTTGAAAGTAAAAATAACTTAGGTGTCATTTCTTAATTGGACAGTTTATCCTTAAAAGGCCTTGTAGAGAGATAGGTCTCCATTTTTAGTTTGTTAAAGTGCTGTGGAACTCACAGTCTGTGAGACTGTAATACAGGTAAGAGCTAATAAACATCTGAGTTTGAACAAGAAATGCCGTCTCATGCATTTAATCCTGACCCTAGCAAAAAAGAAGATAAAACTCAACACCCAGAACCTTTTCTTCTCCAGGCTGACCAATCCCAACTCTCAGCCTGTCTCCAGAACAGAGGTGCTCCATCTCTCTGCCATCTTAATGACCTCTCTGCACTGGTCCAAGTCTTCCTTGGGGGTCTCAGAGCTGAACACAGCTCCAGGTGGGATTTCACCAGGGTAGAAGGGCAGAATCCCCTCCTTTGGCCTGCTGGCCACTCTGTTTTAGATGCAGCCCAGGACACAGCTGGCAAATGACGCCCTCAGATTTGCTGGCAGATTGCCTTTCCCAGTTCCCAATTATCCCAAGGTTGTTACAGAAATGGAAATCTCTCAGTGGCACAAGACCCAACATTCTCCATTGCCCAGAGACAATTCGGAAAGTTTGAACTCCACTCTCATTCTGGAGATCATCCTGTTGACTCCAGATGAAATTCCCCCTGGACAGGCTGCTGTCAGTGCTTCTGCCTTATTTTGCATCAGCCCTTGCTGGGATTCCTCCAAACAGCCTTACATTCTTAACCAGCCACTCTTTTTTTATTGTATTTTTTAAAATTTAAAGCACAGAGAGAGATGTTTTCCAGTGGGATTTGCAGTTTCTGATGAATAGAAATGGGCAGGCAGTGGGACTATCTATAATACCTTTAGTCTGCTCAGCTCCTCTCCCTGAGCACACAAATGTCCTGTAGCTATGTGCTAAAGCTGAATGCCCAAGTCTGGCTACCCAAGGTGACTCCCAGCTCTGTGAGGGGAAGATCATTTCAAAGCAAAAGGCTTGCCTAACATTCCTGTGAACTCCAAAGTTTGAAGCCAGAAAGGAGAGGAAAGGCATTTCCTTGAATTTCAATGGACACTCTGCTTAAGCTCCAGAGCTTCTCCTGGAGGATTGTCAAGCTTTGCTGCGTCTTTGAGGTGCAGAAGAACAACAGTGCCTCAGCTTTGTCCCCATAATGTAGCTTCCAGTAAAATCAGTTTGAAATTCAGGCGTGCATGGCATGATAAGGTCTATTTCTCACAGTTTATTTTTCTTCCAGATACATTCCTGGCAAATGCAATTAAATAAATCAGCTCCTCCTAACAAAGAGAAGTATCATTAATGAAGGCAGTTACGGCAACTGTAGGAAAAAAATGGGATTTCAGAGGCTTTTACTTCATTATTAAAAAACCCAAACAAACAAACCTCAGAAAAAACTAGCATAAACAATGTCTAAGTATTTGGGAATGTGGGGGAAGGTAGGGAAGGAGGAAGCAGAAGATGATATTGACTCCAGAGGACAATAACACAACTTAGAGGAGGAAATGAGGGACAATATAATGCTGCAGACAGCTTGAAAACTATAATTTTTGTTAAGTTCCCTTAACTTTAGCTCTGTTATCCTGGGCTGCATCCAAAGCAGTGTGGACAGGAGGCCAAGGGAGAGGATTCTGCCCCTCTGCTCTGTTCTGTTCCCCACCTGTGGAGCTGCCTCCAGCTCTGGGATACCAACACAGGAAGGAGCTGCTGGAAAGAGTCCAGAGGAGGCACCAAGATGATCAGAGGGATTGAGCAAGTCTGCTGTGAGGAAAGGCTGGGAGAGAATTAGGAATGTTCAGCCTGGAAAAGAGAAGGTTTTGAGATGTGGCAGCCTTCATGTACCCAAAGGGAGCTGACAGGAAAGATGGAGAGGAACATTTTACAAGAACCTGGAGTGACAGGACAAGGGGAAATGTAGGTGTAGGTGGGATATTGGGAAGAAATTCTTCCCTGTGTGAGTGGTGAGGCCCTGGCACAGGCTGCCCAGGGAAGCTGTGGCTGCTCCATCCCTGGAAGTGTCCAAGGTCAGGTTGGACAGGGCTTGGAGCATCCTGGAATAGTGGAAGGTGTCCCTGCCCATGGAAGGGGGTGGAACTGGATGATCTTTAAGGTCCCTTTTCCAACCCCTTCTATTATTCTAAGTATGAGCACCACTTAACTACTCCAATATTGTCATTGCCAGTCCCTGTTTCTTGCTAGATTGGACTGTTTGATTCTGCAATTGTTTGTACAATCTGTCCTCATGCATCCAGATGAGAGACTCCTGAGGATCAGGATGGCTCTTCTGTTTTTCTGAGCATGCCACTGTTTGTTTATCATATCCCTTACCCACCTGGTTTCCAGAAAAATGTCTGGAAAACATTAACCAAAAACCCCAAAAGATTCTCAAGAGCTGTTATTTTCCATGACCTGTTACAGACAACTTGGCATCCAGTAAAATAGTTGAGCTTGCTTATAAAAAAAGAAAATGGATTTATTTCTACCTGTTAAGATAAGCCAACAATGGAAAAAATTAGGTATAGAAAAGAATTGGAATTATATTGCTAAATATATAAATCACTTTTGAGGTTCCATGTTCCTAAACCAGCATCAATTTAGGATACTTCACATCAGTCACCTAAAAAGTGAGTTATTAAAAAAAAAAAAATCAGCATTTTTAAAATGATTGAAAATCCCTTGGACAACCCAGTATAAGTCAAAGTTAGAGGCAGGGGAGACAGCAGCAAGTTTGTTCAGGACAAAAGATGAGACACAGGCAGAAGAAATGAGGAGCACAGTTCGTTTATATTTCCTAGGACACAGGAGACACTTCAGAAGCCAATCTATAACAAAAATATTTTATTTTCATGTGTTGGCAGCTTGTTTCTTGTCACGAGTGTGTCCTGTTACACAACAACCCCTTCCCACAGGTTTTCCTTCTCCAGGATTTCTGACCAACTCCTTTCTACTCCAAACTTATTTATTCCTTCATGTTCCTTTGTTTTATTTTTGTATTCTAGAGAATCAGGTATTTGGAGAGAGAGCTGAAGCGTCTGCAGTGCTGCATCATCTCATCTCATCTCACCTCCACAGTTTTTTTTGTCCCAGGAGAGTTTTCCCATTAAAAAAACCCTGGCTTTTCCTCTCCTTCCTCTTCTCACCAGTTTATGAATCTGATGTGCACAAGCTCCAGTGAACGAAGAGCCCCTTCCCAGTTCAGTATCAGAGCATCATCCCAGTTAACCCTGGGTAAGGAATGGCAGCCAAGGTGCTAAAATGGAATCATGGAAATGATTTTCCAATCATTTTGACTGGAAAAGTCCTTTAGGATCACCAAGCCCAACCATTAACCCAGCACTGCCAAGGCCATCACCCACCCATGGTTCTACATCCATGAAGTTTTAAATTTTAAATCCCTCTAGGGATGGTTTGGGACAGCATGTTCTAACATCTGGCAACACTTTCAGGGAAGAAATGTTTCTTAAGATCCAATCTAACCCTCCTCTGGAGCAGTCTGAGGCCATTTCCTCCTGTCCTATCTCCTGTTATTTGTGCATGGCAAGATACAAACCCCACAGCACACACCTGGAGGATTTTACAGAGTTGGTACCCACTCCCTTCCTCATTTGCATATTTGTGTGTGAACTATTGGTCCCAACCTCTGTGGAGCCTGTTCAGAATAATGATTTCAGCAAAACTTGTCTGTAATTACATGTTCTAATCAATGCTCCAGGCAAAGCACTCAGAATAAAGGACTGTGCTTTGTTACAAGAGAGATTTTAGGGAAAAAACTGCTTCTGTTAAAGTATCAGGTATTTTCCTCTAAAGTGAACCTTACATTGCCCTGAAATAGACCACTGACTGATTACAAGCTTCACTTTTCTAAATAACAAAAGGTCTCTAAGATATTTCATAAAACATTAATTTCAGAATCTATTACAATTTTTTTTTACAGAAATGATGGATTTAACTTTAATAGAATATGTATTTATCAGCTTCAGGAACTTGTTTGCTTGCACAAAGAAAAGATGCTTTTTGTAGCTGCTGTGAATAAATCAAATTCCACAATATTTAACAAAATGGGGAAAAAAGGTTCTTTGAAGAAAAAACATTATTATTTCTGAGTGGATGTTTCTTGAGGCATGTAAACACACTCCACTTGATCTTTCACTTCATTCTATCCTTTTGCTGATCCCACTTATTTCATAATGTTTATGACATCCTGAAACAGCAAACTTTTTTCTTTAAAGAACATCAATAAATTAGGTTAAGAACACAGTGTTCCATGAAAAATAAACATTGGGTATTTCAGAAGTAGTTTATGTTGCTGAATAAAACTTCATTTATATATTTATTTCCTGTTTGGTTATCACAGTCATTGCAGGTAAGATAGAAATATATGACCAATTTTTCAGAATAATTCCTAAGTTTTCTATTACTTCCCATGTTCTATCTACACTTCAGTGCAATTCTAAGCTTTAATGTTGAACCATAAAATTCAGATAGACTTTTAACACATTTCAAAAGACACATTTAGAGTGACTATGAGCAAGTCTGTCCTCACTTTTATCTTCTTTAAAGGACTTAGAAAATTAAATTAAGCAACTTTACCCTAACATGCAAAAGAAGGGGTTGATGGCAGGCAAACACAATGAAATGTATCACAAATCATGAAAAAAACCCCACATTTTGTGGATGTGTGTAAATGTTTTCCTGGTTTCAAGAACCACACGATAACACATGTCCTGTAAATTTTAAACTCTTTTTGAAGAATTGAGAAAGGTCATTAAGAAATCCTGTTTAACATTCAAGGCCTGGTTGTTGTGATTGAAAATTAAATTATTTGGGACATCCCTGATAACTGAAAAAGCTTATCTAATAAATCACCAAAAGTAAGTAAAACACAGCAACAACAATTGATATTATAATGAGGAAAATATTAGAAAGTATAAGTCACTCCAAGTCACTCTTCTCTCTGGAAAAATCAAGGAGTTCAACAGGAAGGGCAAAGTGTGATTGAGGGCCCTAATTGCCTTCTATGACAGAATTGGATGGCTGGTGGGTGAAAGAAGATTGGTAAATGTCATGTCTTGTGCTTAATGTGACTTTAGATATCACCTCCCACTGCATTCTCCTTCGGAGACAGTGGTGGAAGAACAGGCTGTCAAGTAGGTTGAAAATTGGCTGGATCACTTTGTTCAAAGGACAGGGATCAAGGGCTGAGTGTCTGTCAGGCAGCTCTTAACAAGAGCAGCCAGGGCTGATTTCATCCTTCCCCTTCCTCAGTGTCCCTGGTGGTGGCACAGTGCACCCTCAGCAAATTTAAGGATGGCACTGAACTAAGAAAATCATCAAATGGTTTGGGCTGGAAGGAACCTTAAAGATCATCCAGTTTCACCCCCCTGCCATGGGCAGGCACACCTTCCACTATCCCAAGTTGCTCCAAGCCCCATCCAACCTCGCCTTGGACACTTCCAGGGATGGGGCAGCCACAGAATTCCTGTACAGTGTGTGCCAGGGTCTCACCACCGTCACAGGGAAGAATTTCTTCCTAATATCCCACCTAAACCTTCCCTGCTTCAGCTTAAAGCAATTCCTTCTTGTCCTATCACTGCATGGCCCTCAATAAACCCCAAAACAACCCCTGTGATGCCTTGTGAAGGCTGACCTAGAACAGAGACTAGACAGAGCTAAAGAATAAAGTAGGGATTTATAGGAAAGCCTCAATGGATGCACCTTGGGCAGCACAAGAGCCCAGACAGGGCTACACCCAAGATGAACCCAAAATGGTCACAAAATGCACGACTGGGCATGGGGTCTCACACTTTTATAAGTTTTGGTCCATTTGCATATTGGAGTTAATTGTCCAGTTACAGCTTTAGCTTATGAAGTCCCATCCTTCTCGTTTTTCTCTCTTCAGTCCACGTTGTTTGTGCTCCTGTGGCTGAGATTTGGATTCGTTGTCCTTGGTCCCCAGCTACAGAAGGAACTGTTTTGTCTCCCTACTCTGTGAAGAGAGCCCACCATCCCCTAATATGAAGCCCAGAATTACACACTAAAGCAGTACAGAATCTGAAAAACATAAAAGCTAAAACCTGAGGCATCACCTGCACTAAAAAAGCATTGAACATGTTTGCTAGAGAAGTCATGGAAGTGTCAGACCTGACTGGGAGAAGTCATTGGTGATTTGATCTAATGTTGGCGACAGCCTTGTTTCAGGCAGCAGGCTGCACTAAAAGCCTTCCATGAGTGTCCTCCAATTAACATTTCTGTGAAATTCTCTGGCAATCCAAGACTAAAATGAAGGTGAGAGCCTTAAAAACCAAAGTTTTCCCAAAAAACTAATCTAGGGATAAATTTCACAAGTGTGGTTGGTAATTCAAATATTCACTTGACATATCATACTATTTGCTGTCTCTATCCTCAAAAGTTTCACTGTTGAGGAATTTTCTAGAACTCAACCTTCAGCATTTTCTATGAATTATGAACACCCTCTCCATATGTCCTGGAGATGTCAATCTGTCCTTCTTCCCATATCACTCTGGCTCCACTGACACTTCCAAGGTTTTCATCCCAAAATTGTTTAAAAGTACATGAATTTACCTTTGAATAATGATTCCCTCCTTTTATTGAGCTTGGCAGGCTGCTGATTCTACTTTCTATTTGCAGACTTGGTGCACAAAAAACTCATGTTTGTTTTTTTTTTTCTTTGTTTTTCATTTTCCTCATTTACATCACAGAATTACAGAATCATTAAAAGACCTTTAAGATGATCAATTCCAGCTGTCAACCCAGCAGCACTTTGTTCAGCACTAAACCATGGCCTCAACTGCACATTTTGAACACTTCCAGGGAACACTCCACCACTTCCCTGGGCAGCCTATTCCAATTTTTTACAACTCTTCCAATGAAACATTTCTTCCTAATATACTGTCTAAACCTCCCCTGGAGTATCTTGAGGCTGTTTTCTCTCATCCTGTCCCTTGTTTCTTGGGAGCAGAGCCTGATCCCCACCTGGCTCCATCCTCCCATCAGGGACTTGTGCAGAGCCAGAAGGTTCCCCCTGAGCCTCCTTTTCTCCAGGCTGAGCCCCTTTCCCATCTCCCTCAGCCACTTCTGGTTCTCCAGACCCTTCCCCAGCCCCATTCCCTTCTCTGGACACGCTCCAGCCCCTCAAGGACTTTCTTGCAGTGAGGGGCACAAAAAATATCAGCTTGTCTAAGAAGGGGTTTTATCTCTGACTAAGAACTTTGTTTATTTTAAATTTCCCTATGACCAAGGACCAACAGCAGCACTCATCCCGTGGAAGTCAGTGTGAGCTTTGTCATCCACAAACGACAACACGTTGTGAAGCCAATTAACTCTAATACACTTCTTGCAATTTCAAGCATTTCTAATGAATTTTTACTCTGTTATTAAAAATAATTAAGCAGACAATAGATCACTTCTGTTTCTCCTGTATGGGAATGAGCATCTGCCAGGAGCGTTTTAACATTTCCATGGTTTAAAGCACCAGTGGCCACAGAGGAAAGTACACCCTTTTCAACCAAGCCTTTAATGATTCTTTTGATTGAAAATGGAGCTAGCATATCACTCGAAACAGGCAATGCTTTTATTCTGCCAAGATATATTATTTAACAATGGGTGAATTTTTCAGAAGAACTCGTTTTAATTTGTTCTTTCAATCTAATGACCCATAGGAATGATGGTAGATACAATTGTATCACACGAGTTGCTCCTGTCAAAGTGAGAATGTGTAATTTTCTTCACATCTTCATTAGGAAAAACATTTCAAGTGTTTCAGCCCTGTACAAAAATTGTTTATAAGTTGGTTTGTTTTCATGTTGCCTTATTTATGATGGTCAAGTAAGGAGAATTTTCTCAGTCACAGGATCATGGAACCATTAAGGCTGGAAAAGACTTTTTAGATCATCAAGTACAGACATCAACCCAGCACCATCACCATGTTCACCACTGAATTGTGTCCTCAAGGGCCACATCCACACATTTTTTTAACACATCCAGGGATGATGACTCCACCACTTCTTTGGACAGCCTGTTCCAATACTTTACAACCCTTTCCATGAGAAAACAACAACAACAAAATAATAATATTTTATCTAAACCTCTTCTGATGTAAATTGCAGCCATTTCCTCTCATCCTGTCACTTGTTCCTTGGGAGCAGAAACCAACCTGGCTACACCCTCCTGTCAGGGAGTTGTAGAAAGCAATAAAGTCCCCCTGAGACTCTTTTTCTCCAGGCTGAGCCCCATTCCCAACTTCTTCAGCTCCTCCTGACCAGACCTGTGCTCCAGGGCCTTCCCCAGCTTTGCTGCCCTTCTCAAATTGTTCATGCCAGACCTTCTGTCCAGACTTTCTCAGATATTTGAACCAAGATCACTTCTTGATGTAGTCCAGAGATGTTCCTGCTGCTCCAGCCTGGAGTCAGACACATTTTATGTTGCATCCACACTGAAGACGCAGCAGCTTCTGGGCTGGGGAAGGATGTTCCCAGAGAGAGCACCCATCAGGAAGATCTCACTTGCCATCACCTCTGGAGGCTTTAACCAACAGAAACCTCAACGCAGCCTTGCAAAGGGACTGATCTGCACCTCTGGTGAGCATCTGCTGCCTGCTGAGCTGCTGATGGGCCTTCCACAGATCTGCTTCCTTGCATGCAATTTCTCTACGTGAGTAAAAAGTGAAAAGGAGGAGTTTTTATGGGGTAATAGCACATTTTGACAGGCAAAGTCCATTATTTTTATTTCAAGTGTGTAATTCAGGACTGCAGAGAGCAACATGAATGGGCTTTTCTTAAGACTAATTTGTCCAGGCTTGGGCTCACTTTTGTTAAAAGGTTTCTCAAGGCAGATTTTGCACTGAAAAGTGCCATTAACAGCCACTCTACTTCAGTTCTGTCCTGCAAAAATGTGGTTGATGATTTAGTTGATCTTTTACTTACCTAGAAGAAATGGATGAAACAGAAAGTTTCCCTGCCCATGGAACTAGAAGATCTTTAAGTTTTCTTTGAACCCAAACCATTCTGTGATTCCATGGTTATGTCAACAAAGAAAGAGCTTGTCATGTTTAGATCTTTCAAAAAAAAGGGATAACCACTTAAAAATAGGATAGTTACTCAAGTTCATGTCTTTTCCCTTACTAAAGTCTCCCTAAACCTGTAACAAAGTCTTTTATTCTCAAATACCATCTGTCTTGGAGGAGTAGCAGAAGGCTCACAGCCTGTGTGATGTTTTATACCCACATGTTTCTCACAAGAGTCCCACCTCAGGAGGCATTCCATAGTTGAAAATACAGAATCACAGAATCATGGGAATGGTTTGGGTTGGAAGGGAGCTTGAAGCCCATCTCATTCCATCCCCAGCCATGAGCAGGGACATCTTCCCCTACCCCAGGTTTCTCAGAGCTCCATCCAACCTGGCCTTGGACACTCTCAGGGATGGGGCAGCCACAGATTATCTGGGCAGCTTGTGCCAGGGCCTCACCACCCTCACAGGGAAGAATTTATTCCTAATATCCAATCTAAACCTACTCCCTTTCAGCTGAAAACCATTTCCCTTTGAACTAACGTGCCCTTGTTATAAGTCCCTTTCCAGCTTTCTTAGAGCCCCTTTAAGTACTAAGAAGCTTCAATGAGGTCTCACTGGAGCCTTCTCATCTCCAATTTGAATAATCCCAATCCCCTCAGCCTTTCCTTGTAGGAGAAGGGCTCCCTTTCATCATCTTTGTGGCCTTGACCATCACAGTTCACTGCTTCTTTGGGAGGGCTCTGAGGATGTAGACTCTCCTTAAGCCCTCTTCTTCATCAGCAGCTTCCCACAGATCCCTTGAAGCATCAGGAAAGCCATGGAGCCTCTCAGTAAGGCACTAATTCCCACTGATGCATCAGGTTTTAGATTTTATATTTTTCAGATTCTGGGCTGCTTTAGTGTGTGGGTCTGGACTTCATATTAGGGGATGGTGAGCTCTCTTCACAGAGTAGGGAGACAAAACAATTCCTTCTCTAGCTGAGGATCAAGGACAAATGATCCAAATCTCAGCCCCAAGAGCACAAACAACGTGGACTGAAGAGAGAAAAACAAGAAGGATGGGACTTCATAAGCTAAAGCTGTAATTGGACAATTAACTCCAATATGCAAATGGACCAAAACTTATAAAAGTGAGAGACCCCGTGCCCGGTCGTGCATTTTGTGACCATTTGGGTTCATCTTGGGTGTAGCCCTGGCTGGGCTCTTGTGCTGCCCAAGGTGGATCCATTGAGGAGATCCTTTTAATAAATCCCTACTTTATTCTTTAGCTCTGTCTAGCCTCCGTTCTAGGTCAGCCCTCTCAAGGCATCACCAGATGCAGCCCTGGCCGTGTCTGTCTCGGCAGTTCCTGCTCTGTTTGGGAGCCCCTGGCTCCACTGGCGTGGGATGAGATCATCTCTGTGCCTTTGCCATATTCCAGAGTGCCTTGCAGACCACCCACACTCATTGCCAAGTTCTTCCAGTGACTGATCTGTAGAGGAAGGCGCTGAGGAACCCTGGCATGACTAGAAACATTTTGATTTTCATCCAACAGGGCTAAAAACCTCTGATAAAAGAAGCAAAAAAAATAAACCTTCTTCAGCTTCTGGGTTTTTTTTTTTTTTTTGCTTTTACATTAATTCAGGTCCCACCTTCCAGCCTCTTTCACCCACAATTAAAATTACTGGTTTTGTTTTTATTTTATTCAATAGAAGCTGAGTATGTAATAATTTGGTTTTGAATCTCACAAGAGGCAGGATTTTATCTCGACAATTGGCAATGTTTTTATAATAAAAGCCCCTGTGCTCAATGGGGTTTGGATCTGATTCACAAATAAGATGGAGGATGTGAACATTTAAATTACAGGGCATCTAAACTTTAAGTATATTAATAATATAACTGGCTCAAATGAGCTGATAAACAGTAGTTGGGCCCTTGTTCTTCCAATCAGTCTATAAATATATATTTGAAAAAAATGATAAAATCTGAATGACTTCTTCATACTGGAGCTAATTAATATTGTAGGTGGAATGGTTTGGCTTGGCTTGATGTTTTTTTTTCCTCCTTCTGTCAACAAACCAGCTCATATGCCAACTATGATTCCCTTTAACAAACGAAAATAGAAGCAAATACATTGGTATCATAAACTATCCAATTCTGAACATGTATAACATAGCATTTAATGTGAGGGTGTTTAACATCTCTCATGGACAAATGATCACTCAAATAACCTAAACATTTTCACTTTATTGCCCCTTGTAGCTGGGGACTGAATGTGCCATTCTGAACCCTCCCGGATCTCGAATTTGGGTAGAAATTCCTCACTTTGAATAAAAGAGATCCAACAGGTCGGTGTTGTGGTGATAGTAGCTGGATTTGGACAGGTCTTTCCTGGGTCAAGATTTCCACAGCTGAATGAAATGACCAGGAGTGAATCCAAGCAGGGCAATGGAAAGTTTAATGTGTGAGGCATTGAGCCTGGCAGAAATGTGCAGTCACGCCCCAGACAAAGCTGATATCCATGTGGGAAATAATCATGATGAGAAATAAAAATATTGTCAGGTGCTAAAAAGCTATGTTTTTATAGAAGGGAATTGATCTGGTGATAACATTTAAGTTCAGCAAATACTGCACGAGCAGAAAGACAATGTGAGTTAGAAAGATGAAAATATGTGTATCAAAAGTTTGGTTTTTTCCTTAACTGATATCATCTTACCACTGATTAAATCATTCTGATATACATCAATGCCTATCTGTGCTCTCTGAAATGAAAATTTTCTGGACACCCTTAAGAGATTAACATCTTGTAAAAAAAAGAAAGGAAAAAAGAATTTCAAGTGTAATTTAAGTTTCCTTTGGATTTCCAGGCAACTGATTAACTCAGATGGAAAATGGGAACCTGGACTGGAGGGTCAAAAGTGACTGAATGGTGTGGTAACACCTATTGATATGAGCCAAGGCCAGTGGCACAATGGGATAACCTTAAACTAAAGAGACCTTTGCTTTTTATTGCATTTGACCACTGCAGCTTCAAAATACTTTTTTTTTCTTGTTTTGAGTTTGCCAGAACAGTATAAATATGAAATTTATGTGGCAGGGGAAGATGGAAATAGACGATCTTTAAGGCCTCTTCCAACTGGAACCATTCTAGGATTTTGTGATTCTGTAAAATAAGCGACTGGCTTTTTTTTTTTTGGTGACCTCAGATGACAGAGGGGGTGTTAAAAAAACCCCACCAAAATGAGGATGACAGTGCCTGAATTATCAGGATATGGCATGTGCTGGCATGAAATTCTCTTTGCTGGAGTTGTAAAGATGAAGATGAGTTTGGGACAGCATTTTTGGATGGCTGTATAACACTATATTGAACTGTCTGGGAACGTCCTCAGACAGCAGAACACGATCCACCTATCTCAGCAAAAGTTTGGAGAGACCCTGGGAGAGCCTTTGGGACTTTCCAAATCCCTCCCAGGCCCCACTCCAGCATCAGTGCATCCCAGGGTTCAGGCCCACTTGGCACTTTTGCATCTCAACAAGTTCCTAGCACAGAGGCAGCTCGGGAGGTGCCAGTTGCCCTCATTGCACAGGAAATTTTCCAAGTATATTTAATTTTCGAGCACAGACAGAGTCTCCCAGGAAAAAAAGAACACATTGCATCTGCAGCTTCTGCCTCTGCAAGCCAGTGGGAATTTCTGCTTTGGCTTTGCTGGTTGCAAATATCTGCAAGGGGCCCTAATTCAGGAAAGCTTCTCTTTATGTGCAGCGTTAAAACTCCAGCCCACAGCTTGTACAGGTTAAAGTTCTCAGGCATTACCTAACCTTTTTCTACATATTAATGGCAACCTGAATTATTTTTTCCCCCTGCAAGAGCTGATAGTAAAACTTGAGGTGTGAGAATCAGGGAGTGAATCATGGAATGGTTTGGGTTGGAAGGGAGATTGAAGGCCATGTTTTTACAAACCCCCAGCCATGAGCAGGGAAAACTTCCACTATCCCAGGTTGTTCCAAGCGCTCTTTAATCTGGATTTAAACACTTCCAGGGATGAAGCATCCACAGCTCCTCTGGGCAACCTGTTCCAGGGCCTCAACACCCTCACAGGGAATAATTCTTTTCCTAATATCCAATCTAAACCTACTCTCTGTCAGTTCAAAGCCATTCTCCCTTGTCCTATCACTCCAGGCTCCTGTAAATAATCCCTCCACATTTTTCTTGCAGGCTCTTTTGAGGCTCTGGAAGGACACAATGAGGTACTCCAAAGCCTTCTCTATCCCAGGTTGAAAAAACCCAGTTCTCTTGGCCTTTCCTCATAGAAGAACTTCCCCATCCCTTTAATCATCTTGGTGGCCTCCTCTAGAGTTGCTGCAACAGCTCCACGTCCTTCAGAAGGCTGAGGATGGTGGGCACAAGGGACACTTGCAGCCACACCTCTTATGTCACTTATTTTACTTATTTTACTTATTTTACTTGTTTTACTTATTTTTTTATTTAACTTGCTTTACTTATTTTACTAATTTTACTTATTTAATTTCCTCCAGTGTATCACAATTAGAAAGAGTCAAATCCCAACACTATCCTGAGGTTGAGCAGGACTTTAATTGTTCTCACAAGACTTCTAGGATTAAAAGGCACCATTCAGTGAAAGCACAGGTATGTCTGACCCAGGGTGGTGATAGTGAAACTTCTTCAGAGGTTGACAATCAGCTTTATGGGAGCCCAAGGCTGTGGTTTCCATCCTGGCAGAGCCCTGGATGTGCCAGCTGTGACAGACACACACAGATTCAAAATACTTTTTTTTTTTCCTTGATCTGAGTTTGCCAGAACAGTATAAATATGAAATTTCTGTGGCAGGAGAAGCTGGAAATGGATCGTCTTTAATCATCTTGGTGGCCTCCTCTAGAGTTGCTGCAACAGCTCCACGTCCTTCAAAGGCTGAAGATGATGGGCACAAGGGACACTTTTAGCCACACCTTTTATTTTACTTATTTATTTACTTACTTGACTTGCTTTACTTATTTTACCTTTTTGATTTCCTCTGGTGTATTGCGATTAGGAAGGGTCAAATCCCAACACTATCCTGAGGTTGAGCAGGACTTTAATTGTTCCCACAAGACCTCTAGGATTAAAAGGCACCATTCAGTGAAAGCACAGGTATGTCTGACCCAGGGTGGTGATAGTGAAACTTCTTCAGAGGTTGACAATCAGCTTTATGGGAGCCCAAGGCTGTGGTTTCCATCCTGGCAGAGCCCTGGATGTGACAGCTGTGACTGACACACACAGTGGGTTACAGGACCTCCTCTGAAAACAGAAGCCGAGGTTTCCCACTCTGCAGTGGTAACCCATCCAAACTAATGAGGGAGATTTGCTCAGCGTGTGTAACATTTCTTTTTCTGTGATTAAAGGAATGATTTGGCAGTAAATGTGCTGTGAATGAGCTGACAAGGCTCTGAACCAACCAGCAAATGACTGCAATATGCCGCTTTTATTGGAGCATGCGTCAGCCAGCAATATTTATTTAGAAGTGGATTTCCAAGGGATGCAATGGACATAAAGGTCATTGACTCCCGAAGCTTTTGGACTTTTTAATTCTGAGCTATCCTTCTTTTCTAGAGCAGGTGAGTAACCTCTCTCCTTCACTCTTCTTCCCAAATTCCCTTGAAAATTATTTTGTTCTAGTCTGGCTGTTTGCATTGGTTAAAAGAGAGGAGGCTGGAGGTGGTGTGTGTTTGTTTTTCTTCCTACAGCTTCAAAAATAGAGACTTCGGGCATAGAAGCAGCAAAAAACAAGGCTGAAAGTAATTTTCTGGGGATTCTCACCTTCTCAGGTACCTTCTTTTTCCCCAAATGGTGAACCTCTGTCCTAACCCCCTCCTCTGCACCAAGGCAGAATCAAGGACACCTACACCACTCCACAGTTTGTGTGCCTCGGGTCTCCTGGTAAACATCCAAGGAGTTTTCACAGCCTCTCCAGACAACATTCACTCTTCATTTTCTCTTATGGCATTTAATTTCTTTTCTTTGCTGGAAGTGGAACAGGTTTCCTGTTGTTTTAGTCACCAAGGGCACAGAACTATTGATCTTCATAGCCTCCCTCTCTTTTGTTGGAAGAACACACACCTGGCTTCCTTTAGGTTTCTCTTTTCTAGGCTAAACAAATCCAACTGTTTCACTTTCCCTTCACATGTTGTTTTCACATCCTCTTCTCATTTTCGCTGTTATTCTCCAGAGGTTTCTCAGTACCTGTGGACTCTGTATTTGTACTGTGCCTTTTCAGCCACTGCTGAAATTCATCAGCTTGCTGAAGTCTGTGGCTTTTCCATTACCCAGTGAAAGGAGCAAAAAAAGGCATACTGACCTCCAGGGAATTCTGAAGCTTAATTCCTAGAAATCACCTCTAAGGAAAGAGAAGGTAATTCCATCTCACTGGCCTAACTGAGCTGGAAGGGACACACAAGGGTCACTGAGTCCAGCTCCTGGCCCTGCACAGGACAGCCCCAAGAGCCCCACCATGGGCCTGAGAGTGTTGTCCAAACGCTTCTTGAACTCTGGCAGACTTAATGCCATGGCCACCTCCCTGGGGAACATGGAAATCAGGCTGAGACTGAAAAGAACCCCTAAACTCCCAAAAAATCAAACTGTCCCATCTACTTAGCTCAAGAATCTTGGGGAAATTCCTTGCTCCTCTCCAGCAAGGAAGCAAAGCAAAGCTGGGATGTGGGCAGCGTTCTCCAGCCCAGTGCCCATTGTGAATTCTCCCAGTGCCCTCTGTGCCCAGTGAGTGGGATGGAAATTCTGACCCTCCTCCTGCTTCTGCCCTTCAAGGTCTCTGTGTAGAGACTTTTTTTTTTTTTTTGCCTTGAGAAAGGTCTTTTTGCTGAGGGACTCACAGGATTTACTAAACCAGTGACCTGAGGTCTTTGGTGGGTCTCATGTGAAATGGAACAGTCATCTGGGCCATCAGGTCAGGTAGTGCAAGGAATTATTCTGCATTTTGATGACCAGGTCCATAACTGCACTGAGGCAGGGACAGTCTCCGTGGCACCTGTCCCAGTTTGAAGATTCCCTTCATGGCAGCAGCAAAATCTAGGTGGAAAGTAGAGTTACTTGGCACTCCAGCCCAGATCCACTTCTGCTTCTAGACCCAGGAGACAGCCTACAATCCATGGGAGAAAAAGTTGATGCTTTGCCCATTTGAAGGACTTAAAAGGGGAAAAGCCAACTACAACCTCATCCTGCCACTGCCTGTGCCCATTGCCCCTGTGCCAACAGAAGCCTCATCTCACAGTGGGTTCAGACAAGCTGGAATGCCAGGAAATGAGGATTTTTTTCCTGAGCAATCCAGGTTTAGAAGAAATCTTTAGGGAGTAAAAGAAAATGTTGAGGGTAAAAATAGAAGACAATTTTTTCTCCAAGACAGGCATCTTTTCTAGCACATCCTGTTTGGTACTGCCTTTGAGATACAATGGAGGAGGATATAACCCTCCAGTTAAAGCCCTGAACATCTTTTACTGGTTGTTGGCTCAAGCCCACCCCTTGTATTCACTGCCTTTTTTGAGTTATAACAATTTATGTAAGAGGAGGTCAGTTTTAGAAGGGAGATTTTCAAATCCCATCCCTGCCTTGAGGGGAAAAATAAAAAAAGAGAAAAACAATTTGACAGAAAAACCTGACCATGAGTGGCATGAAGATTTTCTCCAGCCATCTGGAAAAAAAGAAAAAAAATCAGATGTGCCAGCTGTTTTAAGGTATCAATCTAGCATGATGCTATTTACAGCACTGAAGACAGTCTTCCTAAAACTTCTCTTAGATGCTGACAGTGAGCAACATGAATAAAATTTCTTGCCCAGATAATTTTTCTTTTATTTCCTCCAACCTGATGCAATATTTTTTCTTATTAAGTGCTTCAGAAGTGAGTGCTATTATCCAGGTAAAGTCAGCCTTGAGGTATGGAGAGCAGGAATAGCTGTTCATGGAGCTGTTGGTACAGGCAATGAACCATGATGGAGCTGGCGTGTGCCAAAGTCTGAGATATTTATTATTCTTCTAATTAAATCCAGCTATGCTCTGCAGATACCATTTTCTTCCTCTGATTACTGGACACAGATTTGTGTCACAGGCATCAGGCAGCGCTAAGTGGGGATGGTTTCCAGCACAGCCACCTAAGCCAGCAGGGAACATCTGGATCATGAAAGTTTTAGGGAGATAAAGATCATGAAAAGTGACAGAGTTGGAAAATAAGTGTACATCCCAAATTCAGAGATGACAAGCCCCAGTCACAGCCCAAGGCTGTGATTCACAGAGATGTAGGGATTTAACCTCCTTCTCTCCACACAGCACAGGGCACTGGGGCTACTCAGGTCTGGAGGTTATGGAGGTACTACAAGGGACAAAAAAAAAAAAAAAAAAAAAAAAAAAAAGAAGGAAAAGAGTGAAAAAATAAAAAAAAACCACCACATTTTTAGGAATTATCCATAAAATGTCTCTGTAATAAATTGGGGTGTATCTGCATCTGGTATAAAATTCCTGTTCATTCATTAATGGCTTTACTAATGGGTTTAAACTGAAAGAGGGCAAGTTTAGATCAGATGTTAGGAAGAAATTCTTCCCTGTGGGAGTGGTGAGACCCTGGCACAGGTTACCCAGAGAAGCTGTGGTTGCCCCATCCCTGGAGGAGTTCTAGGACAGGTTGGATGGGGCTTGGAGCAATCTGGGATAGCAGAAATCCATGGCAGGGGATTGGACCTGGATGGTCTTTAAGGTGCCTTCCAACCCCAAACTGCTCTATGATTCTATGATTAATTCTAAATAAGAAGCAACACTTATGTGATGTCCATCAGTCACCTGAGCTCTCAAATGCCTCTCTCAGTTTTTGTGGCAATTCCTACAAAATCCTTTCCCAGAAACGAGCTGTATTGCAAGTTAGAGAGGTTGGTTTCTTTTTGGGGAACTCGGACTGAGCTGTAAACTTTTAATGGGAATCTAGAAACAACCTAAAAGTGGAACTGAGAAGATTGCTGTTCTGAGAAGATTGTGAGTAGAAAGGAAAACTTTCTACTCACCTTATAATTACAAAAAACCAAGAAACCAAGCAAAAAAAAAAAAAAAAAAAAAAACCCCAAAAAACAAAAAATAAAACCACCCACAAAAAAAAAAAAACAAACCAACCAACCAACCAAACAAACAAACAAAAAAAAAGCCAAAAAGAGCACAATTGAAGTCAAGCAGTTCTGCCCCCTTACGGAGCACGGAGGACACTGTTATTATAATGAAAGATGAAGTCTTAAGCTTTCCAGCAAACATATAATAAATCAATGTCCTTTCCCTTGTTTTAATTTCTCACACAAGATTTATGAACCTGTATATTTAGACTGCTTATTTAGAGCTCTGGCATGCAGGCTACTCTTGGCACAATAAGAGAGCTTTCTCTGAATGGATTCTCAGAAGCTGCTTTGATTTGGCTTTATTTTAATGATTTAAATTTAAGGATCCATCACTGCTTCCAATGATCAGCTCAAAGTTACCAAGGGCACAGGCATGTTTTGTGTTAGTCTCAATTCTGCTGCAGCATCATGTTTGAACTATACTGATGCTATGAATGGAAAAATCTCTCCTTTCTTCACCATATCCCTCTGTTTTCTTCACTAAATCTCAGTCCTCTGTTGGTCTTGATTCCCCCTCCACCCTCTGCTCTTTTTTCTCCTCTTCTACAGAGTATTCTTGGCTTGCAACCAGGTGCCACCTTGGAGATGAACCAGGGGAAAACAGAGTTGAGCTCTTCAAGTCCTCCCACCAAAGAGCATCCCTCACCAAAATCAGTTTGACTCACCAAAATGAGAATAAATATAGATGTGTGGACAGTTTTTGAATCACTTTTGAATTTCTATCATTCCCTTTAAATTACTAAAACTCTCTGATAGTGGCTGTCAGCATTTTGTGTATCACGAATGTTCCTTGCTTACACACACCATGGATACCAGCAAGGGCTGTCCTCTCCCTCTGTCACTATGGGAATACAAGGCAGTTATGACGGTTTTCTCCTCCACAAACCTTCTCCTCCAAACAAGGGCTGATATTCCTCATTGTTTCCAGTCCCACTGCTCAGTGGATCACTTCTTTCCATATGACATGTCCCAAATACAGGCTGTATTAATATCACCAACTGTCACTTGAGAGTGGGTTCCTGAAAAAAAAAATAAATTGATGATTTCTAAATAAGAAGTTAAATTTATTATTTTCCTTTTAGCATTTTCCTTTTTCGCGCTCCGCGTTAAAAATAAATCCTGATTTTTTTTTTTTTTTTGACTGTTCCATAAATCCTTCTCAGATCTTCCCAGGATAACTGTGCTGTCACTCTCCCACTTCACTCCCCCATGGCTGTGTCTGTCAGGTCACAGTGACCTGGCAGCACCCGGCTTGCAGAAGCTACAAGAGAGATAATTCCCTTCAAGAAGCCTCAGGTAACACAGCAGAGTATTCATTAACATGAGTCAAAAAGTGACACTTTGATTTCTGTAACGGGGGGAAGCCTCCTCCTTTCTCACAGCTGATCCCACACAAGGAGGACTCCTTGACTGGGATGAACTGTCAAGAGCAAGGAACAGCACATTGCTCTTAACTAACCTGTGGAATACATCTTTGATGTGGATAAGACGCTGGAGTGTAAGGAGACATGCATTTAAATGATCTAAAAGAGAAAAAGAAGCTTCTTTTATAAAATTCTCTGTTATTGTTACATTTTACTGTTGAGGAAACTCTCAGAGCCTTAAAGAAATGTGTTTTCCCTTTATCATTGCAGGGATTTTTGTAATTTCAGGAGGGCAATGAGGAGGTTGGATTTGGTTCCATGGGAAACATTTAACCTTCTATTGTATTTCACTCACTCAGTAAACTGTGTAAATTATCCTTTGCAAGAACCAGAGAGCAATGTCACTGCTGAGTAAGGTGTCCTGCCTGGTTCTGAACATTTCCTTGGGATACATGATGTGAGTGAGCATGTAAATGGCTTTGTGCAAGTACAACAGGTTGGCCTTGTACTGAGACACTTTGTGTTCTGCTAAAACATTTACTCAGAGGAGCTGTGAAAGGACAGCTCAGTAAGGACATGTCCTTCCCTCTCAACACAGAAATGTTCCCCAGTTGCAACTGCAGTCCTGTAATGCTTTGTCTCAATTCAGTAGAAATGTACAGTACAAATGAGAGAATTTTTTTTCTCCTTCCTTACATAGGCCTGGTCTGATCATTAATGATAAAATCATGGAATGGTTTGGGTGGGGAGGGACATTAAAGGTCATCCAGGTCCAGCCCCTGACCCCCTGCCACGGGCAGGGATGCCTTCCCCTGTCCCAGGTTGCTCCAAGGCCCATCCAACCTGGCCTTGGACACTTCCAGGGAAAGGACAGCCCCAGATTCTCTGGGCAACCTCTGCCAGGCCCTCACCACCCTCACAGGGAAGAATTTATTCCTTAAATCTGTATCTATTCTCCTTTAAAGACATTCCCCCTTGTCCTGTTGCTCCATGCCCGTGTGAAAAATCCCTCTCGAACTTTCCTGCAGCCCCTTTAGGTACCAGATGGGGCTCCAAGGTCTGCCTGGAATCTTTTCTTCTCCAGACAGAACAACCCCCACTCTCTCAGCCTCCATAGCAGAGCTGCTCAGCCCTTATGGCCTCTCTGGACTTGCTCCAGCAGGTCCACATCCTTCTTACTGTGGATCCCAGGCCTGGATATCGTGCTCCAGGTGTGGTCTCAGGACAGAACAGTACAGGGACAGAATTCTCCCCTCACCTGCTGCCCACACTGCTTTGGAAGCAGCCCAGGACAGGGTTGACTTTGTGGGCACAGTTGCCAGGTCATGTTGAGGTCCTCATCAAACAAGATGTCCAAGTTGTTTTCCTGCTGAATGGCTTTGATTCATCCCTGCTAATTTTTGGCCTGATGGTAGTGTTTAAATTAAACTAGGAAGCACTCTGGGGTCTCAAGTTTCCCATAGAGAAAAAGATAACAATTTATTCTTGCATCACCTTGAGAGCGTGGCTCAGCTCATTTAACCTCAGGATTATTTCCTTTACCAAAAGGTGGGAAGAAAAACCCTTCATTCCAGGAGCTAGCCACAGACCTCAAAGTCTCTGTCAAGACTCGTCTAAGATGGGTTTGCACCATGCAACAGAGAACAACAAAAAGGCCCCAAGTCTGCCAGAATTCAGGAAACATTTGGACAAAGCTCTCAGGAACAGGGTGTGATTCTTGGGGTGTCCTGTGCAGGGGCAGGAGCTGTACTCAATGATCCTTGTGGGTCCCTCCCAGCTCAGGATATTCTTTGATTCTGTGATTCTATCAGAGACACATAACTGTCAATGCAGCATCTTCCTATTTTGGGACTGAGGGTGACACAGCTGAGCTCAGAGCATCCCAGGCTTTTTTCTGGGCAATCAAGAACCATTCTGTTAAAACAGCTGGTGATATCTTCCAGTTTCTGCCTCATAAATCTACCTGTAAGTAAGGTCTTTTGTTTCCATTATTGGCATTAGGACACGGTCCCAGACTCTTCCATCCTAATTCTTAAGATGTCCCAGACTAAATTAATCCATGTTCAATATATAACAATTTATTCTCGCATCACTCTTGCACCATCCTTGCATAAGGGTTCTGAGCATCCTGATCTGTGGGTGGCATCCCTGCCCATCGGTGGGGCTTGGAACTTCAACATCACTTTCAACCCAAGCCTTTTTATGATTATGTCGCAGACATCTTTCATGAAAAATCCTTTCTTGGGATTTTTCCTTGTGAGAAGCTGCAGTTTCAGCAACCAAATGTAAACAATGATTATCTGCTGCTGTGGAATGCAACAGGTGGATCCGTGATTGGTCTTGTGTGGATGTTTGGATTTACTGACCACTCATGGCAGAGCTGGCTCTCGCTCTCTGTCGGAGACACAGATCTTTGTTATTCATTCTTTTCTATTCTTAGCTTAGCCTTCTGAGGAAACCTTTTCTTTTTCTTTTTAGTATAATTATAATGTAATATATATATCATAGAATAATAAATCAAGCCTTCTGATCATGGAGTCAACATTTTCATCTCTTCTTCATCCTGAAAACCCCTGTGATCACAGTCACATGATTACATGGTTTTAAAATCACAGTTCTCCCACTGCTTAAAGAATCCTTCTTTGTTCCTGGAGTTCCCTTTTATTAAAGAATAGCCATATTCCATCTGAGCTGCCCCCATCCCAGACTGTACAAAACACAAACACCCCAAGGTTTTCCTACCTGGTGACCTCTCCATGCCACTGGTGGTTGGTCCTTCATGACTGTCTTGAAGTCACATTTGTTGTTTGTGGGAGCCAAGGGTTTTGTACCCTGTAACAGGCCTCATTTCAGTCTCTCCAAAGGCCTCTCCTGGGAACCTCTCTGCTGAGGCAGCCCTGGGATGTTTGCTTTTCCAGGGCTGTATCATTCTGTGATCAGCAAACACTACGTGCCCTTTTTACTCCCTCATTTTCCACTGCTCCAGCTTCAGAGCTGATTCTCTTGTTATTAATCCCCATACACACGACCTTACTCTTTGTCCCATTATATTTTTCAGTTTTCCATCCAATTCACCTCACTAATACTCCAATCCTCTCCTGAATTGCCTGTACCTCCCAGCTTTGTGCTGTCTACAAAAGTCATTAGTAAAGCTCTATTTTTAAGGCAGGGTCACCAATGGCAACGCTAAATAAGATTAATCTGAAGACAGAGCATTGTGAAACTCCACTAAAAACTGCTCTGCAAACTACAAGTTCTCCTCTCTTCAGAACCCCAGGTCATTTCTCTTTAGTAGTTACTTACTACATTAGTATTTTGGAAATGATCCATATTTTCTCCAGTTAATAATATCCCATGTGGCACAATATTGATATTCATTGAAGTCTAAGTAGATTATGTCTAAAGCATTTTTCTCATCCATAAGAATTGGTTATCCTTTTTAAGGAAAGATATCAGACACAAACAGCCTTTGATAAATCTGCATTTCCTCCCATCTTGATTTATTTTCACCTCCTTTGGTCGTTCCTTTTCTTTAATTATTCATTCATTTTTGTTTTCGGGAAGATTTATTCTAAAGCTTGCACATTTCTGGGTCTGTGTGGTTGCTTTTCTGCACTCATATATGGACGCTATATTTATTATTTGACACACAGATGGAGCCACCCCCAAATTCATACATTTATTAAAGAGCTTTGAGATGGAGCACTGATTTCCTGAGCCAGCTCTTTCAAATATCAAGGATGCTGATTACCCAGCTCTGTATCTCCTCCTTCTCCCTGGCTAAATGAAACTAGTTTAGAGGGTTTTGTTTCCACTTCGGTAATAGAAATTTCCATGTCCACAGTCTTCTTCCCATTAATCATCTTGTCTTTTCTTAGCAGGTTCCACAGCAGAGTCCTTACAGGAAACAGAGCTGAAGTAGATCTTAAACTGCAGGGTCATATTTCCATTATCTTCAATGTCTGCCCTGTATTTCTTATTCCATGCTTTCTTTCTGGCTTCATGTTTAAGTGCTGAAGAATCCTTGTTCTGTGTTTTAATTTTCCTTGTGAGGATTAATCTGAATTAACTTTTAGGAATGCTTGTGCTATCCCTGCACTTCTGAGCTCTAAAATGCAGTTTCCTCTTCTGATATTTTTGCTTTTTGTAAGGTCTCTGTTTAATCCCACTTCTTTATTAAGGTGACTTCAGTAAAAGCAGTTCTCCTTTTGAGAAGCCAAATAAATCTCATAATAAATCTCATCTTTGCAAAACACAGGTTGCAAAACACCTGTGATTTTTTTTGGTTTTTTTGTTTTTTTTTACCTGCCAAGAAACAGATTTTGTTGAACCTTGAAATTGTTGCCTAAAGGACACACCTCCATCCTCTCCCATTATATTATCCCTTAGATTTCACTAAAGTCTTATTCAAATGTTTAAAATGGAATCACAGAACATCCTGAGTTGGAAGGGACCCACAAGGATCATCAAGTCCAACTCCTGGCCCTGCACAGGACACCCCAAGATTCCCATCCTGCTCCTGAGAGCATTGTCCACATGATTTTAAGCTCTGTTGGGCTTGAGGCTGTGACCACTTATTTGGAGAACCTGTTCCAGTGCTCAACCACCCTCTGGATGAAGAACTTTTTCCTAATATCCAACCTAAACCTCTTCTGACTCAACTTCAGACCAGTTCTTCAGGCTCTGTCCTTGGTCCAAGCTGAACAGGCCAAGTGACCTCAGCCACTCTTCACATGGCTTCACCTCCAGACCCTTCATTGCCATCTTCAGACCATCTTAATTGCCAATGAATTATTTCAGAAGCAGGAATCACCTTGAAGACAAAAAGAAAGTAATCCCTGTTTTTACTTATTGAACGTATCATTTTTTATTTTTCCTGAAATAAGTTACCACTGCACCACATAGGATTTCCTAATTACTGAAGTTTCCATAACCACAGGGAACTATGGCGCCATTCAGAGTTCAGGTTTCATGTCACTCTCCCTTGGTCCAGCTCCAGGCTGCTGCTGGAAGTGATTCCTGTTGTTTCTGCTGCCCTCACCTACAGAACTGCCCAGCCAAACATGGGAAGGCACAGGAATGTGCAGGCAGGGCCAGCTGGGAAATGGAAGGAGCAGGACCAGCTGCACTTCTGGCGGCGGCCCACACTGAGATCAGAGTGTAACACAGATCAAAACACTAAGTCAGGGGCATTTAAAACACTCCCAGGTATTAGGGTGCCCCATGGCAGGAAGGAATGATGAATCTGACTCCATGTTCTCAGAAGGCTAATTTATTATTTTATGATACTATATTATATTAAAGAATACTAAACTAAACTATACTAAAGAATACAGAAAGGAAACCTACAGAAGGCTAAAAAGATAATAATGAAAACTCGTGACTCTCTCCAGAGCCCTGACACAGCTTTACCCTGACTGGCCAATAAATCAAAACAATTGACATGAAACCAATGAAACAACCACCTGTTGGTAAACAATGTCCAAACACATTCCAAAGGAGCAAAACACAGGAGAAACGAATGAGATAATTATTGTTTTCCTTTTTCTCTGAGGCTTCTCAGCTTCCTAGGGGAAAAAACCTGGGCAAAGGGATTTTTCAGAAAATATGAATGTGGCACCCAGGCACATGGTGGGAGCCTTGGTGTTCCATACAGGGCCAGGAGATGAACTCAATGTTCCTTTGAGCTCAGGGTCCCTTTCAACTCAGGATATTCTATGATTCTATGGTATTCTTTACTCTCAATAAATGCATCAAGCTGCCCACATTTAATTCTGTTGTGTTTGAAATTATATCACTTTAATATTAAGAGGTCTGGCTCATTCAAGCACCAATTCATTAACATCTTAAGCTAGTGGACTATGAAAAACATTTTCCAAAGTTAATAATTTTCCTTTTTTGCATTTATCATGCTGATGAATGCAGGTATCCTCTCTCCATTTCTCTAGCCCAGCACTGTATTATCTCAATGGCCTGCAGGTGTGTAGATTTGTATCTCATTTTATCAAATCTGTCTGAGAAAAATAAAAAGAATACACTAACTCATTAAAATTAGAGTGCCGGCCTCACTCTGATTTCACATTCTTTAATCAGGCTGATCAATAGACTTCAGCTCCAATCTCCAAACAGATAAATAACCAAGTAAAACAATTTCCAAAAAAAGTTTTATTCTGATGATATGCAAGTAAATGAAAACACTAATTTCGATTTCATATAAAGCCTTCAGGATACATTATTCAAAAGCACTTTGTGAACTGACATAGGAAATTGATCCAGGAATTATTGACTCAGTAGAAGTTCTTCCATTGACTTCACATTAACTCTGGACCAGGATTGGAATGCAGCTAATCCAGGACTGAGGTGAACCAATTCTGACCCAGGGTGGAGGTGTTACCCAACAGTATAACAACAATTGTCCTGTAAAATTTTGGGGCGTTTTGTCTTAATGAGTCAGGTTGTGATTTGAATTCCTGGTGAAATTTAAGTGGGCAGAATAAAACTCTTCAGCTTGTCACTCAGCCTAGGACTAAGACTAAAATGTCCTTTCTCAACTATCCTCATCAGTTCTACTGACTGTGAGTGATTATGGAATAGTTTGGGTTGGAAGGGACCTTCAAGATCCTCCAGTTCCAACCCCCTGCCATGGGCAGGGACGCCTTCCACCAGACCTGGTTACTAAATCCCCACCCAGACTGGCTTTGAACAATTCCAGGGATGGGGCAGCCACAGCTTCTCTGGGCATCCTGTGCCAGGTCCTCACCTCCCTCACAGGGAAGAATTTCTTCCAAATATCCCATCTAACCCTGCCCTCTGACAGTGGGAAGCCATTTCCCCTTGTCCTGGCACTCCATGCCTTGTTCAGCCCTTTTGTAGCCCCTTTATCTACTGAAGGGTTCTCTGAGGTCACCCCAGAGCCTGGAGGGGTGGGGGAAAGGTGTTTTTAGGATTTGGGTTTTTTTCTCATTATCATACTCTGATTTAATTGGTAATAAATTCAAATATTTTTTGCCAAGTTGAGTCTGTTTTGCCCATGATGGCATTTGGTGAGTGTTTTTTCCCTGACCTTATCTCACAGCGTGAGTCATCGCATTATCTCTCCCCTGCCCAGTTAAAGAAGGGGAGTGACACAGGGACTTTGGTGGGCACCTGGTGTCACCCTGGGTCAACAGAGTGCTCCAGGTGGGGTCTCAGCAGAGCAGAGAGGGAGAATCACCTCCCTCGACCATCTGGCCATGCTGCTTTGGACAGAGGGAACTTTAACTAATTTGGGATCCAGGGATTCCCTGTAATGCAGCGTTCCTTCCAGCCACAAACTGCAACATCTGTTCAGTTTTGAAGCAGAGAAAGCTTTACCTTGTGGATGCCTTTTTTTTGCACCATCCAGCCTCTTCCTTGGAGATCTGCCATCAATGACAGCTTTGAAATCGCTGAATAACCAGGATATTTTCAAGAAGTAAATGTACTGAAGGTGGGGATGAGGCACTAAAGATGCCCAGAGACCACAGCACAGACCCAGGTGTGAAGTGCCAGTCTCAGTGCTGCTCTGTGTCCTCTCCAGTCAGAAGCACTTCACAGACCTGTGCTCATCTCTCCCACTCACGTAACACAAAGAACAAAGCTGTCCTAATGAGAGCAGGGTTTATTTGCACTTAGCATTTATTTCCTTTTAGAAAAAGGATGCTCAGGCTGAAAAGAATCAGTGATAAAATGTCTCCTCCAAACCATACAGCTGTAGCTCACTACAATAGTTAGTAAAAGCTCATTTTTAAGAAGAAAGGCAAAGTAATTTTCCAATCCCTCAGCAATCTATTCGAGAGCAGGGATGAGGCTCAACAACATCACAAAGGCCATCCACCGAGGGAAGTAACCTCTATTATTTCACTGGACACCCTCTAGGAAAAAGCTCTTCCATATGAGGATTAGGGAAATTCAAACAAATTCCCTTTCTTTATCACGTCAGACATGAGTGTTTTGTTTAACCTTAAAGTCCTCTGCAGTGTATTTTTTACACCCTTTTGATGCTCTCCCCCAAGAGGTTGCCTAGGATCCCCTCTTTCATAAGCTGCAATGTCATGTTGCTTTTTGGCTGTTCCTTCATTGGGTTTATGGAGCTTTAGGGCCCTTTTTCCACACAAAAGCACAGCTTTGCCTAGCAGGATAGAAAGCAGCTTTAACCCAGCTGCATGATTAGCACATTTTTCTAGGACATGGGAATGGTGGATTGGAAACTACCCAACCTGTGAGACTTGAGTCCAAACCACCCACTTCCAACACAAGGAAGATAATCTCTATTACACTGCAAAAAGGACAGATTTTGCATTACCAGACAGTCAGGACTGTGTCATTGGTGATCATTACATGCACCCAGAACATGATTTTGAGATGAGCTTTCCTGGGGTGTTGGAGACGAGAAGCTGAGTCCTGAATCTCACGAAGTGCTGGGAAGGAACTGCTCAGATCTGCAGACAGAGCAGCACCTCTGGATATGCACTAGAGAAAATTATAGAAAATCAACATTTAATACTTCCCATCTCTGGACTCCCTATCCCTGGGGCTCTGTAAGATCAGGCTGGATGGGGCTCTGGTGTAATCTGGTTTAGTGGAAGGTGGCTCTGCCCATGGAAATGAGATGAAATGAAATTTAAGGTGTCTGTAGAAGCCTAGAAGATAAAGGGGGCTGATGCTTATCTCTCAAATACCAATAGCTGCATAGCGGTGGAGCCAGCCAAGGGATTTTTGTGGCTGGAAGAAGGGGCTATATGGAGGTAGGGCAGCACTTTTGGGGACAAACATCCTTGTTCTGGTTCCTGGAGATCAGGACAACTCAGCAAAGCCCAAGCACAGGAATGAGGTTGAGAATTGGTGTAAGGAGGGCCAAGACCATCCAAGATCCCAGAAGCCTCTGACCCATTTCCAGACAGGTCTAGAAGAACAGGCTGTGGTTTGCATAGAAAATGAAATTTATGTCCAATATGGGGAAAATTTATCGATAAAAATGTACCCTCATGAAGCCTGAGTGCATGGGCACTCCAGGACTACTCTGGTCACCCCCATCAGCTGGATCAGCGCTGAAGCCAGGACTGGTGATGTGATTTGATTTCCTTCCTTCCTTCCTTCCTTCCTTCCTTCCTTCCTTCCTTCCTTCCTTCCTTCCTTCCTTTCCTTCCTTTCCTTCCTTTCCTTCCTTTCCTTCCTTTCCTTCCTTTCCTTCCTTTCCTTCCTTTCCTTTCCTTTTCCTTCCTTTCCTTCCTTTCCTTCCTTTCCTTCCTTTCCTTCCTTCCTTCTCCCCCCCCCCCCCCCCTTTAATCCATCTCACCCTCATCCCTTCCATTCTACCCATTTATTCAGAAACCACTGCCAGTGCTTACACAGGAGGTCAGGTAATAACTTATATCAATTTCCACACCAAGTCTGCAATTTACCTCTAAAACTTCATAAACTTTGTGTGACTATTGCTGTTCCTTTTGTCCAGAATGATCTACAAATACTGAGTGGTCCCTTTCCCTTAAGGATGAGATGTCACTTCCTTCCAACATTAAACATTGTACAATTCTAATAGGAAAGCATTGGCATTTATGGACACAGGTGCCTAAAAAACCCCTAAGAAATCTTTTCTCAGACAGTTTTGCAGAGTAACCATCCCAACCTTCTTCATGAAACAGGACCTAATTGCTAAAATTTCTTCATTTGGAGATATCATTTACAGTGCTAGAAAGCAACCAGAGATCCAATCAGTATTGGCAACCTGTACCACAATCACCTTGTTAGCCAAAGTGCCTCGTGTGGGTCTGGGTGATATCTTGTTGTCTGATTTCTTGCTCCCACTATTGCTATATGCAGTCATGACACTGAGAAATTTTGGGAGGAATTTTAGCAACATAAATAAGGGCAAAGGAAAGCATATTTTCCTGATCACAGACTATCTGCCAGCCATTCAGATGGGAGGGGAGGAGCTGATTTAGGCTGCTAAATTTAATTAAAGCATATGTTCTTGGGCTCTGCAGTGGGATATCCTCAAATCTCCCTTACCTTGTTTCCTTTCCAGGTTGTTACAAAGTTTAAATCACATTGAAAGGTTTTTGTTTCACTACAATATTTTTTCTCTATTTCCTCCAGAGATATCATACAGAAACCTCTAGCAATAAGATATTAAGACCATTTGCAAGAGGACAGCAAAATCAAGATGCACGGAGGATCAATCAGGAAAGCAGTTATTACTTATTAAAGGTATTAAGAAATATAAGATGATGCCATTTATTGTTAGAAGACATAAAGGTAGATGGAAGATTAGAAGAGACACACAAGAAGCAGCCTGGGGCCACAGCCCAAACTGGCATCAATGACACAGGCAAGGGAGGTCCTGTGTGTGGAAACAAAAATTAGAAACCAAAAGGAAGGTGATGTTCTACGAAGTGCTTCCTTATCTCTTGCAGGTCCAGAGAGACTGGTGGAGAGGCAGAGTATGAATGTAAGACAATTTCCGGCTAAAATGACATGTGTAGAGTGTCAAAATCCAGCACAGGAGAGACAGAGTTCATCTGAGGCATGGTCATTGAAAATCAGGGAGGCAGTGAGGGAGCTTTTAGAGTGGGGAGTGAGGAAAGTCAAACCAGAGCACACGGCTTGGGATGACATTTCTAAAGATGAAGACACAAAGGTAGGTGCCCCTCAATGAAGAATAGGTCATGGGAAGGAAGTACTCAAACAGAAAATGGAAAACAAAACTTTTGACATTTGAAAAGGTTGTGGAGACAGGAGCTAACGTGGCAGTTTTACTATGTAAATGCTGGAAACCTCAGAAATGCAGGTGATGGAACTGGCCTTTCTGAGCCTGAATGAGGAGATGGAAATACACAAATCAAAAACTTGGTGGAGGGAAAACAATCAAAGGGACACTGTATCAAATAAGCCAGATGCTGGCAGGAGAGAGGAAAACGGATCAACAAGAACCTCTATGAACTAAAACTCCAGGCCAAGATGGAACAATGCACCTTTGGGCCAACAGACATTCCTACACACATGCACAGTGGTACTGACTGATGTAAAAAATCCAGAAATGTAGGAATACCAGGAAGGGGAATCATAAAATCATAGAATGTGTTGGGTTATGAGGATCATCTCATTAAAGATCATCTCATTCAATCCCTTTGCCATGGGCAAGGACTATCTTCTACTATTCCAGGTTGCTCCAAGCCCTGTCCAACCTGGTCTTCAACACTTTCAGGGATGGGGTAGCCACAACTTCTCTGGGAAACCTGTGCCAGGGCTTTCCCACCTTCATGGGAAGAATTTCTTCCAAAAATCTAGCGTAAATGGCTCATCTTTTAGTTAAAAAGATTCCATCACAATAGGCCCTGATAAAAAGTCTTTCCCGTGAGCTCCTTTAGGTACTGAAAAGGGCTCTAAGGTCTCACCAGAGGTTTCTCTGCTCAGATGGGCTGAACAATCCTAACTCTCTCAACAGCAGAGCTGCTCCAGTTCTTGGGAATCTTCATCTCCTCCTCTGGACTTGTTCCAACAGGTCCACAACCTTCTTATCTCAGGGTCCCAAAAGCTGGAAACAGAAGCCCAAGTAGGGTCTTACCAGAGTGGGGCAGAGGGGCAGAATCCCATCTGTTGACACGCCAGCCACACTTCTTCTGCAGCCCACGACGTGGCCTCTCACCCACCAGCATTCTGAGGGATTTCAGGTCCCTCCATTGAGACTGAGCAAAGATCACATCTGAGTCTGAAGCAGCAGCTGGCGACTGATCCCACAAGAAGATACACAACCCCTGGGCTGCTATAAAAATCTAGTTCAAAATCTCATCATGAAGTCAGCATCCTGCAGGAAATTCCACCACATACCTTGCATCAACATCCCAACAGGAGCAAATGGGCTGAGCATCCACCAAAGCTCTGTTCAAATCCAGCAGCAGGACTGGGTAGAAAAAAACTCTTAAAAGAAAGTTAAAGTAGGGAAGTGAAAGGAATTAAATCCCTACAGGTGTTGACAGGACCATCAAGGTGTTGAGCAGGAAACAAGCCACTGGTGTGCTGCTGGTTTGCTCCTGGAGAAAAAAATTGAGTGAGTGTGGTTTAACAGGAGGGTAAAACTGATTTTAGAAATAAGAAAGAAATATAGAAGAAACAGGGTTGATAAACATCTCAGACCCACTTTGAGAGGATGCCTGAAAAAGTTTGGATTAAAAAGACAGAACAATCACAGACAAAACAGCAGGGCTAGATATATTTACCCAAGAGGTTTAGACCAAATAAAAAATTAAATATCTGAATTATTAACAACAATGTGCAATGTTTTACTTAAAGTGTCCCTGGTATGTGAAGACTGGAGAGGATCCAGGACAGATCCAGGGAACTGCAAACTTATAAACCTGACATCTAAACCAGACAAATTATCTGAAACTTTGACGAAGGAAGGAAAAAAGATTTCACTTATGGTTAATTGCATCTTAAAGAATTTTTGGGTTTTTTTAATGGACTAACAAAGTGTCAATAACCCCGAAAATAAAATTATTTTGGATGTCCAAAAAAGTTTTAACAAAAGGTATTTAAAGGAAATAAGCAGTCTTGGGATAAGATCATCCTCTTATCTGGTCTTGAGTGATATAAATAAATAATCTTTTAAAGGCAGGATGCAAAGGGTGGGAGCAACAATTTGGTTTATTTTGGTAAAAGGATTCCTGTCTTTAAATGAAGGCAATGGGAATTAAAATAAAACAACATTCTTCATGGAGCAGGTGTCAGTCATGAAAAATATAAATGGACATTTTTACGGGCTAAAGTCTGGGCGGGAGCTGTAGGATGGAATCAGCAAGGATCACAACAGGGCCAGGAAATCTCAGAACTGAAAGCAGCTGGAGATTGACAGAGCGGTCATAAGAATCTCCCTGTGTTCTTTTGGCATCCACTTTTGGCGAGGGGAGAAGATGGGTCAAATATACGTGGGTCTAAAACAACACTGATTTTTTTAAAAAGTGTTTATTTTAAAACAAAATGTGTTCGAATTACTTATGGGCTTAATCTACGCAACCCATCCCACTGAAGAGGGAATTGATTGTCCAACAGAACAGATTGTCCTACAGAATAGAGAGGCTTCAGGGGACTGTTTGGTTCATCCCCAGATCATCTCAACCATCACCAAAAAAAACACTTCCACTGGTGATTTGTGATTTATTCTGGTTTTGAAAACTTCCAGCAGCCAAAATTCCAGGCCTTCCCAGGTAGTTTCTACAAGTGCTTTACAAAACTTAATACCAGATAGTGGCTTTTCATATCGAAATTAAATCTTCTCCCACCAATCCATGCCAATTTAGGCCAATGGCTTCTTGACCTATCCTCAGTGGGCATGGAGAACAGTTTTTCTGTTTCCTTTTGCAGCAAGGCTTCATGTATCAGAGAAGTTATTCCCATTTCCCCAGATCTTCAATTTTCTAGACTCACCAAGCTCATCTCTTTCAATCTTTGTAAGTAATTACATTGTCTAGATCTTGGACCTTTCCTGCTGTTGTTCTTTGTTCTTTTCTCTCACTGTCTTATAGTGTGGACAGAAACTTCAACATAAATTCTGCTCAGTCCTTATAAACACTGGAAAAAGCACTTTTGGTTTTGGCATTGAATCCCCAAAACTTTGTTTTTGTCTTCAGGCATTTTTAAAATTTTCTTTAGGAAATGGAAGATTTTCTCACACATCTCAGACCAGTGTTACTATTTAAAAATGATTCTGCAGTGTCATATGCAGTTTGAACAGAGTTATAATCTGTTGTGAGAGATGTATAAAATCATAAAATCACAGAATCATTAAGGTTGGAAAAGACCTCTAAGATCATGGAGTCCAAGCATGGAGCCAGCGTTGCCGAGTCCATCACTAAACCATGTCCTTAAGTGCCCCATTATGTTGCACAAATGTGTAGAAAACCTTTTACCTTTGAAAATGTGTAATTCAGGGGATAAAAAACTATTAACTGCATAAGAGCAGAGGCAGGAAGAACAATTCCTCACTAATGAGTAATATTAACTGCAGCTTTAATAACAGTAACCAAATAGAGACTTGATTATGGTAGAGGTAATTCAGCCTTAAAAACAGATGATGAATTAAACCAGAATTAGACGTTTTAAATCCAGATGTTTTTCTTATTTTCTATTTTTTTTCCTATTTTCTTATTTTCCTATAGACCTGCTGTCATGGTTTGACACTGGCACAAGGCCAATGCCCCCATGAAAATACACTTTCCCTGGGGTCTGCTGTGAGATTTTGACCAGGAATAAGGACAGCAGGCTCTTACTTGAAAAAAAAGAAAAGTTTATTAACTAAACTACAAAACAATAACTAAACTACACACAAAAGAATAAAAACACAAGGAAAATGAAAACCTCACAAAACACTCTCCTCCTCCTCCCCCCTAAATTCCCAATACAATACATCTTCCAAAATCACCAATTCTGGGTCCAGCACCACCCTTTAGAATGCTCAACTTTCAGTTCCTCAAGATGAGAGGGAGTCCTTCCATGTGTCGCGGTGGCCTTTTCCATTTTGTCCAGGTGCTCTCACCACCTGAACACGGACCAAGGCTGCTTCCAGGGTTGTCTTTTTAAGGATGCCTCATCCCACTCCAAAAAGGCACAGTCTCACCTTTGGGACATCTGTCCCCCCCATATTTTATATACCCCCTGGCGCCGAGGGGTACCCACACTGAATCTTCTTTGGCTCTGAGACATTTCTCCCCCTGGACTCAGTCTCTGTATCACATGGAAACACGGCTCTGTCCATGGCTACAGAAAAGAGTCCAGCATAAAATGCCACTCCATCTTCTCCATTCCTCCAACATCTCTCACTCTCTCTCTGGTCCAGACCTTCATCATTCTCCCACATCCTCCTTCACCTTCTACTCTTATCTCTCGTCTAGGAAGGGTTAATGTTCTGTACAGTTTTCACTGTCCAAAAAGGGTTAAAAGCTCCTCCAGGCGGCTGGACTCCTTCTCGGTGCATCCTCCCCCCCCTCCTTCTCCACAGAAGGAGCTGCCCAGGCGATGCGGGCAGCCCATATCAAATTCCAAGGGAACAGTCCAGTCCCAAACACCAGTTCTCTCTCTCTCGCTCTCTCTCCCTCCGTCTCCCGGGGGTGGGGGGAGGCTTCCCAGCGGCTCCTGGTGTCTCTCTCGCTTCCACCCTTTCACCCTTGGGGGCCAGGCCTACCTCTCCCGGGCCGGGCCGCATGGCTTTTCCCCTCCACCCACCCAGCCAGCAGCACGGCCGGGGGAGAGGGATCGAACTCCTGCCCGCCGGAAATCCAAAGAGGAGCTGCCAGGGGGAGAGCCCTGCTTTTACCCTGTGTTCTCAGAGGTGGATCCAATGCCCAGTGGTTGGGCCAGATGACAATATTAAAATCTGAAGACTCATTGGCCCTATCTACAGCATCCCAGAAATCCTATTTCCGGGCTAAACCATCACACCTGCTCATATTTCAGGTGTTCCTTTTTCATTATTATTGTTATTATTTCACAAGTGCAGCATAAAAAGGAAGTTTTCAGTTATGCTCTGGATACTTTAGATGGCCCAGTGCCACTATAGGACATGAAATAACACAACACACACACACACTGTTGTTCTCAAGGCAAAAAAGGGAAGTTTATTTTCTGACTCTAACATTTATAGATTTCTAAAAGTGACAGTGGATTGAATGGTGAAAGTGCCACCTCTCCAGTGACACTGGACAATCTAACAGTCTATCAAATTTCTCTTCTTCTATAAAAGAATGCAAAGCAATAAATTATTTACAGAAAGTGTGTGAGAAAGTTCGTTACAAGAATGTAAACATCAGAAGGCTTAGAAAATCTTAAAAAATCAGGGCGACACCCCAGAATGGCTTGGGTTGAAAGGGACGTTAAGATTATCCCATTCCACCCCCCCCTGTCATGGGCAGGGACACCTTTCACTAGAACAGGTTGCTCAAAGCCACATCCAAGCCAGCCTTGGGGAAGAATTCCTTCATAGGGAAGGAAGAAGGCACTGAGATTTTCAGAGCTGAAATCTCCCTCCATTCATGTCAGGACCCAGGACATCCCTCTGGCTGTCCTGAGCAGCCAAGACCCTTGCCAGGGGCTCAGAGACCCTGGCACAGAGCCCAAGATGCCAGTGGTTTTGATTATGACCCATGGAGCAAGTTACCAACTTTAGATGAAGATCTATCTGCAAGCCACGACAAATTAAGTAGAACGATAGTGAATTTATCACAAGGTGAAAAAGTAGATTTTGGGGTTTTTAGAATGGGGATCCAGGGGGGCAAGATGGAAGAATCTGGGCATGTCCAGCCTTTCTCCTTCTTCTTCTTGGCCTCCATCTTCTGCTGTGATGTTGGCCCTTTTAGCTTGGCTTAGAGTAGAAGCTCACTGTTTAACATAGGTGATAGGTATTGGAAAGTAATTGTAAACATCGTATACGTAGTTTTTAGTATAAAGACATAACACCGCCCCAGGGGGCAGGCAGAGTGCCTGGAACTGTCTTGCTGAGCAGACCTCGGCAGGACAGGAGAAAGAATTTTATAGATAAGATACAATAAACAACCTTGAGACCGAGAAATGAAGAGCTCTGGCTCCTTCTTCAAGCGCCGGGCTGGAAAAAGAGACTTTCAAACTCTTCTCGGGGTCACTCTGACCAGTGAGAGACCCTGACACATTCACTCTTTGCAGTGCTTTCCTTGCATCCTTCATAGCTGCAGCTCCTGGGCCACGGCTCCTCTGTTCCCTCCAATTTTTCCTCCTGATTATCCAGGTGCAGCACTGCTGAACCGAGAGAAAGATCACCGGTGTTTTGTCATGGAGTTAAGTGGAGTGAGGGATTTGTTCCGACCTCTGAGTTTTCCTCGCCACCAGGCCGGCTGAGCCCCGTTCCCTCACCGTTGTGTTACATCTGTTGCTCTCAGCATGGGCTCCTTTAGCTCTGTCAACATCACTTTCAGTTGCTACTTGTCATCCCTCCTCCGAGCTCAATTTAATATCTCCAGCTTCCACAAGCAAAACTGATCACCAGGATTACTGAGATTATTGGACACGCTTTATTGATGAGGTGATTGACTTATCACTGCCTCAAAGTTTTTTACATTGGCTCGTGGCTTTTATTTTCCTAATTCAGATGCAGTCAGATGTCTCCAGAAAAGGAAGGGTCAGATGTAGCAACGCTCAGATAAATCCAAGTGAAATGCCACTAAAATCCACAACTATTGCAGCTATAACCAGATGTAACTGATGCAGGAATACACAAAGTATTGAAAATCATTTCTTTATGGCTCGTGATTCTTCCTTGTGACGTACCAGACCTGCCAGGTGGTCACTAGCTTGGGACATGCACTGCTGCCACTGCAGTACTTGATGAAAACATCTGTTTTATGCCAGATTTTGCTCGGTCCTGGAATTCAAGTCTCTCTTGGACTTTAAATAGACTGAAATAAGGTTGTTCAGGGATTAGCTGGCTTTTTCCAGACTCCTTTTATTGTTGCTATAATATCTTTTTTATTAAATTGCTCACAGGTAGCAACATGCGGATGTGCTGTGATAAGCTCTCTGAGCTGTGCTGTTTTCAGGGAATCTTAGGTCGCTGGATGAATGTCTGGAAATAGGAAATAAGAGTCAGCCTTGGCTGTGTGAGGCATTCAGGCCGACTTGTGTTTGTTGCTGTGCTCCTTGCAGTTGACTATCTTGGTGTGTAAAGCATTTGAGTGGAAAACAGCATTTTTATCAAAGAAAAAAGTGCTTTTCCTACTGTGTGGTTGGCCAATTAATTCAGCATTGAAAAGTTGAGTACTGCTAAAAAAAAAACAGCTTTATTTTTTCCAGCAGTCTTCAGGAAAGCCATAATCCCAGTCTAATAACTGAAAAAAAAAAAAAACCAAAACAAAACAGGAAAATAAAGTAAAACAAAGCAGGAATCTGGGAAGGAAAAGGGGAAAATAATTTCTTGTTTAAATCTGAAAAGAAACTGAGCCAAACAAAGAAAGAAACTTCTGAAAAGAAGTTTAGTCGGGTTTTGTTTGGGTTTTTGTTTTGTTGTTTTGTTTTGGTTGGGTTTTGCTGTTGTTTAGGAGGATTTTGTTTGTTTTCTTGGGATGGAGGGTTTTTTTTTGTTTGTTTTGCTTGCTTTTTTGTTTGGTTTTTTGTTTGGGTTTTTTTAAGTGGAGACTCCTTAACCCCAAATGTAAAACTACCCTAAATAAGTAATTCCTAGAACATTTTAAAATCTGGAGAAATGTATTTGTACATACTCTGGAAAAATACCTAGTCTGTCCCCTTCATCTGATTGCAATGATAAATTGTTTTTTTTTCTTCCCCGAAGGTTTTGTTGCCATGTTTACATCTGTGTCCTAATGGGATAAATTAGGCACTCTCTGACACTTTCTTGTGACATATTTTTTATTTACCTCACTCTTCCTGAATTTATCAACACTTTCAGTCAATCCAATACAGGAGAGAAGTAAATAGCACCTTAGACAATATACCTGGTGTTAACAACATAATCCAAATTATAACCTAAACCCCACACTTTATTTAATGCACGTTATTTGTCTGGGTTCTCCTGCTTTGTAGAAAAATCCTGTAGTATAGGAATGAAACCCCAGTGAGTTATTTGTAAGGATGTAATAAGTCGTAATACAAATTGTTACAGGGAAGCCAAATCCACACAGCTCAGGGAAAAAGTAACCAAGAGGACAATTGGATTACCTTTCCATAAATACTTCAATAGCCCAGCTATTAAGAGGTTATGATTTAAGATGATTCACAAAAGAAACCTGTGAGCCAAAAGGAAACTCCTTCCAAGGAGTGGAAGAAATTCCCTAAAGACACAGCCAGCCTAAGTGGGTAATCATCCCAGCAGGGATGAGGTGAAAGCATCACAGCTGAGTTTATTTAAATGCTGTTAGAGATCCTCCATTTCATCCTCACAGAGGAATAGGGGCAATTTTCCAAAGCAGAAACCCACTGACAACTTCACCTCCAAGTCACATTTCCCCAACTCCTCCAAGTTCAGGGTCTGACCTCCAGGAGTTTTGTTCATGTGGAATGAAATGGCTGCTTCCACCTTGGGAAACACCGCATAGCATCTGGGAAACTGGCAACTTCCTCCCACTCAAAGATGAGGAACATGAAGATTAAGCTGTTTTAATAAAATTTTGGCCCCTGGAGCTTTTGGTTCCCATACAGCTGACTGTATATTTTTCAGATTTATAGATGTTATCACTGTGGGATGGAACAAAGCTGTTAATTATATGGGGTTTTTTTCCCCTGAATTTAGAGAAAGCAACATCGTAATGACGCACAATGCCTTGCTTATGTAAAAGACCTGACTTCCACACCATGCCAAAAACCCACCCTCAGTCTTTCTAAAAGCTGTTACAGATCAATAAGCAGCTGTTAATAACAAGGACCAGCCCTGCTGCACACAATGAGAAGGTTTGCAACAGCTCAAATTCCTCAGAAGAAAAATGTCCCAAGAGAATATGCAGCATTATTATTGTATGAATAACGCACATATTGATTAAGCAGTATTTCTCCAGCTCCAAAATGCAAAACCAGCAAGATGCAGCCTGCAAACCAAAGCAGTCATATGAGATTTATCCCACTGTAATTTTTATGATTGCTGTCCCTTGGAATACTTGGGCTGTTTTATATTGGCACGTGTTTATATATTTCTTTTCTTATTTACTTTCATGAGGCTCATGCTGGAGGTAAATATGATTTGTACTGAAAATTACTGCAAAATTTTCACAGTGGTTTTTGAAATGTAATCTATGCTTCTTGCAGGATTAACTCTCTCTTCCTCCTCCCTCCAAAAAGAAACTACCCAGCAAGACACAGGGCTTTGCACAAGTAGCTGTAGTCAGAGGATTTTGCAGACGACATGCAGACAGCTGTATTTCGTTATCAGTATATTTTTATGTCCCTTCTCCTAAGGGATTTTCCTCCGAGTCCACAGAAATAAATGATTATCAATGCAGCAAAAGATGGAGGCAACTGCTCCGATAGCAGCTCGGTGCTGTAAAACCCCCAAGTTTATGGAGGCTCAGGTGGCCCCTCAGCCCTTTTAAAGCTTTTTTTAGCAGGGCTACTGGTGCAGAACTCCATTTCTGAACAGGCAGCTGGCTTGTCAGTCCCTTGTTAAAATGAATTGTTGGTTAAAGGCTCTATCAAGAAAATCCTCTTTATAACTCCTTTTGCAAGCCAGCCACCACGTAAAGCTGCTGTCACTTGGCAAATAAAAAGCGAACTCTTCTCAGGTACAGTTGTACTCCAGACTGCTCTATCAAAGCACTTGGGCTGGGTGAACCTCCAGTCTCAGGCTGCAATTTGTGGTGTTTTGCAGAGAATTAGTGGCTTTAGTAGCAGCGAGTTGGTGGGGTTTATTCATTTATTTCTGTGAGCAGTGCCCTGGGCACTGTGAGGCTACGAAGGAGGGCATGGACCTGTCAGGGAATCACGGAATCATTAGGGTTGGAAAAGACCTGAAAGATCACTGGGTCCAACCATTCACCCAGTACTGCCAAACTCACCACTAAACCCTGTCCCCTCAAGTGCCACATCTACACTTCATTTGAGCATTTCCAGCGAAAAGGTGAACCCACTACTTGCCCTTTAGAATGCCTGGCCAGCCTTCCAGTGAATAATTTTTCTTAACATCCAACTTGAATCTCCCCTGGTGCAACTCGAGGTCGTTTCATTTTATACTATCTCTTGTTATTTGGGAGAAGAGACCGACCCCGCTCATGGCTACACCCTCATGCCAGGGAGCTGTAGAGTGATGAGGAGCCCCCTGAGACCCCTTTCTACAGATTAAACACCCCCTGCTCCCTCAGCCGTTCCTGAGGAGGGGGAAGGTGAGGAGGGCAGCGAGGATGAGAAGTAGGGACAGGACTGTGAGGAGGATGAGGAGGATGGGGAGGACGAGAAGGACGAGGAACGGGGAACATGCCCCGGACCGGAGGCAGGCGGGGAGCGGCTCCTGAGGGGCGGCCCCGGGCCGCGCCCTGAACAGGGAGGTGCTCAGAGATAGGCGGGGCTACCTCGGGCCGTCCCCTCCGCCGATTGGTTGCCGGGTGAACGGGACGGGACGCCGCGTCGTGGTGCACTCTGGGAGTTGTAGTCTAAAGGGGAAGTTCGGTCGGCGGCATCAGCGGGATGTGGACTACAACAATGGGGGAGAGGGAGGGACACGTGGTCGCTGCGGGCGGGGCCGCGGCGGTCACGTGATGTTTGGGTGCCGGCGGTGACGGGCGCGCGGCGGCAGGTGAGGGGCGCGCGGCGGTGCGCTGAGGGGACAGGGGGGTGACACGGGCTGGGACCGTGGGACAGCGGTGGCACTGCGGCTGTGTGACACGGGAACCGGGCTGGGCTGGCACTGGGGGTTTGTGTGACACGGGGACAGGCGTGTGTGTGTGTGACATGAGGACAGGCATGGCCTGGCACTGTGTGTGGGCGTGCGACGTAAGGACAGCGCTGGCCGGGCACAGGTTGGGTGGGGCGGGTGTGTACATGGGGATGGGGCTGGGCTGGCACTTTGCTGGCGTGTGACATGGGGACAGGGCTGGCCTGGGTGTGTGCCACACGGGCACAGGGGTGTGTGTGTGAGACTTGGGGACAGGGCTGGCCAGGCACAGGGGGTGTGTGGTGTGGTGACATGGGGACAGGGCATGGCACAGGGGGTGTGTGACGTGGGGACAAGGCTGGCACAGGGGGGATGTGTGTGGCATGGGGACAGGGCTGGCCTGGCGTAGTTTGGGGTGTGTGACATGGTGACATGGGGACAGGGCTGGCATAGAGGGTATGTGTGTGATAGGGGGACAGGGCTGGCACAGGGGGTATGTGTGTGACATGGGGACAGGGCTGGCACAGGGGGTATGTGTGTGACATGGGGACAGGGCTGGCCTGGCGTAGTTTGGGGTGTGTGACATGGTGCCATGGGGACAGGGCTGGCATAGAGGGTATGTGTGTGAAATGGGGACAGGGCTGGCAGAGGGGGTATGTGTGTGACATGGGGACAGGGCTGGCACAGGGGGTATGTGTGTGATAGGGGGACAGGGCTGGCACAGGGGGTATGTGTGTGACATGGGGACAGGCTGGCCTGGGTGTGTGTGTGGCATGAGCACATGTGTGTGTGACCTGGGGACAGGGCTGGCCTGGCACAGAGGCTGTGTGTGTGACATGGGGACAGGGCTGGCCTGGCACAGAGGCTGTGTGTGTGACATGGGGACAGGGCTGGCCTGCCATAGTTTGGGGTGTGCATGTGACATGGGGTCAGGGCTAGCACAGGAGTTTGGAGTGCGCATGTGACGTGGGGACAGGGCTTGCACAGAGGGATGGGACATGGGGACAGGAGTGACCTGGCACAGGGGGTAATGTGTAACATGGGGACGGAGCTGGGCTGGCACAGGCTGGAGGGGTGTGTGACATGGGGATGGGGATGGCACAGGGACCGTGGGTGGCAAGTGGGGGCTGTGGCTGCTGTTGCACAGCGTTTTTTGTGCGTGATGAGTGATTTAGGAGCAGGGCTGTGAGCAGGGAGGGACACTTGTGAGGGTGCTGTGGATCACACCTGTGTCCCATGTCACCAGTGACTGGGGGAGGATGGGATGTCCCTGCACCCAGTTTGTCACTGTCCCACAGCTGCTCAGGAGGAAACCCTGATTTATCGATTTCCAGCACAATGACAATGCTGGGAACTGCTCCTAACTTGTCTCCTGCCCCGTTTTTGCTCAATTTTAACCTCACAGAGGGCATGATGTTGTTTATTTATCACTTTTTCCTCCTTCCAGGCTGATTCAGGAGCTTGAGGCAGTGGGATGGATTTGGAAGTACAAGGAGAGGAAATAAAACCACTTTTAAATGTACAAAGCGCCGCTTTCTGCGGTGGCCCTCGGCTGACTGCAGAAACTTTCTTTTTTGGTTGCTTTTGTACTTGGAAAAGTGTTTGTGGTTTGAAGCTTTTAATAAAAGCTCCCCTGAGCTGTGGGGTACAATTAACCTCCGGCATCTGGCGCTGGAGTGGACTTTGCTGGGGAAACCTCGTGTTCCCATGGAAGTGCTCGGTGTCTTTGTGTGCATATCAAAAAGCAGAAGGGTTTGGAGAGCTAAAAGCACGTTTCATTCTGCCACCAGCACGCTGAATACGCCCTGCAGAACCCTCTTCTTGTTAGCATTTGAAGTTGTCTGTGACATTTTGGAGCTTGAGGTGCATCCTTGTGTCTGGGAGTGTTGCAGGAACAAGGAGATGTTTGTTTGCAAACCCTTGCGTGGGGTGGCGGCTCCAAGTTCTGCTTTGTGCTTTATTCTGCACAGAGGATTTAGGATTCAGCATACTGAATCCGAAATTTTTACTAGCTATGTGTGTGGAGTGGGAAGGATTGATTAAAATATGAGGGTTTTCCCCCACCCTTTTTTTTTTTTTTGTTAGCAATAAGGTTTATACTTTATCAAGCATTTATCCCTTTTTCCAGGCTGTTTTTTTCCCTTTGCAGTGGGGCTGTGGACATACAGTGATCAGTCCTGCCTGCTGGTCTCTGCTGTGGTCCAGGTGTCCCTGTCCAGGTGTTTCTGGTCTTTAAATCATCACTGACTCAGCCCAGCTGCTGTGTGACCCCTTGATGCTCTCCTGCTGTGCTGTCTTCTCCAGCTGTGATGCCCTTTTCCATCTCATCTCCAGGCTGAGCTCTGGGTGTTGTCTGGAGTGTTCATCATGGAATGGGTTGGGTTGGAAGGGACCTTAAACACCATCCAGTTCCACCCCCCTGTCATGGGCAAGGACACCTTCCTCTGTCCCAGGTTGCTCCAAACCCCATCCAGCCGGGCCTTGGGCACTTCCAGGGATGGGGCAGCTGCAGCTTCTCTGGGCAATCTCTGCCAGGGCCTCCCCACTCTGTCAGTGAGGAATTTCTTCCTAAAATCCAATCTAAATCTACCCTCATTTAGCTCAATGTAATTCCCCCTTCTCCTGTCACCCCGTGCCCTTCTGGAAAATCCCTCTTCTTTGTGTTGATGCAAATTCAGGTTTTTAAATCCCTGATGTGTCAGAGCATTGCTGTCTGACCCCTTGTTGCCCTCCTGCTGTGCCATCTTTGCCAGCTGCAACATCCTTTTCCCTCTCATTCTCAGTCTGGTTTCTGGACTTCTTCTAGGGTGTTAAATGTGCTGATTTCCACTTTCCAGTGGTCATCCATGCAACAAATCACCCTTCTTGTGCTCTCCAAGGCCTCCCATCTTCCTGGTTTGCTTTTGTTTATTAATGCAACTAAAAATTAGCACTTGACTACTAATGCACCTTGATGGATGTGGGAGAGGCTGATCAGTGCAGCCACGTGTCCTGCTTGATGCAGGCTTCTGATTCAGATTCCATCCCTGTTTCCCCCTGTTTTTGTGTCTAAAGCAAGAGTTACAGGGTGGTGAGGCAATGAACCAGGTTGCCCAGAGAAGGTGTGGATGCCCAATCCTTGAAAATATTCAAGGCTGGGTTCGATGGGACTTGGAGCAACCTGGGATAGTGGAAGGTGTCCCTTCCCGTGGCAGGGTTGGAACTGGATGAACCTAAAGGTTCCTTCCAACCCAAAGGGTTCTGTGATTCTGTAAATTATTTAGTTGAGATTGGTTGAGTTTAGTTGGCTAAAGAGACTGGTAGATCAGAGATTTCAATATTACAACATTTTATTCCCATCCTCTCTTGTGCAAGCAACCTCATTCATTTTCTCACAGCTCTCTTGATTTATTTGTTTATTTATTTATTTAAAATATTTTAAACCTCTTATCATTTACTGCTCATCACACAACCCTCTGGTGTGACCAAGTCTCCCTGACTGCTCTGGGTCTGGAGAATCTTTACCTGGAGTGGAGGAAAAATAAATATTCGGTCTTGATAAATTTGCACATGGATATTACAGCACTTAAAATGTAATTGAAAAGAAAAATTAAAGAGGGAAGCTGAAAATGAATGAGTCTGTGCTTCCCATTCCATATATATATATAATGGTATTTTGAATTGTTGGTTCTTCTAGGATTTCAGGAATATTTAAATACCAAGTGTGAAAGGGCAAATAATATCAAGATAAAAATACTTTCAATTCCTTGCCTGTACCATAAACACATTCTGCTCGATGAAAGTGGAATGAACTGTTAAAAACTTGTAATTTACTTTTCCCATCTTTATTCTCCTCCTTCCTACAGTTCACCTGCTTTGTGCAGTGGGGTGAGCTGGGTGACTCTCACTTGGGTTTTTATGGACCTTCCAAGAGTTGCTGGTGCTTCAGAGGATTGGAAATTGGTGAGACCTGAGGGTTTTAGGTGGGCAGGAGGAACTTCTGTTTTATTTAGGGTTGGAGTTGTCATTGTCAGGGCAAAGGCTGATTGCACTGGAAAGGACTTGTGTGTCCAGGTTTGGTCCCAGTGAGGATGGATGGATGGATGGATGGATGGATGGATGGATGGATGGATGGATGGATGGATGGATGGATGGATGGATGGATGGATGGATGACTGAATCTTTCCACCCAGGGCATGATTGATCTTGTGTTTCCACCTCTGGTGTCTGGGCTGGGGGATGAACAGATTGAAGGCAGTTCTTTGGAGAAGGACTTGGGGGTGCTGGTGGATGAGAGGCTGGACATGACCCAGCCACTGCACGTGGAGCCCAGAAATCTGAGTGTGTCCTGGCCTGCATCCAAAGCAGGGGGGTTGTTCTGCCCCTCTCAGGTAAGACCCCACCTGCAGAGCGCAGGAAGGACTTGGAGCTGTTGGAGCAAGTCCAGAGGAGGCCACCAAGGGGATCAGAGGGATGGAGCCCCTCTGCTCTGGAGCCAGGCTGGGAGAGTTGGGGGTGTTCAGCCCTGGAGAAGAGAAGGCTCCAGGAAGGGTATAAAGTCCCTTAAAGTGCCTAAAAGGGCTCCAAGAGAGCTGGAGAGGGACTCTGGACAAGGACCTGGAGTGATACAACAGAGGGGAATGGCTTCCCACTGACAGGGAGCAGGTTTAGATTCAATATTAGAAAGAAATTCCTTACTGTGAAGGTGGGGATGCCCTGGCACAAGTTTTCCTGAGAAGCTGTGGCTGCCCCATCCCTGGAAGTGTTCAAGGCCAGTTTGGATGGGGCTTGGAGCAACCTGGGATAGTGGAAAGTGTCCCTGCCCATGAAAAGGGGGTTGGAACTGGATGATCTTTAATGTCCCTTCCAGCCCAAACCATTCCATGATTCCTGACCATTAGAATGTGAGTGTTTTCCTATGATATGATCCCCTCAGTCTAAATTTAATCCAGCTATTTAAGCATGAGCCTTACTCACAACTGGACTATCAGAGTGTACCTCCATGATGGTGTTTGTGGAGGAAATGCTGCAAAACTTCTTCCTCAGCAGCATCACCAACCTTTCAAAGTGCATTGTATTTTTCAGAACACTTTTTGCCACGTGCAAATCCAAAGTGTGGCCCCAAACTGGCGTTGGTGTTTTTGGCACTGGGCACCACAAGGCTGGAGGAAAGCTCTGCCCATCATTTGATGCTGAACAGAAAGCTTCATAAAATATTGGTGCTTTTTTCCTACTGCAGAAGAGCCAGAAGTGTCTGTATTTTGCTGTCAGAAAGGCTATTTGTGGTTTTTAATAATACACTGTATTTCCCAAAGAATATGGTCAAGATAAGAATCCTACTCCCTATTTTTTTTCTGCTTGCCTTGCAAATGGTGGCGTCTAAGATTAAAATAAGGCAAGAGTTAAATTAATCTGATTTAACACTTGCAGGGAGGTTTCTATTTAAAACTCTTTTTCTTCGAAGTGTCACTAGTCAGGAAATTCAGTAGGCAGGTGCCATCTCTTTGTTGCAGTGCATGGGCACATCTCTGCAGTGTTTCTGGTGATGGAAAAAATAGCATTTAACTGAAATAAAAAAAGGGACAGGATGGATTATCTTTTTTATTTTTTTATGTCCATTTTCTGTGTCCATTAGAAAAGCAAAGATTGCACTGATAATCACTTGCTTTTTAAATATATCCTGAAGATTGGTACAAAAAGAAGAAGAAATGGTGTATCAACAGGTGTTTTTGAATTCTTTTTTTTCTGAGATGCAGAGCTGTGGGGAAAAGCTCTCCCAAGGGCCATTGAGGTGTGTTGGCAGTTCATCTCCTGGGATGCTGCAAGAAAAATTTGGAAAATATTTTCCAGCTACTCCTTGAATGAAGTCAAACTTGGCTGCAATACCTATACTTACTATTTTTATTTTTTGGTAAAATTCCTTTTTTTGGAAGTAAATACTGATGTTGGGTTAGGTGATGATCTCTTTGCTCTCTCTGTCATCTCTTTCTTAAATAAAAGCAGAAAATAACTGCAAAATGTTTGATGCTCTTCATTGTGTAGCGTTTGTTTTGTTCTTGCTCTGCTGTCCCCCCTGCTGCAAAGCCAGGCATTGCAAAAATAAGATTTTTTGAGCTTATTGAGGACTTTATTAGCCCTCCTTCTCCTCTCTGCATACATTTATTGTCATTCTGGTCTTGAATAACTTGGCCATGTATTTTTTTTCCCCTTGTAGGACTCCTCCATCATCTGGTGCATGGAGTAAAGGAGTGCAGGAGACAGCCGTGCTGTAGGATTTTATTCCAGAGCTGTTGCCATAGTTCTTATTTCTGTAAAATAAAACATTTTCTTCTTCCACGAGAGACTTTGATCATGCTCATTGCTGAAACCTGTTGGTCTTTTTTCCATTTTTAATGAATCTTCTGCGTGGAGGAGAGAGGTGCCTCCTTTGTTTTTCTACATGTGAAAAACCAGGCAGATTTGGAAGTGTTATGACCCAGATTTTTGGATTAACCCATTTCTGGGGTGTGTGAGATGCCATAGACTCAAATACTGTATGAGGGAACTCCCAAACTTGCTATTAATGGCTGCTTTGTAAAAAAATCCCATACAAAGCCAGGAATTCTGTTTTCCTTCATCCTTCTTCCCCAGCTTTGAAATTCCCTTATTTTTTGTGATGAGAAAAGAGGGAATGGCTTTGAGCTGAAGAAGCTGAGCAACGTGGTCTAGTGGAAAGTGTCCCTGCCCATGGCAGGGGTTTGGAATGAGGTGATTTTTAAGGTCTCTTCCAACCCAAACCATTCTGTGATTCTATGATTTACCGACATGTGACATCTCCTGACTGACCACACTCCTCATGCAGTGGTGCTGCCTGCCCAGCTCATGTGCCCCAGTTTTTGGGGTGTCTTGGAGGAACAAAATCCTCTTGGGCTGTTCAGGGAAGATTTGGGTGATGTCTCACTGGCTCTACAAGTTGTGGAATAGTCACTTCAATTTTAGATTAATTGAATCATAGAACGGTTTGGGTTGGAAGAGACGTTCAGAATCATCTCCTTCCAGCCTTCAGCCACGGGCAGGGACACCTTCCACCAGACCAGGCTGCTCAGAGCTCCATCCAACCTGGCTGTGGACACTCCAGGGATGGGAAGGGCTCAGGATCACAGGGACCGGTGGTTGCAACTCACTGTAGATAATTGCAATTAGGTTTGAGCTGAATTATTAGCAAATGCTTTGCAGCATCCTGCATCGCAGCATGGAGATGTTCACCATGCTCCAAGTTCTTCTGATTTTGGAGATAAAAATGCTGCTGTGCATCTGGAGATGGGGGAGGTTCATGAGGCTGCAGGAGCAGTGCTAGGTAGCACCTTGTTTCATATAACCCTGTACGTGACAGAAATTCTTGCTGGAAGCTGCAGGGCTTCAGATTTCCCTTCATATGAACTGAATCAAGAGCTAAACCTTAATACAGCTTTTTACTATATTTTTCTCCACAAAAAACAATTGATTTGTGATCCCTTGTGACACAATTCACTTTCTAGACTCTCATGAGAACCTCCTAATTTCTACATACCTGATTTATACAAATTTAGACATAGTGTTACATAGCTTGAGATGTGATTTACCTTCCCCAAGTGTATTGATGTCTTCTGTTGTGTGCTGGTAATCTCCAGCTGCTCCCTTACCTGAGGGCCTGTCACTGCTGGGGTGACCCTGATGTCAGCCCCATCAAATATTCTGCTGCAGGTTCTGGATGCTCAGGGAAAAAGTATGAAAAATTAGGCTTACAAATATATCTATGTTACTAAATTAACGACTAATTTCTGTAATATAGTGCATAAGACCATATATATAAAACCTAAATATATATAATAATACTGGATGTGGTTTTGTTTGCTTTTTTTCTGGGTTTTTTTTTTTTTTTTTTTTTTGCTTTGTTTTAAGGAATTTAAAATTTTAGTCTCTTCTCTGCCAAAAGTGCTGTGGGATTGATGTGGGCAGGATGAGACCATGGTGAATACTCATAGTTGTGATCAGGGAAGTTTGTCCAGCCTCTTGATCCTCCCCATCCTCTTACAGACCATCCCATGCGGGTTTTAAAGCTATCCAGAGCTGCAGCGATGGTGAAAAATCAAGTCATTTTTCTAAATCTACTTTTACTAATGATAAATATAGTAAAACTCTAAAATAATTGCAATAGTGGTGCTTACATTGTGTTGAGGTTACTGCATGTTAGAGGTTCAGTTTCTCAGTGTCAAGGACCTTCAGTTTCCACTAACAGCAAGTGCTCAAAGGTGGTAGTAGGTGGCAAAATGTGGGTGTGGAAGCCCGAGAAATGCTGTCCAAAGCTTTTTGACACTTCTCTTTTAGAGGACAACTGTGTGCTTTCCAAAGCCCTTCTAAGTTTTGATCATGCACCATGGGGAGGTTTCTTAGCTATGGGTTGGTATTCTAAAAATGTGATGTATTCTGTCCTAGCCAAATGCCCAAACCGGCCCCTTGGAGAGACATCTTAGCAAGTGGTGAAAACAGGATTGCAATATTTGTGTAAAACAGGACACCTTTGAATTTGAAAAAGCAAACTGAGATTCTCACTACAGATACTTTCCTGTTGATCATCTTCAGGGCTGAAGCAAGTGGGTTCCATAGGATCCTAGAATTGTTTGGGTTGGAAGGGACCTACTTCCAACCCTCTGCCATGGGCAGGGACATCTCCCACTATCCCAGGTTACTCCAAACCCCATCCAATCTGGCCTTGAACACTTCCAGGGATGGGACATCCGCAACTGATCTGGTTTTGTCTCCTTTGTCCCAAACATAGGGCAATCATGAGACTGGAATTCTGGTGGGTTGGGGTTTTTTTTAGCTCTTACGGAAATACTGGCAAACTAATTGTCAAGATCCTCTTCCCTGTGCATGGAAACCAAAGTCTGTTTTTTTATTTTAATTTTTTTAAATTTCTATTTCTTTGCACATTGTTCAGGTGTACCTTTGTTTCCTTTCATATATAAAGATATCCCATAGCCTTGAGGTCTTCAGGCTTGCTCTTCTCTCTTTGGCCAGTTCTTTTCCTACTGCACTGTGCTTGCTTTCCATTTAAAAAATAATTATAATTTAAGTGTAATCTCAGAAACAGAGTTGTGCATCCTAGTCCTGTTTGTGAGGCATTTGAGGCCAGAATATAGAGAATGTGCAGAAAATAGTCTGGAGATCTTCAAATTTGGCCATCTCTTTTCCTTTCCTTCTTGGTGAGACCAAAAAAAAAGTTTTTGAATTTTCCTGGGTGGCTGTTTTGTGGGTTTGAAATGCTGCTGTCTCCTTCAGCCCCATCGGGGTGAGATCCTCCTGCTGGGGTGGTTTGGCTTTTGCTTCTTTCCTCCACCAGCAGAAAGAAAATTACTTTTCAAAATTTGTGGTTCTTCCTGGCTTGGGGCAAGTGGTGGCTTGCAGGGTAAGGGGATGAGTGGTCTCCACTGGTCATTTACATGCAGGTCATAGAAGGATTTGGGTTGGGTTGGAAGGGACCTTCAAGATCATCTTGTTCCAATCCCCCTGCTGTGAGCAGGGACACCTTCCAGTAGACCAAGCTCCATCCAGTCTGGCCTGGAACACTTCCAGGCAGATGAGTCCCTTGGCTGCTTTCCTCTACAACAACTTGGTCGAGGGACACTTCTGGACTTGATCTCCTCCTTGCTCCTCTCCCACACCCCAGAGAGGCAGTTGGTTGTCATGAATGGATGTCATCTTGATGGACATCATCTCAAAGCCTACCAGAATCATGATAAATCCCTTGTTATTGGCTGGAGCAACGTCCTCTGGTGGTTCTCCACCCTCTGTTTCCATTAACTCGCCATCCTGGGCAGACTGAGCCTGGATAATTTGCCTGGCTGGCTGCAAACCACTTTGCAAAGTTCTCCTGAGCAGACCAGGGTGACCTTGCACTCGCTGATTTGGTAGCCAGGCTCCGATGCCGATTCCCTGCGTGGCATCTCATAAATAGCTCCAGTTTTCAGTTTCATTTCCCAGACCTGTTTACACCTTGCCAGAAATAATTACAACCTCTGAGCCTGGGATTTGCTGGGCGAGGGGGAGGAGGGCAAGGAGAAAAACCTGCAATCCATGTTTTTTCATGCGCTGTCGTCAATGTGGTGCTGCCAGCGGGATTGGGATCTCCCTTCTGGGGCATGAATCAGGCTGTGCTCGCGTCCGCCCGGCATCGCTCCCCTTCTGCGCTTGAGAATTCTTCCCCTTCCTCTGTTCAGCATCATCTTAAATTCATATCCCAGGTGGTGCCTCCCTCACCTGCTTTATTACCTCTTAATGTGTTTTCCCAAGAATGTCTCGCACGCGGATAAACCTCTCCCGCTGCCCTTGTAAAACCAGTTCTTGCTGCGCTCTTCCTCCTCCAGCGCCTGTGCATTTTTCCTCCATCCATGCAGAGCTACTTTCCTCCTTCTTGCCATGTTTTTTTGAGCACCTTTGGAGCCTGAGCATCCTCCTGGAGAGGCGGGTGGATGCCATCACTGCCGGCTTTGCATCCGAGCCGGCGCTCGCTGTGGTCATGTGTGGAGCCGGTGGGGAAGGCAGGAATATTTTTAGCCTGCACTTCTGTGAGCTGCTCAGGGGGCCGCCCACAGCAGAGTATTAAAATAATAGCGGGGACATTGGGTAAGCTCTGCAGCAAAATGTTGATATGCAAATTGCCATCTTAAGAGCAAACCTCAAGGCGATTTTTGGCAATGCATGCAAGGCTCCAGAGCGGTGTGTTTTGAATAAAGATTACAGCAAAGGGATTTTGCCTGGAGGCCACGCTCGTCTCATTTATTCTGAAGCTTAGCAGAGCTGGTAATTCAGTGTTGGAAGCCAACAGGGTGAAACGTATGCACCTTTAAAAAGGTATTAGATTAGCATTGGTGAAACAAAATGTCACGTCACCTCTGTAACTGAAATTTCCAGGCTTGCAGAAGCAATAAATTCGGTTGGATTTCATTTGCGAGCCGTTCCTGGGCGCTGTCCAAGGAAGAGGCGGCTCTGATGGCAGCAGAGTGGGTTTGGGAGGTTTCGAGGCATTACCTGGTGAAAAAATGAGCTTGTGCCAGCTGATTCCACACTGCTTTGACTTAGTTCTCTTCAACTTGGTGGTGGATGGCTTGGCTGTTTCTTACCTTGCAGTAAGAAATCAGATCACACGCGAATTCCTTATTTTTGTTGGGGTTTTTTTTGTTTATTTTCTTGGCTATTGAGTTCATGTTGGCACTACTAGGAAGGAAACAGCAGTAAATTTGTAGTATATTAGAACAGTTTGAGTTGGAAGGGATCTGAAAGATCATTTTGTTCTGACCCTCTGCTGTGGGCAGGGACGCCTTCCAGCAGACCAGGTTGCTCCAAGCCCTGTCCAGCCTGGCTTTGGACACTTCCAGGGATGGAGCAGCTGCATTGCCATTTATAATGTCATGTCGAACTTCCCATCCACCAATATCCCCAAATCCTTCCTCTGCTCAGGGCTTTTCTCACTGGAGGATTTGAATTCTTTCATTTATTTCAGTTCTTGAGGAGCAAGGATGAAATTGTAGGTGTTTTCATTATTCTTTGTTTCCATCACCCATCAATGCCTGGGCATTATTAGGTAAAGGAAAAGTTCATATCACAACAAATATATTGCTCTTGAACATGTGAGTTTTGGTGTTTTTTTTGAATTTTTTTCATTCTTGAAGACTGTTACAAATCCATCCCTTTTAGAGGCTGGAGAGGGATGATTTTGAGTGGGAATAAAAGTAGTTGGTAGCTAATTTTTCTCACTTTGAACGAAGCATGGAAGAACCAGGTGGCTGAGACTCTGTGGGAACGCATTCTGACTTTGATACAAGTGTGTGTTGATCAGATCTTAGTTCACTTGTATCCTTTTGCTTTAATTATGTGTTCCAACGCCATGAGACTTTTAAATATCAGATTTTGAGAATGTTCTCTGCCAAAACTGCACGCTTTAAGTGCAGATCCTGTTGGCAGGCATCTCAGGAGCTGTTGACTTCCCTCTTTTGTAACCTCATCCTCTTGCAGAGGTTTTTTTTCCTCCTTAAAATTCTAACATTGATAAAATAGCAAAGCTCATGGGTGTGTAGCCCTGTGAAGATCACTGTGTCCTGCCTGCATCCCAACAGAGCCAAGTGAGAACAAGAAAAACATCTTTTGAGTTTGGTTCAGGCACATCTTGGATATTGTTTGTGTCTGTCCTTTGGTGCATTCTGCTTCTCCCTGGCCTTAAACACAAGATGCTGGTTTAGTCTTCTCATGCTGCCGTGTGCCTTGATGAAATATTGATTCTTCCCTCCAAGGTGATGAAACTCTGCTCCTGACTTTGAAATGCTCCAGGTCTCCACCTCTCCATTATTCTTCCTTCTTGATTATTTCATTTGCAGGAATTTTCTTAATTTTCCCCGAGGCTTGTTTTTTGGTGGTGTATCAGGGAACATCACAGCTGACTGTCATGCCAGTGTTTTTGTCTTTCCAGATTGTGTTTCCTGAAATTTCCCATCAAATCTGTGTTCAACTCCTTCTGCGTTCAGTCTCCTATTTTAAGGTCTTTATTGCAGGAATTATCTCCGTAGTCTGTATTTATTCAACATTTCATGTGATGCAGATGTGATTCCAAACTGGTGCCTTTGATAATACCTTTAGAATTGTTGTCGTGGTAGTTAAAAATCTTGAGAATGCTGTCATCTTATATAAACATTTTTATTTATATAGGTCAGAGATAAAAATTAAAACATATTAAGACATTGTAGATGTTAATACTTAAAAATCAAATACAAATAATTAAAATATACACGTACTTTTTTCTGGCCCTACCTTAGTTCCTTTGGTAGTTACGACACCAGCTGCTTTCTGTGGGGCAGCTGAAATGCTGAACTCTGATCTCAGCAGATAAGAAATATTTTTGTAAAGCTGTGCATTTAGACTAATTCTGTGTGCCGTAGAATGTGCTGAGGATTTGTGATCCTCAGCAAGCATTTGACAGATCTTAACTAGTTCTGCTCTGTCTTGTCAATCAAAATTAAACGCCCACCTCACTCCTTCCTACTTTCTCTCTCTTCCAGCCTTTTTATTTAGGTTGGTCATTAAAATTGCTCATAACCATAGAAACGAGGAAAACCCGCCCCTTACTTTTCAGAGCCTTAGTGTGATATTCCTGTACTGACATCATGTGAGTTACATACACGATGGCTTAAAAAAAAACCCCAAAACCTGCAGGTGGGCAGAGTTGTCATTAATTCCTCCCTATAGTGGAGTTGTCCCAGGGGATGCCAACCAAGGATCACGTCCCTCTTGCAATCCTGTATGGAGAGGGACACAAAGGAGAGGCCCTGCTGTGGAGAAACCACCAGAAAAAGATTGAATTGGAGAAGAAAACATCAATTCGGGGGATGGAACTGGTGGGAGGATGAGATAAGGAGAAGATGGATGGGCAAGAAGCCTCATGTGCAATGTGGGGTGGTTTTGATCATTCCAGTATTGGTTTTCATCCTCCTAGGGCTGCCCTGGGTGCTCTGGGAGAGGGGCATAATGATATTTCTGGGAAATTGGACCACCAAGTTTCTACACTTAAGGAACTGAATCCCCACTTGGCGGGATGGGGTGTGCCACAGCTTTGGTTGTTCTGAAAAATTGAAATGACCACTGGTTTGTTGCTTGTACAGGCAGTTTAAAATGCTTGTCCCAAGGCTGCATGAGGGTGATAAAAACTTCTACCTTAGAATCCAAGAACATCCTGAAATTTCAGTGCTGGACTCTGTGTGCTGCACAAATAATTCTGTTTTCATTTGGAGCAGGACTGCCTCCGTTTGAGACAAATTTTGTCATTTATTTCTCCCCACCTTCAATTGCAATAAATCATATGTAGGAAAGTCTCCAGCATGGAGATGTGGTTTGTTCCTGAATAAGCTCAATGTAAAAGTTTCACCACTCTTTTAATCTGAAGGCTTGTCTCTTGGGAAGAGGAATTTTGACCTTTGGCCAGAGAAATAACAAGGAAGAAGTGTTGTGTGATGAGCGTGACAAGGTGCTGCTGAGCAACATCTTAAAATTTAAAGGTCTTCCTTATTTACCCTGTCTTTGAAAGCTGGTTCTTGGTACTGTACTTTAACTTAAAGGCCCTTAATCATTATTTTTTCCCCATGTTTTGGAGGTGTTGGCTTTTGAGGGTGTTGAAGTTGACTGTGTAATCAAAGAGGAGGAAAGGGTAATTGGATGCTTTTTCTAAGGGGAGAAGAACTCAAGGCAGGAGCTCCTTTGGCGTCCTCTGCTGCTCTTTTTGGCCCCAGTGTCATCCCATGTGATTTGACTTTCTCCACCATCCCATCATAAGGAGAGATTAGAAGGCTTTCATGGTTAGCCTGGAAGGCTGTCTCCTGTGTGGTGATGCTCCTCCTGCTTAAAGCAAGCCTAAAATATCAGTATTTTCATTAAATCACTTTCTTTGAGGATTAATTGCTGTAAAAAGTCTGTAATATTTTTATTTCTGTACTTTGCCCAGTGTATAAGTGCCTCTACCTGAGTTGCCTAAGCTGTTCTGTTTCTTCTTTTCTCTTTTATTTTTATTAAAGCATAATAAACTGCATTAAAAGTGTCTTAAATTAGTTCTGGAGAATAAGTTTCCAAATTTGGGCAAAAAACCCCACAAACGGTTGTGAAAGTGTGTGTGGGAAATGAGTTTATGATGTCATTACAGTCCCCAGAGTTATCTGAGTTTCTGGATCATTATGGTTGCTGTTCCTGATGAGAGGAAATGGCCTCAAGTTGCACCAGGGGAGGTTTGGATTGGGTATAAGAAAAATTTCTTTGCTGAAAGCATGGCCAAGCACTGGACAGAGTGCTAAGGGAAGTGGTGGAATCACCATCCCTGAAAATGTTCAAAAGTCCAGTGCTGGGTCCACTTGGTTGCCTCAGTGGTGTGGTTCTCTCTCAGCAATCCCTATATATTTACAGGCTTTCTTTTTGTAGGAAATGCAGTAAAAATGTACTAAAAACATCATAAAACCAGTTTAACTGGCTAATACTCACTATAAAATATGACATGGCTAAACAAGGGGAAATGACAATAATGTGAAATCACAAATTGCAGAAAATGAAAATTACTTGCTGTGTTTCACTAGGCATCCCCTAATGTTTGCACCCTGAAATGAAAAGGAAGAAATGTTCTTTTGTTTCCTTTTTTTGTGTGTGTTCCATTGTCAACAGACATTGTGTAGGCCAAAAGCAAAGCTTGCCTAATATATGGATATGTTTAACAAATTCACAGGGTGTGAAAATTCCCAGTTGAATCTAAAGATACAGCTAAAACCTCAGTCTTGGGAATCCCTGAGCTTCAGGCTGAGGGAAACAGAGCAGATAAAAGCCTGTTTGTGCTTTTCACATCTGATTTTCTTTTTATTTTCCCTTTTATCTAAAACAGGAACAATACTGCTGAGCTGGGCCTTGGGTCCATTGGGTTATTGCTGCTAAGTTCCCAACAAGTGGCTCCACAGCACAGCAGAATAAAATTGTGGGTGAGGTAATTTTTCCTGTTTTCTTTCCTTGATAATACTTCTAATTTCATTTTTTTTTCCTTTGATTTTGGTTGGTTTTCTCCATATCCTTTCAGCTCATTGGAGGTGATGCTGCATGTTGTGTAGGAGACTCTGGAGCTGGGGTGTAGAAATGCTGTGGGCTTTGCTCTTGCAGATATTCACCTCTGGATCACATTTTCTGCTCTTGCAGTGGTTTCTTTGTTTTAACTGTTTACCACTGGGTGATCTCCATCCAAATTCTCCCCCTGACATCTGATCTTGGCTGTACATTAAGCTCTGGGATGTCCCCTGCTCAGGGTATGTTGACTTTGAGTTGGGCTTTCTGGCCAAAGCCAGAGTTGCTGATTGTTCTCTGCTAGGAACAGATGGTCAGTGAAAGTTCCATTTTTCAAGGTGCAACAGACTGTGTCTGTAAAACCTATGGAGTTCTTTAACAGCAATAACAGTTTTCTTAAACTGCATCTGGTTTTCCCACCTGGAATATCGTTAACGGTAATTTGTATCATGGCTGGAATGGTTGTTTCATGGGCTTCAGCTTAATAGGAGGAAATAAGCATTTTCTTGGGTATTTTTGGTTTAGTGTCTGTTTTTTCCTTGTTAGAATGTTATTATGGAATTAATAAAATGAATGGATTCTGATATATCTAAAATTATATATCTAAAATGATTCTGATATATCTAAAATGGATATATTTATCTGAATTGTTTGGTTATCTTACATGAAGAAACTGAAGATATTGAAGAAATTTGAAACAACTCCTAAAAAAGGTTTCTTTTTTTAAATTTTTAAGAGATTAAAAAAGGTTTTTAAATTTTAAAAAATATTTTTCTTTTTTCTACTCCTGTTTTCCATAGCACTTGGAGCATTGGCTTGTTCCAGCCCCGATTCATACACAGAGCTGAAGAGATTTTGTAACATTCAGTAAATAATATGCATAAATTGTGCCTATTAACGTTCTGAGTAATTACCAACAACAGAGTAAATTCGAGGTTAATGAGATTAACGGGGCAGAGGAAGGAAAGCTCTGAGTGCCCCTCCCGGTGGCCCCGGAGCCCAGGGTGGCCCCGTTTCTGTTGACAAGCCCAGCATGGCTGGAGCTGCAGCAGTGATTTTGCTGCTGTTCCTCAAACAGAGCCTAATGAGTTCCTACTGCTGGCATTCTGCTTTAAATGCTGGATAATATTATTAAATCCCGCTCCTTCTGAGGGTTGTTTTTAGTAGTTGTGTTTAATAGTTTTTTTTTTTCCCCTGTTTGCCCTGGTTCTGGGGCTCAGGGATAAGGTGCCTGGTTAGCCCTAATTCTCTGACATCTTCTCCCAGACATCTGGTACCCTCCTGGATGTCTCCTCAAGGCCACCAGAGGAACTGGCCAAAGTCTTTTCATGTTACTGTCAGAATATTGTACTTGAAAGTACTTTGAGATTAACCCTTATTTTCCTACACTAAGATCCATTCTGGCTTGATTTCATTTGTCCTATGCCTATTTCCCTCTAAGAGCTCTTCATTACATGCTCTCCAGTAAGTCTTGCAGGGACAGAAAGTCCAATTTCCAAGCAAAACATGATTATTTTTCTACTCTAGTATCCCTCAAGCCATGTCTCTTTTCCAGGTTAGTGGGTTTTCTGCTCTCTGTCCATCATCTTCCAGCATCCTCTGTCAGTCTTCAATGTTTTATCAATGTCACTACCTCAGAATTGTTTATCTGAGTTTTCTCCACCCAAAACTGCATCTGCGTGGTTCCCTCAAAGCTCTGGGCACCGACTCCCCTTGCTGGTCACGTCACAAACTGCAACCTATTTTTTTTCTGTTTTAAATGAAAATGCCTTACCCAGAGACCGGTTTCATTTACTCAAGATAAATGCTGTACTTATGACTCTGGTTTTTCTTGTTCCGGCAGTTCTGATTAAACCATGAACTTTCCATGTAAACAATTCAGGTAGAATAGGTGCACTGCACATTGCCTAAATGAATTATTCACCTCTTAGCTTTTGTTTTCATTTCTTGGTTATTCGTTTTTCTTTTTCATGTGAGCTTATTTTTTAGATTTATTTTATTATTGCAAGTTGTTCTCCTTCTCTTTCAATTGCGTAGATCAGTGATTTCTCTCTCCTTTCAGTTCTTTTGTGTTTTGCTGTGAGGTTGACTGGTTAAGGGATCAAAAATACACATAGTGTTTTACTCTACCCTTCCAGTTGTGGGGAATGATGAGGAGGAACCAGGAAGATCCAGCAGATCAATACCTGGCCCTGAGCAGATTTTTGGGTTTTGTTATCATGGGACTCTGTGTGAGTGAGGCCCCTTTGTTCTGCTCTCAGTGCAGGTAGGGGATGGAGATCCCTGCAGCAGCAAAAGCACCACAGTTATTGATGTGTTTGAAAGCATGAGAATGGCCATGTAGGAATCAGGGTTCCTACCCCAAAAAGAGGTGATGGGAACAGTAGCCCAGCTGAAGTGCATCTGCGCCACAGCATGGGCAACAAACAGGGGGAGCTGGAAGCCCCTCTGCAGCTGGAAAGATATGACAGAATTGCCATGAGGAAAACATGGTGGGATGAGTCCCACAGATGGAGGAACAGGGAGCAGAACAAAGCCCCCACAATCCAAGGGGAATTGGTCAGTGACCTGCTGTGACACTTAGGCCACCACAAGTCTCTGGGGCCAGATGGGGTCAAAGAATCATAGAGTAGCTTGGGTTGGAAGGAATCCTAAAGGTCATCCAGTTCCAAGCCCCCTGCCATGGGCAGGGACAGCTCCCACTGTCCCAGGTTACTCCAAGCCCCATCCTGGCCTTGAATACTTCCAGGGATGGGGCATCCACAGCTTCTCTGGACAGCCTGTGCCAATGTTTCTCCACCCTCGGTATAAAATATTTCTTCCTTAGAACCTATGATGATGGGGTTTTGATGGGAACAGTTCCTCCCTTGCCCTGTGTAGACATGATAAAGGACATTCTGAGGGAGAGTAAAGTAGATCTTGAGTTTTTCTGGTGGGGTGATCTCTCTCCCTTTTCTCCCACTCCCCATTGGCAACTGGGGGAGCAGTTGATCTGAGCATTGTCTCTCCATGCCAAGGCTGTGGCCATGAGGCTGGTCAGCCTGTGGGGAAATCCTGCAGGTGCTTCCAGATGTTGCAATGCAGCTGGACCGAGAGGTTGCTGAGCTCTAGGACAGTGAGACCTCCATAAGGCGAAGAACATGTTAAATCATAACATCTTAAATGGCCGTAGTTTCATTGGGATATTTTTGCATGTAGAAAAGTGATGGAAACAGCAAATATGTGTGTGTGAGTGCAAGGGAGGGACTTGCACATATTTCTGTGTGAGGGCAGGGGAAACGACTCAGCTTGCTGCAGCTTGTTGCTAATATTTGTGTCTGAGCGCTTAAAATTTCACAAGAGATATTAAGACTTGAGAAATGTGTTTTGCTGCCTTGTAAGTGTATGATTAAACCTTCATCATTTTCTTCTTTTTCACTGTGGGAATCTTTAAGTCGTTATGCTTGTTTTCTTCAGGCATCATTCTGAAAGCAAAGAGTGGCATTGTTATTTATTTATTTTTTGGAACGTACTCCTCTCTGCCTGTTTTATGCAAAAGCACTTTAATTGATCTTGCAGACAGTCGAGAAGAGGACAAAGAAGAAAATATTTAATGCAGCGTATAATTCTTTCTGGTTTTGCCTCAAAATAAAAAGCCACTTTGCAAGGATTTATGTATCTAAACACGTTTTATGTAGATGGAACAGCTACATTTTATCTGCCTACTGCAGGAGGTTGATGCAAAGAAATGCCTTGATCAAGGGTATAAACTGGTTCTGGATAACTCCCAAACTGTTCCAGTGGTGAGCACATTACCAGTTTCTTGCCACCTTGATTACAATTGTTGTATCTTTCTATATTTGTGATTTCCTTGACTATTTAATTTAATCTTCTTGAATGTTAAAAATGAAAATGATGCAGGTCCATTCCTTGCTGTGCTGTACTGAAGCACAGTAACATCCCATTCAACCAGGAGTCCCTCCTATGAATTTTGCAGCTCCAGGATGCTTTGGATGAGGTGAGAGGACTGTGGCTTCTCTTTAATTCTCCTGCTGCATCCAGAGCTTAGTCAAGCCTGGCAGTTGAACACAGATTGCCTGAACTGCAAAGCATCACTGCAGTGTCAGCACCTCCCTTCTGTCTGTTTAAGGTGAAACAACTGCAGGGATTCAATGCTATTGTTTGCTTCCCTTCAAGGTTTGAAGGCTGAACATCATCAGTGTTGGTGGAGTCAGGAATATTTATGGGCTGGAATCACCTTGCTTTGGCGCTGTCGTAGTCAAAGGTCAGATTAAATAGTGGTAGTCAGTTCCTGTTCCATGTTTGTGATTTGTTGTGGCTGGGATGTGGAATGCACACAGGAGTTAATGCACACTTCTGTGGTTTGCTCCTTCAAAACTAAAGATTTCTGGGCATATCTGGACATGACCTGCAAGAGTCAGCTGAGAGACTGCCTGAAAGCCCTCCCTGAACTAGTGAGCTTTGGAAAGCCCTCTGTAGCCTGGGAAGACTGAAATGTGGACCATGGGCTTGTTGTCAGCTTCATGTGCTGGAGATTTTGTCAATTTAATTGAGTTAAAATACCTGGAAGAGATTAATCTTTTTAGAAGTTGTGTCAATGCCTTGAATGTCTCGAGTAAGTGAAAATCCCTCATTGAAATAGCTTTTTGATAGTTTGGAAGTTTTCAGCTGCATTCATTTGAAATATGCCTTATGCCATGACTTAAGAGGGCATTTTCAATATATTTTGGGTTTCTTTTATTTAATATTAAGCTTGAGAAAGAACAGCCCCTGTCAGCCACCCTCCCCCCAAAAAGAAGGATGAGTAAAAGCAGGAAATAAGCAAGAGGAGCTTGTCATTAAACCTAAATCCACTTACAAACATCTAGTAAAAAGGCATCTTTAGAGGCTCATTCTGTACTTTTATTGCAAGGATGGTGTTATACTGCTGTATATATCAGAGCACTGGGTAACAGCACGTCCTCTGTCCTCAACAACTGCTTAGAGCTGTAGGTTTTTGTGCTCAAGCCGATGAATATTTTAGCTTGATGTCTCCAAGGGTAAAATGAAGGAGTAGCTGCTCTGAGGGATTAATACAGAGTGAATTAGATGTTTGTAAAAGGCATTAAAAGTTGCAGTGGCTATGTTGAATCCCAGCATTGGAAATGTGAGGCGAGATGCTGTGGTGCATCCCCCTGTTCCAGAGGGACATCCATCTGGACTGCAGGATGAAAACATCTGTTTTTTTGTTAGTTGGTGCTTAGATGACATGAAAAAATGGGAAAAAGAACTTACTCCCCACTCCCTCTCCTCTTTCCCAGCATCAATGATAAAAATATTTGTAAGAAACCTCGGGGATCTTCCTTCTCTTTTCCCTCACAGCTTCAGCCAGCACCACAGGCTGAGTGCTTGTGGGTACCACAGGGATGATGTTTCTTGACCCCAGAAGCTGCATCCTGACTTTTTCTCCCTGTCTACCAGCTACAAGGCAGGAATAACAGCCCAGTGGGCAAGGAGATGCCCAAGGAATAGCTCACAGTAGTGGGTGGTGGTATCCTCTGAATTTCCTGCTCCTACAGCATCACCAGGATGGGAGCCAGGCACCATTTTTGACACAGGTAAACACTAACTGGGGGTATTGAGACCTGTTTTACCACTGCCAGGGTTATTCTAGAGCCCCAGCAATGCTTGGAGCAGCCCAGCCCTTGTTCTGCTGGTTGAGCTCGGGGCTCTTTATTTTGCCACCTTCTCAGAAATTGCTGTCAACTCAGCTCGCTTTTTTTAGAAATGTGCTTTCATCATTTGTGATCCGAAAGACTCTCCTGCAATGGAGGAGGTTTGGGCTGTTATTTTTAACTGAATGTTTCATTGATCTGATTTACAGCACTAGCTACTGGTCCCTGTGTTATCAAGAGAGAGGAGAGGCAGCCGTGGTGTGGGGCAGGGAGGGAGTGCTGTGGGGAGGTCTTGAGTTCCCTCCCTTGTCAGAGCTAATTCATCACAGAGCTGCAGCCTAAAGATGCCTTTTTGCATGATTTTAGGCCACTAAAAGTCAGGGCTCCACTCTCTTGGAAGTGGATTCATGGATTTCAGCTCTGTCCAACATTTTGGCCTTGGTGTCTTTAAGCCAACGCCAGAGTCTGATGCATTACAAACAAAACCCCACCAAGAATAATTTTAAAAAATAATTAGATTTTGGATCAACAAGATGCAATTTCAACTCTTATGAAGCAGTTTGTGCTTTCTCTTGGGTTAAATTAATCTTGCTGCACTCCCAGCTGAAGAGCCTGAGTTTCAGCTACTGGGACATGGTGGGACCTTGGCTGATGTGGTAGGATGGAGGGTGGTTTCTTCTGGGCAGTGTCATTCTCTCCTGGAGAAATGGAGGCTCAGGGGGGACCTAATCACTCTCTACAACTACCTGGAAGGAGGTTGTGGTGAGGTGGGTGTCAGTCTCTTCTCCCAGGTAACAAGTGACAGGATGAGAGGAAATGGCCTAAAGCTGAGCTAGGGGAGGTTTAAATTGGATTTTAGGAAAAGCTTCTTCACTGCCAGGGTTGTCAAGAATTAGCAAAGGTTGCACAGGGAAGTGGTAGAATCACCATCCCTGGAAGTGTTCAAATAATTTGGATATGGCACTTGAGGATGTGTTTTAGTGGTGAACATGGTGGTGCTGGGTTAATGGTTGGAATTGATGATCTTGGAGGTCTTTTCCAACCTTAATGATTTTCTGGTTGTCTGTGATGTGAAGAGCAAAGCCTTCATGGAGTGTAAATGGGAGCTGGGAGCACCTGAAACCTTCAATGACATGTTTGAGTGTTCAGCTCTGTCCTAACCAAGTGTTTAAATAAAGCTGAAAGCCTCAGGAATGGGTTATTTTTCTACTTGACTAGCCAGAAAATTAAATACAAAGAGAATATCTGGGGCCTGGGTCTAAAAGTGAGAGCAGATGAGAACCACTGGGTGGTTTACAGATTTATTTTTTTTTTTACTTTTTTGATAGTTTGAAGTCTCTCACTTCCTCTAAGGCTTTCTTCTGTCGGTGTCTTTCTGCCTCTTCCGCTGAAGTAGGTTGCTTGAGTTAATCACATCAGAGGAAAAAAATACAGTTCACTGATTTTCTCCTCCACCCAACCATCAATGTATGTATTCACCAAGCACGTAAGGACTTAATATCTCCGTGTTCTCAAGGAAAACTCAGGCAAATTCACTGACTATCTATGTTTTTGGTATCACACTGTCAATCAGTTAACATGTGTCTGAGTCTAGATTACCCATGTGGGTTGTTTGCGGCCTCTCTGGATGCTTTGGAGAACAAATTGAGGCATGGATGGGTCCTGAAGCTGAGGAGGGGGAGTGTCCATGGGTACAGGGAGGGTGTGGAGAGGTTGTGACAGAAGCATCATGGGGATATGGAGTAGGAGAACAGGGGTTGTCATGGCAGGAAGCTTTTTGTAGGGGACATAGGTGGGGATTCACTGTTGATTGCTGCAGTCCTCAGTTTATGCACAACAGAGATGTGTGGGTTTATTACTGCTAAGTCTTGTATTGACCAAAAAAAGAGTAGAAGGGATATATTTTTTTTTTCAATATGTTCTGAAAGTTGGACATTTAGGACATTGTCCATAATCTTCCTGATGCAAAATAAATGAATTATTTAACATTCCATGTATTTGGTGTATGCCCTCTCCTCCCCTAGAACTGATGAGAATGGCAAGGAACTCGATTATGAAAAGTAGCACCTCTGTGAGGTCAGGGTGGCTGCCTGTGTTTTAGAAATTCTCAGGTATTTCAAGGCAAGTGTGTCCATGTGGATAGTCCAAATTTAGAAAGGAAAGTAGGGAGAGATTCATCCTGTCCTGCTAGGTTGAGCTTCTTCATATATTCACAGAATCACAGAATCTTCAGGGTTGGAAGGGACCTCTGGAGTCCATCCAGTCCAACCCCCTGCCAAGGCAAGGTGACACAGGAACACATCCAGGTGGGTTTGGAATGTCTCCAGAGAGGGAGGATACATGTCCTCCCTGGGCTGCTGTTCCACCCTCTGTGAAAAGAAGTTCTTCCTCAGGTTGAGGTGGAACTTGCTGTGTTTTAGTTTATGGCCGTTGACCTTCTCCTGTCGCTGAGCACCATAAAAAGAGCCTGGCACCATCCTCTTGACTCCTGTCTTGGAGATATTTGTGTGGATTTATGAGATCCCCTCTCAGTCGTCTCCAGACTACTCAGGCCTGGCTCCCACAGTGTCTCCTCACAAGAAAGACCTTTCTCTCAGCTGGACTTTAAACCATGGAGAATGCACTGAAGCCAATGTGTGTCAGTTGTCTGCTGATGACACAGAATCACAGAATCATGGAATGGTTTGGGTTGGAAGGGACATCAAAGACCATCCCATTCCAACCCACAGCCATGGATAGGGAACCTTCCACTAGACCAGGCTACAGGCAGTGCAGACTTCCATCATGTTCTTCCAAAAAAACAACTTAAAGAGCCTCTCTTTTACTTTAGAAACTGTGTTTTAATCAGATGATAGTGTTCAGGAGGGAAGAAGTGAACTCTTTACATCGCTTATCTCCTGTATCTCAGTGCTTATCTCCTGGAGCATTCACAAAAAGGCTGAAAGCTGAAGCGTAGCCAGCTCAGGGCAGCAATCCCCTGCACGCTGCTGCAGGGAGATCCTGGCTCCCCAGACTTCTGCACCAACAGGAATGAGCCATCTGGGAGCCAGGAGATGACTCCAAACTGTTCTGTTGGTATGGATGACTTTGCCAAGGAGGAGGTTCCTGTCACACTGGGTGCTACTATTGATGGCACTGATGCAGATCTTGTGTGCTCCATCATGAGCACTGGAGATGAGCTCACTCCTCTGCCTGGAGTGAGGAAGGCTCTTCGCACACCCAGACTTCCTCTCTGGTTGCTCTTTTCCCTGAGTGGCCAAATAAGCACATTTTTTCCTCTTGAAATGTTGTTTGTAAACTTTTATCTTCTGCTGCCTTCAATTTACTAATGACCTTTCCTGCAGCCTGAATGCAGTGCTCCTGGTACTGTGAGCAATGTCAACTGTCTTAAATTATACCCCTTGTCCTCCGTCCATCTCAGTTTGGTTTTGCAGGGAGATCGTGTGTTATCACTTGGAGTTTGCTTTCAGAATTGAGGATGGTGATAAATAAATGCTGCTGGTAGCAATGGGAGAACGTGGACTGCTTTAACCAGCTCAATATGTGGAAAACAAAGAAAAAGGCTTTTTAATTTTATTTTCTTTCTTCATATATGACTTGCATAGAGCCCTGTATCTTCTTCAGCCTAGGTTTTCTAGGGTTATAGGCAAAGATGCTCCTGTCAGCTGGTTTTCCTGCCTCACATCTGGAAATGCCAATTAGGGTCATTGCAGTAAAGGCAGCTGCACTAATGCCAACTCTGCTATCTGTGCCTTCCTTTGCATGCTTCCTCTGCACCTGGAATTGTTTCCCTCTCCGTGAAATAACTTTTGATTGGACACGTACAGGTGTGTTGCTGTATTTTCCTTGGTAATCTCTGACACTCCCCTGATTTTTACACGGCAGTTTAGCGGAAGGGCTGTTGAGATCCAGCTGTGTTGGCATTCATCAGTTTTGCTCTGACTTGACTGCAAACAAGACCCTATGCTTTGTTTGCAGTCAAGATGGTGAGAAATCCTTAAAATAGAAAGGCAAATTCATGCAATGAATGATATGGATCTAATTTTTGGATTAAAGTGACTAAAATCAGGCCACTGTTTAACGGAAGGACACTTTTCTGTTAATTATGGTCCAAATTTCTTCAACAATGGGAGAGTAATGTGGAAGATCCATTTGTTGGAGCGCAACAGATTTATGTTGGAAGCAAACTGTGGCATTTGCTGGCTGGGCACAGGATACTTGTGCCCAGCAAGAACAGAGTCTTTGGGCCTCTGGGTGTGGGACACCTCACAGGGGGTTTTTGGGATGCAGTTCATTGATATTCTGGTGCTTGTCAGAGTATGTATATAAAAGTTAGGGAATCACAGAATGGCTTGGATTGGAAGGGACCTTAAAAATCATCTTGTTCCAACCCCTTGCCATGGGCAGGGACACCTTCCACTAGACCAGATTGCTTCATGCCCTGTCCAGCCTGGCCTTGAGCACTCCCAGGGTTGGGGCAGCCACAGCTTCTCTGGGCAGCCTGTGCCAGGGCCTTACCCCCCTCACAGGGAAGAATTTTTCCTTCCTACTGTCTAATCTAAACCTGCTCTAATTAAGTTTGAAGCCATTCCTCTTTGTCCTATCATTACATGTCCCTCTCCAGCTCTCTTTCAGACTCCCATTCATGAAAGGCCACAATTTAGGTCACCCTGAAGTATTTGCTTCTCCAGGCTGAACAATCCAGATTCTCTCAGTGTTTCCTGACAGGGGAGGTATTCCATCCCTCCTCATGGCCCAGTTCAGAATTATAGAATCATTTTGGTTGGAAAAGACCTTTTAGATCATCAAGTCCAACCCTTTATGTTGTACTGCCAAATGAAAGTGACTGGAGAACTGAAGCATTAGTGGTTGACTCCATTACTTTTGGTTACACCACCAAGACTGGCCTTGCTGTTGATGGGGACACCAGCCAGGATGTCACAAAAGAAATGGCTAAAGCACGATGCTGAGAAGGAACAGCTCCATCTGCTCTCCACACTCCATCTGCTGAAGAGCAAGTAGAAGGCCCCTCATTTTCCACAGAAGTGCCTTTCACCTCCTGGCACTTCATCTACCACTTGCTGTGTCTACTTGCCCCTCCACCTCAAGAGAAACCATAAACCTGCTTGGTTTCCCATTTGTTTACTCACAGATAATCCACTCACTGGGTATTTGCTGCAATTGTTGTGCTTTGGTCTATTTCTCCACCCTGGTGTTTAATTCTCTTTCTTTCCTTGGTTCATAGAATCTCAGAATAACTTGGGTTGGAAGAGACCTTAAAGACCATTTTATGTTCCAAACTCCTGCCATGGGCAGGGACACCTTCCACTATCCCAGGCTGCTTCAAGCCCCATTCAGTCTGGCCTTGGACACTTCCAGAGGCATCCACAGCTTCTCTGGGAAATCTGTGCCAAAGCCTCACCATCCTCACAAGGAGGAATTTCTTCCTAATAACGAATCTAAACCCACTCTCCTTCAATTTAATTAATTTCCCCTGTTTTCTGTCACTTCATGCCCCTGTGACAAGTCCCTCTCCACACTTCCTGTAGGCCCCTTTTAGGTATTGGGAGGGACTCTAAGGTCTCCTGGAGCCTTCTCTTCTCCAGACTGATCAGCCCCAACTGTCTCAGCCTGTCTTCATAGCAGAAGTGTTCCTACCTTTAATATTTCCCTTGATTTCCAGGCTGATAGTTATGATTTATGATTTTTAAAATTTATTTTTCTTTTTTCTTTTTCTCTGATTTGTTTAAGCTTTCCAACAGCTGCAAGTTACAGGAGCAGCTGAAAAGGCAGGAAAATGGGACCAGTGAAAGGGAAGTTCAGCACAGACCTCTGATGATTCTTGTATCACTGTCATTCTTTGTGATGATCATCACCATGTTGCTGGGAAAGGCTGAAAAAGTGGCATCTGTCACTGCACAGCCATGGGGCCATTTTGTTTAAACATATCAGAAAATTATAGGATGAGTGTCTGGAGGCAATGCCATGGGAACCAGCAGTAAAGACTTCTCTCTCAGCTCAAGAAGATCTCTTTCCTGGAGGGCAATGTCGAGGAATGCATCTCTTGTGACTTCTGCATCCCTTGTGACACAGCATCTCTCTTGACTTTTGGTAGCCTATTTGTGGAAGTATTGAGAGAACATATTCTCCTACATATTCTCCCATCTGTCTTTTTCCCAAACTCACTGGCCTTGGTGGATGCTTAAGAATAGATGTGCTTTCTGCGTTATGTTGAGAAGGCAGTTAAGAATTTATTTTTTGACCTTTCTGTGTTTAGATGATAATATTTTTAGTATCTTCTATGATGGCTGCTTCTGAGTTTATTTGGACTCTCTTTTCCCATTTAAATGCAGAGGAGAAAACTTGATCAGTGTCTTTATACAAAAGATATTTTGAGTTGTTCTGCCACTTGGGCCAGGCTGTGCAAGAACCCTTTTCATGGCTCTGAATTGTTTTTTTTACATTGTTCATAAAACTCTTTTTTGGGAATGGATGAACTGTGCTTGTAGCATTTACCAGTTCCCAAGAATGTGCAGTACAGACCCTGAATAAACATGCAAAAAAAAGGGAGCCCAAAATACCATCCTACCATCAAAAAAGTGTGAAATGGGAAGGAAGGAATTGTTTCTCCATGTAAACTTTTATTTTTAATTGGCTTCCTCACCACATCAATGTCTTTTTCTTCTGTTTGCCACTTACCTCATCTTAAGCTTGCAACCAGATGACTCTGGATGGTCTTTTCTAAAGAAAAAAGGATAATACAGGCGGGAAACTCTCAAAGGATCTTAAGATAGTGAGATATGGAAAAAGCTTTCTATAAAATGACATCTGTTGGGGATGTGATGTATCTCTTGAATTCAGTGTAATTAGACCCTGCTCAGCTGTGTAACTTTTGACATGGATTGGCATCTGCTTCTCTGAAGGCTTAATGGTGCCTTTAATTATAAGTAGTCTAGGAATTGCCTAGAGAGCCACAGGCTTCATTTAGTTCAAGAATCTCTCTTTTGGATGGTGATCAGGAAAAACGTACTGAAAAGAAGAGCAGGCAGTGTCCTTATATGCAAATGTGGTGATGAATCCTCCCTGGGTTTCTCCTGATGGTAAATCATTAAGGCTTGGCTTCAGCATTTCATGTTGCAACTTAGTTATGACAACTTTGGTTGGTCTCATTATGTGCTTCCCTGTGTCTTTGGATCCTGGAGTTCTTGGCCTCTAAAACCTGTGCTGTATGTCAATTATTCAAAAAATTCACTTATCTCTTGAGTATTTCCTGACTTCTTTTTTTTTTTTACCTTGAGGGAGATTTCCTGGGTGGGTTTTTTTCTAGTATGTTGTAGGAAGCTGAGAAATTCTTCTCTAAACTGTTCCTTGTTGAGGCTTTTTCTGCTGTGCTTGGTGACAGTTTCCAAATCAAACTCACTCCTTCACTGGTGTCTCCTTTCTTCTTCCCAGTCTCCATGGGGGCAAGAAGCATTTCAGGTCTTCATCTCTCAACATTTTTGAGCTGCTTCTTTATTAAAAAAATTAAGAATCAAATTAAACTGCACCACCAATTTTACCTTAAATTTTCATAGAATTCTACAGCGATTTGGGTTGGAAGGACCTAAGGATCATCTATTTCCAAAGCCCCTGCACCTTCCAGGTTGCTCCAATCCCCATCCAACCTGGCCTTGGACACTTCCAGGGATCAGACAGCCAGAGCTTCCCTGGGCAACCTGTGCCAGGGCCTCACCACTCTCTGAGAGGTGAATTTTGTGTTATAGTGATGTCTAATAATTCTATTTTTTCTTAAAATAATCTTGATATTTTTCTGTCTCCATTCCTATGCATCTCATTGCTCACCTGAAAGGATTAGCTTTGGGCAAAGTTTCCTTTTGAGGTGCCAGTGGTTCCTTTCACTGGCTTCAGCTTCTGTTAGGACTGTGCCTGCTGCAACGCTTCCTCTCCATTTTTGTTTCATATTTATTGGGCCTGATGCATATAATTCTAAGCCATATTGAAGTAAAATTTCCAAATAAGAGAAAAAAAAATCAACTTGCATGCTCAAGAAGGCAGCGAGTTGGAATTTTGGGGACCCTGAGCTGCTGTGAGAGCCTTAAGGTGTCATCCCCCTTCTTTGCCTATCAGTTGATGTCCCCCATGATCACAGAATCACAGAGCGGTTTGGCGTGGAAGGGACCTTAAAGGTCATCCAGATCCAAACCCCTGCCATGGGCAAGGACACCTCCCACCAGACCAGGTTGCTGATTCTGGTTTTGTTAATTTGTGGGGTCAGACAGTGACAAAAGCAGTCCCAAAGGACTTGAAGAAGTTCCTGGAGACCTGTGATTCCTTCCATGGTCAGAGGAGCACCTTTGGGGTGGCTCTGGTCCCTTGGCTGTAGAGCGGGATTCATAAAACAACACTTCAGTTACGTGGGTGAACTTCGCTTTTTCTCCCTTCCCTGTTCTCTAACACATTCAGGGAATTCAAAATTGAATCCATATTATTGTTTACCATTTTCAGATGTGCTCAACTCAGCACTCTGGCTGCTGTTCATATCCCTACAAGCCTCTTCTTGCACATCCCAGTCCTTTGAACAATCAGAAAATCTTTGACAAAGTATTTAATTAGGTGCGTTACAGCCTCACTGCCCAGACTTGGCAATATTTGTGATTCTGCTTGTGTTTGCTTCCTCCTAAGTCATGACTGGAAAAAAGACAGCTGTGATTCCCAGTCAAAGCTCACTGGACCTGGGATCCCTCTGAGCTCATGCATCACCCAGGGAGCAGTTCTGAGCTTTCATCTCTTGCTGTTCATGGTGTTTTTTCCACATTCGAGAAACTAAGGTGAAATTTTTCTACCACTGGAAGCCCTAAAATCGAAGCAGAAGTATTAACTGCATTCAGAGGTATGACTCAGAGCAGGTTGCCTTCATTTTAAATCTTGTGTATTTAATTCCTTTGCAGAAACATCCCCTTGGTACAATAATTCCCAGCCCAGATCCCACCTAGAAGGTGCAACATCAACTGCTAAGGTCATCTTTCCACTTTGGGACAAACATTGGGATTGTCATTTGAAGGATCCTCCTTGTTTCTTTGGTGCCTTTTACTTTGATGTGGGAGCACTTTTTTTTATTTATCCAGCCTCTTGGCATCTTTGCAAGGGAGGGAGGTATTGAGAGAAAATAATTTACAGGGCTTGGTGGCATAGTGCCATTTTGTTACAGTGTAATCACGCTTGAAATATTCAATAGAACATCGTTCTGGAGTTAATGGGGGAGATTGTTGTTGGATTATATCCCATGTGATTTTTCTTTCTGTGTGTGGAGAGTTTTCTTGCTGCAAATGAGATAAATAAAGGATTATATCTACATTTTTAATAGCTGGTATCAGAAGTGAAGCGCTTCCAATAAAGTGTTCCTATATTTTCTTCCCACATAAGACTGTTTTACAAGCTTATGTCCTTCTATTTTTTTACCCTCTTTAAATAATCTTAAAAATCAGGTTAGAAATTGTTTCCCTTTGCCCAAACTCTGGATAAAACATCTCTTCACAAAAATAGCAGAATGATGTTGCATTTTATTTGTTGCAGGAAGAAAAAACAGTGAGTTGGAGGTGAACAAAAGAGTGAAAGTTCTTTGAGAAGATGGGAATTGCTTTTTCTCTTTTCTTATGTTTTGGTGGTTTTTTTCAGATCTGCAGCAGTGACCTGGTGATGCTGTGCAGGTGCTGCAGTTGCTGGAGGGACAGCAGAGAGAGGGCTGTAAGAGCATCAGCAGAGTATTTCTGGATGTCAGGAGGCTGCAGGATTCATCTTCCCATCAAAGCAGGGCTGAGAGAAATTGAGGTCCTTTAGAGAACCATTTCAGGTCATTTTCAGTATCAAGTCTGGAAAAATCAAAATGTCCTTCCATACAGGCGAGATAAAATAAAGGTAATTCAAGGCAGCTTGGATCTCTCTGTTTTTCTCAGAGACTTTCAGCAGATATTGGGATCCCAGGATGGTTTGGGTGGGAAGGGACCTTCAAGACCATCTGGTTCCAACCCCCTGTCATGGGCAGGGTCAGGACCAGGTTAATCAAAGCCCTGCCCAACCCATTCTGTTCTAAAAACTGGTGATCTTCATGGGTTTTTTTTTTGGAGGTGTGTGTACAGCACCCACTGCCCTGTTACTCTTAGATTTAGTATTGGCAGCAGTTTCTTCTTCAGTGTGTTATTCCTTGTCCTATTTTCTAGGGAAGAAAGTATTCTTGACAGTCACAAAGGACACTGGAGGAGATAAAGTGTTATTGTATGGTAATTCCTGTACTCCAAAGTTACAAGGAACCTTTGATCAGTCCTCTGCATGATTATCTTAATATCATGAAGGCTGATAATGTAAATGGAGATTTCAAGCTTGACCTGATTCATAAATAGGATAAGTTAAAATGATGAACGTGATTGAGTTATTTGCTGCAGCTGCTTCCAGGGCTGGATTGATTTGAATTTCTGCTGACAAGGCGTTGAGACCTCTGGGAAGGACATCCCTGAGTTTATTAGCAGAATGCTGGGGAAGGAGGAGTTTTGGGAATGTGGAGGGTGGGTTGGCTGGGCTCTGAAGCCTTGGGCTGATAGTGAAGTCTTTTGCAATAATTCAGTCTGGTTTTAGCGATTTAATATAATAATTTTAATGGAATTGTGTGTTCCTGGTACTGCCAGTGCAGTCAGTGCATCTCAGTGATGGTTCCTGTTTTGCCTGGTACCGTGGGCTCCTGTTTGTTGCTGATTTGGAGTTTGGGCATTTAAACAAATTCTGCCTTGTTGATCAGGGGTTCTGTTCTGGTAAAAGCTTGAAATAGCAAAAGATTCTCCGTTCCTTGTTGAGATTTTGTCTCAGAAGCTGTGAAATCAGTGGGGTGAAGGACCCAGGCCAGATCTGTGCTTTGAAAATATCTCTTCTGCAGCATCTCAGTTGATTATCTGAATGTCAGACCCAAATAATTTTTCTCCCTCTGTCTTAAGATTTCGACTGTGTATAACTTCCGTCAGAGTTTAAATTTGGCCTCGAACCTTTGACATACAGAAAATTCTGGTTGTGGATCTGTCTATAGGGTTTCTTGCCTCCTGGCTCTTGATGAAGAAGGAGCATCTCAGTGGTGTCACTGTAGCACTTCCCACCAAAGACTTGAGGCAAAAAATTCATGGAGTTCAGCATGGAGAAGAGAAAGCTCCAGGGAGATGTTGGAGTCCCTTCCTGAGCCTAAAGCGGCTCCAAGAGAGCTGGAGAGGGACTTGGAACAAGGCATAGAGTAACAGGGCAGGAGACAATGGCTTTAAATTGAGGGCAGACTTAGATGGGATATTGGGAAGGAATTCTTCTCTGTGAGGGTGGTGAGGCTGGCACAGGTTGCCCAGAGAAGATGCCCCATCCCTGGAAGTGTTCAAAAGCCGGGTTAGACAGGGCTTGGAGCAATCTGGGACAGTGGAAGGTGTTCCTGCCCTGGCAGAGGGTGGAACTGGATGATCTTGATCCTCACCCCTCTCCATATTCTGGGTGTGGGCAGGGAGCTGGCTGTGTGCTCTCCCATCTCTAGCTAGGATGTGTTTGCTCTCTAGATATTCACCCCCATCCACACATCTCATCTACCAACTCTCCTTTACTTAACCTGCAAAGATTTAAGGCACTTAATGGCTGGAGGCTTTGGCAGCATTAATTGAAAGCCTTTTATAAATCAGTGTTTGGTGGTCTACACCTCAGTATTTAAAGGTAAAAAGGGACTGTGTCTCCTCGTCCTGCTGCTTCAGGGCTCTGTCCTTGTGTTAAATCCTCCTTCTTCCTGTGTTTCCTCTGTAAATCCTGCAGGTTGTAAGAGTCTCCTAAATCTTGCAGATTGCTGTAGAAAATATCTCCTGTGCTTACTTGTTTGTTAGTTTTAAGAGAGTCATTTGTATTTGACCAGCTTTACATAACTCTGTGTGTGTATAGATATATATATGCACATAATACTTCATTCCTTGCACAAATTCTATATATATTATATATTTTTTTTTTTTAATTCTAAAGAGCTGGGTAAACTTCCTCAACCTGTTGTGAAGTGATGCCTTATTTTTATGTGAGTCAAGATCTCAGTGCACAGCAGATGACCCCTCAGAGGCACTGCAATACCTGTTCCCATTTCTGCACCTCATTTACACAGCACCTGAGATCATCTCATTGTCTTTAACTTCTCCCACATCCCAGCAAACCTGGTGTTGGCAATGCAGCAACTCAGCTGATGTGCACTGATTTAAAAAAAAAAAATAGGTTTTCCTGGTGCTTTAGCTTTGGGAAGGGGATTTTAGTGCATCTGCATTTCTACAGGCATCTGAATTACAGCCCCCTTTTATATTTTGCTTTTTTCTCTACATTTTTCTCCAGCACTGCTGCTTTTTATGGAATTTTTTTAAAAACAAAAATAGTGATTTTTTTTTCCTACTCAAAAACCAGTGTCTGATGCTGGAAAGAGCTTTTACAAATGCAGCACAGTGCTGCTGCTGGGAACAGCCTCCCATAGCAACCTTCAGCTGAAAGCTAAAATCACATCCCCCCCATACGACAGCTTTATTATTAGATTGGCATGGGAACCCTTTGGAAGGGGTCTAGGTGGCAGCAAAAAAGTTCCTCTAGATTCTGTATTTAGGAGGATTTCTAATTTATTTTAGATTTTTGTGGGGGATTTGTAACTTTTCAGTTTTGCTTTTTTTTTTTGTGTTTTTTTTTTTTTCTGGTTTAAATTTTCTTTTTCTCAGATTGAATAAATGTTAGAAAAGTGAGAGACACCATTCTAGGGAAGATGGAAGATAGAAGATCTCTGCCATGGGGAATGACACATGATCATGACGGTCACCAGAGCAATTTCACAGAAAAATAGAATCATAGAATAACTTGGGTTGGAAGGGACCTTAAAGATCATCCAGTTCCATCCCCTTCCATGGGCAGGGACATTTTCCACTATCCCAGGTTGCTCCAAGCCCCATCCAGCCTGGCCTTGGACACTTCCAGGGATGGGGCAGCCACAGCTTCTCTGGGCAACCTGTGCCAGGGCCTCACCACCACCACAGAGAAGAATTTCTTCCCCAATATCTATTTTGTCCTAATATTTATTTCAAGTTTTCTACTTCTGCACATGGACAAGATGGGAGTCCTTGCTGGAAGGCTGGCAGCAGTGGATTTGGGATCATGTTGTGCTTTTTTGGGATTTGTATTTATTGCGGTAACACCTGTGCCCTTCCTGTTGTTCAGCCACTTTGCAGACTCGTGTCACATCTCTGTGCTGGCTTTGCTTCCTCAAAACTTATGGTTGGAGGACTCAAAGGACCTTGAAAGCCAGGGGAAACTCCTGACAGTAGCTGGGAGACCAAATCAGGATATTCCAGATTCAGTCTGAGACAAGACTGATGATGGGAGGATTTATCCCCTAGGCTTTTCATTGAGCTTGGCATCTCTGATCTGATGGATTGGACAGACTCTTCCTCTCCACTGGAAATCCAGACTGGATGGTGCTTGGAACAACCTGGTTTAGTGAAAGGTGTCCTGCCCACGACAGGAGACTTGGAACCAGATGTTCTTCAAGGTTCCTTCCCACACAAACCCTTCTGTGTTTCTGTGATTCTCAGAAAAACAATTGCAGAATAATTGGACGTGTGTGGCTCACTCTGAGCTGGAAGCTGCTGGGGCTTCTCTGGCTGCCAGGGTGAGAGCCATGAAATGCCAACTGGTAGCCCCTGATATCCCCTGATCATATTCCACTGGTGCAGGGAAAGCCACATCCACACTTTTGATCCACCAGGCCCATGAGAGGAGCAGCATCACTCCTGCTTCAGGTTTCTCATCCCATCCTCTCTTCTGGGGAGGAAGAAAGCTCAGTGGAGGAGAGGGGGTGGTTTTCTGTGCTGGCTGAGAGCGAGGAGACAGCCAGGCTTAGACCCTGGGAAAGCTCTGGTGATAAAGAAAAGGGTTTGGGGTCCATGTGAGGAGTTGCCTCTTTATCTGTGATTCCTTCAAAAGCTTTTCAAGCTTTTCTAACAGGCTTTGTGAGTGTCTCCATCCTCCATTTAAATCCTATTTCTTTCCATCCCTTTGCACTTCATAGAGAAGCAAGAAGTGACTCATTACACAGCCTACGAGGATGCCTTAATGAATAAATGCATTTAAGAAAAAGAAGAAAAGAAAAAATAGAGTTCTGTCTGGGGCAGACTGGTGCTTTTGCTGTCTTGAACTCTGAAATAATAAGTTAGGCTGCTTCTTTTTTATTTGCTTTTAATTAATTGAGTCACTTTTGTGCTGTTGTGAAGACTAATAGGATTTTGTTGGGACTAGAACTGTGGGTTTGTGGGTTGCTTTTTCTATTTTGGGGTTTATTTGGTCTTAATTTGCTTGAAACATCAAGAGCAAAATTTGCAAATCTCCCAAGCCTCTTTCTTTTCTGTTTCCCTTCTCCTTCAAACCTTGTTGCTGGCAGCATTGCATGGGGAGAGGAGCAGTGAAGTGCCCTGTGGTGCTTTCTGCTCATCTTTGGCACTAATTGGGGCACAATGGCGTTTCTTGAGGCACCTGCAGTGTTTTGGAGGTTGGTGGGCTCCCCTTGCCTTGCAGAGGAGCTGTGCTTTCCTGCCAAGTCCCTGAAACAGTTCTGTTTATTTACCTTCCTTCCTTTGCTGCTCTCATGGAAAGAATCTTGGTGACACTTTCCGTTTTTTCTCCAGCAATAAAATCACCTCACAGACCTGCAGTTTTAAAGCTAGAACTTGTGCATCCCCTTTCTTGCTTCTAAATGTTCTGTTCAGGCTGGAATCTCTGCTCAGGACTCCTGAACAGAGCAGGACACAATGTGTTTATATTTATATATGTCCTGCGTTGCATGAATTAAAAAGGAAGATTAAAAAATTACAGAATTTATGTAATTCATTCAATGCATGAATTTTGGAGTACATGGGAGGGAGCAATAGGGGCAGTTGGCTGGGTCTGATGGTTGTAACTGGGAATTGCACTTGTTTTTATTTAAAACAAGTGAAAAATGTCCATGCCAGAGGGGCTGGAGCAAAATGATCTTTAAGGTCCTTTCCAAGCTAAACGATTCTTTGATTCCACAATTCTGTGGTTCTTCATTTTGAAAACCCTTCCTGAATTCAAAAGCTCATTAGGGCTCCTCTTCTCCATAAGCTCCAAGTCTGGGCTGGTTTTTTTTTCCCCTATTGTTTAAATACAGCAAAGCAATGTTTCCAAAGGGAGGGAAGAGGGTGAGGAAGAAGTGTGGGTGCTCCTCAGAGATCGAGCCGATCCATTTTTGTCTTGTTATATATCATTTTAACTTAATGCTGTTATATTATTTCAGCTGTGCTTGGTTTTCAGATTGGGTGCAGATATGAAGTTGCTATAACAACATGATGATTCATACAATGAGAGCAACAATCTGCCTGGATTTATTTTTCTATCATGACGACTTAGATGTTTTTGATGGGGATTTCTGTCTATTTTCAGATAGGCCACGCTGTTATCTCTCTGCAGTGATTTGTGTTGGATTACCTGGACTTGAGGTGATAACACCTGAGCTTGTGTAACAGACCCAGAGGTCTTAAAGCACTGCCCAAAGGTCAGGGCTGTGGTGCAGGATTTAGGGTGGGAGATGGAGGCACAGAGGTGTGGGGGTGATCCAAGCAGCTTCAGCATGTCAGGTGTGCAAAATGAGCACCTGGCACCTTGTACCTGTGCTCAGGTGGTTTTCCATCTCCCTTCTTGCAGTGATAGAGTTGCCAAACTGATGATTTCTGAAAGCCTCCTGATCCTGTTGTTTAGAAAGAGAAGCATAAGTTGTTTTGAATTTTTCCTAGAAATAATCTTGTCAATGTTTCTGTTGCCAACCAAAGGCCCTCTAGAATCACTGGGGAGTTCAGGGGTAGATCCAAAAATCATTAATGGAATCACAGAATAGTTGGGGTTGGAAGGGACCTTAAAGATCATCCAGTTCCATCCCTTGCCATGGGCAGGGACACCTTCCACTATCCCAGGTTGTTCCAAGCCCTGTCCAGCCTGGCCTTGGACACTTCCAGGGATGGAGCATCCACAGCTTCTCTGGGTGACCAGTACTGGGACCTCACCATCCTCATGGTAGAGAATTTCTTCCTAAATTTAATCCAAATCTTTCTGCTTTCAGCTTAAAGCCATTGCCCCCTTTTCCAAAGTCTCTCTCCAGCTCTCTTGGAGCTCCTCTAGGACTGAAAGGGTGCTCTAAGCTCTGCTTGGAGCCTTCTCTTCTCCAGGCTGAACATCACCAACTCTCTCATCCTGTCTTCATAGCAGAGATGCTCCAGAAGATTTAATTAATAAATCTGTTTCTTTTTAATTTTTTTTTGAATGGCAGTCTGCAATAACAGAAATGCTTTATTTAGGTCTTTTAATAGAAAAAAAAAATACCTAGAATTAGGGGTGATTGATTTTTCTGTGAAAGATGACAAATTATGTAGAAATATCTACTTCCTGCCACTTTCACATTGCTTCTCCTTTGAAAGAGCAGTCGTGATGGGAAGTGTTTCAAGGTACCTCCAGACACTTTGTCAGCGTCTGAATTCTGAACCTTGAGCAATGGAAATGAAAACCTTGAGCTTCCAGAAGCCTCAGACTGAGAGCTTTCTCTTTTTCTCTCTCCTGTCTCTTTTCTGTCCTGATGTTGGGAGTTTCAGATAACACAGAGAATCACAGAATCATGGAATGGTTTGGGTGGAAAAGGACCTTAAAGATCATCCTAGTCCAACCCTGCTGCCATGAGCAGGGACACCTTCCACTACCCCAGATTGCTCCAAGCCCTGTCCAACCTGGCCTTGGACACACTTAGGGATGGAGAGTCCTCAGCTTCTCTGTGCAGCCTGTGCCAGGGTCTCACCACACTTACAGTAAAGAATTTCTTCTTAATATCTGATGTAAACCTGCTTTCCTTCGCTTCCTGCTTTATTTACATCTGTAAATGGAGCAATGTGCCCTGCTCAAGCAACTTTCTTGGAGTTTGGGTTTTTACCAGTTTTAAAGATGTGATTTTTAAAAAATCAATTCTTAATTTGTATTTTCTTGCTAACAAATACTGGATTACTTCATTATTTTTGGCAATGTTTTCCCCCATGTAGAGCTATAGCAGGGCTTGGTGCCTTTTGGAAAAAGGCTCTTCCTTCTTGCACTGTCCTGTGCTGATCTGAAAACCATCCAGAGATGAAAACAGGCTTTTGTCCAGCCTGTCTGTTGAGCTGGTGTCTCTTTATTTCCCCTGACAACTGCAATGCAGTTGATCCTGTAAAATGTCTGGGCTTTCTGTCCTGCCTAATTGTGTTAAGCTGCATTTGCATCCTAAAGAGAGCGGCTGGGAGAGGATGTTGAAGCCTTATATACATTTTTAAGCTCATAAATGCCATCAGTGAAGTCTAAGACATCAGATAACTGACTCTGAAGGCCTTGCTGAAATGCACTGATGCCTTTATGAGTTGTCTTCCCCTGCACAGAGTCTCCAGATCCTACATGTGTTGCTGTCAGCTGTATTAGGGATAAGAGGGAACCATAATTGTGAAAACAGCCCTGGGGGCTGTAAATATCTGCACACCATCAAGTGAATTTTGCAGTTTTGCAGGGGATCATGTTCTTGTTCCTATGGCAAGACTTTTGTTTAATTCAAGAAGCTGTTTTCAGACCTCCCTTCCCGTGTCAGAGGAGCCATCTCTTCTCCTGGTGTTTCTGAGCATGTGCCCCGCCAACCCTCACTCCACCTTTTCAGCACTTAAATATTTGGGCACCACCATAAAAATGCAGCAAAAGTGGAGACAATGGAAAACATATTCCAGTCAATCACAACTTTTTGTGGAGGTGTGTTCCCAAAGTTTAAAGCCTGTGAAGAAGGCAAATCAGCATGGTAGATGAGATACTGTGGGCATCACTTAGGGTTGTTGCTTTCACTTTGCTCCTGGGCGTGGTTTTTATCCCTTGACTCACATTTTTTTTTTGATCATCCTGTCCTGATCCCACACAGCCTCTTCCATGCAGAAAGCTGGAGATTTCTCCTCTTATGATCTCCACTGCACATGGGATGAGGACTTTCATGTTTGGCTTGGTGGTTTCTTGGAGGAGACCTCTTTCTGCTCATCATGGCCCTGCAATTTCAGCCTCTGACTCTTGGTGCTGGTGCTTCTTCTCTTCCCTGTGTTTTCTTCTGGGCACGTGACAGAGCTTTGCCAGTCTGATACCATGGCCTGGGACAAAAGACTGTGTCTCACCCAGCTCTTTGTGTGCACGTGAGCATTTCTGTGCTGGGTAGAAGATGATTCTCCCTCTGAGTCATGCAATTGCTCTTCCCTTCTCTAAGAAATCTGGTAAAATCAGTAGAAGTAAGGGGAGGGAAGAAATGGAAAGTGTCTCTGCATTCCAAGAGAAAAAGCAACAGCTCCTTCAGGATGGTTGTTTTGGCAGCAATCTGCATCTCAATTTCAACCCCAAAATTGCCATCAAGGGCAGGCAGCTGTGTTTGCTCTCCCAAAAGGTGTCTGAGAGGGTGTCAGTTTTCTTGCTGTGGTCCTGGTGGTTGTGATGAGCCATGAAGGAAATATCAGCCATGTGCATGAGGAAAAGAAAAATCAAATTGGTTTTGCAAGAAGACCTTGGGAATGTCTTCACTTACCATATTGGTGCCTTGCTGCTGAACAGGGTTTTCACAATGATTTCAGGGCTATGAGTCAGTGTCTGTCCCTCTGACGGAACTGCTCATCTGAGCTGGAGTTGCAGTGTAGGACCAGCTGTAGCTCAGGTATCAGGGTTTGCCCTGGTCTGGTAGTTCAGTGTTAGGTCTTTGCCCCAAACCTCTCTGTTGATGTTGCATTGAGGATGGAGATGTTTCCCCAGGTGGTTCAGATGGAGGGCCACTAATCTGATCATGGGACAGGAGCTATAGAGACAGGCTGAGAGAGTTGAGGTTGCTCAGCCTGAGGACAAGAAGACTCCAGGGAAAGCTGAGATCCCCTTCCAGTGCCTAAAAGGATTCCAAGGGAGCTGGAGAGGGAGTTTGGACAAGGGCATGGAGTGATGTAGCAAGAGGGAATGGCTTCAGACTGAAAAGAGGGCATGTTTATATTAGATATTTAGAAGAAATTTTTCCATGTGAGGGTTGGGAACACTGGAACATATTTCCCAAAAATGCTGTGGATTTCCCATCACTGGAAGTGATCAAGGCCAGGTTGGACAGGGCTTGAGCAACCTGGTCCAGTGTCCCTGCCCGTGGCAGGGGCTTGAACCAAGATGTTCTTTAAGGTGCCTTCCAACCCAAACCATTGTGTGATTCTCAGAAGCTTTTTCTCCTTAGGGATGCCCAGCCTCATGAAGCGTCATTGTGGTGTTGTCCCTGAACTTTGTGTTTGCTCCCACCTGTCCCCCTGAGGTTTTTGCAGAGATTGAATGAATTCTCTTCTGGTTTCTTTTTTTTTTTTACGTCTCTCATGTAAGTGTGATGGCACAGCCAGAACACTCATGACCTCTTCAGCAAATTTTTCCTGAGAAAACCTCATGGTTGCCTTTTCCTTCTCCAAAATGTCTGGAAACCACCATTCCCCTGGTTCTCTCATAGCCATTTATATTGGAGGGATGATTGTCAGCCCTGTGATGGAGAAAGCTGCTCTAAAAGCAGCTTTGCTGTGTCTCAGGCGGGGGGGAGGTCTGCTGGAGCAGACGTGGTGGTGGGGCTGGAACCCTGCTCTGAAGCCTGGGAGCAGCTGGAAATGCAGTTTTCCATTAACCCCTTCAGCTGTTGGAGTCTCTTGACATGACGCAGGGAAGTTTTTGCCTGGTGGATTTCATGGAGTGAAGCGAGGGTGGGTGTACATTTCAATTTTAGTTCTGCATGATGGAAGATGCTTGCAAGCCCATCATATTAATTTCAAAACTCTTCAGGATTGTGCTTCTTTTGCTGTAATAGTGCAGTGGGTTGGCTGGGGAATAAGCAAGCAAAGCAGGAATTTGGAGAATGGTTAAACCAACCATGCAGACATGAGTTAGTCTGCACAGCCCCTCTAACCACCTGCTTATCTTCCTTGACCCTGAACTCCTAGGAAAAAGGTTCTGACCCTGAAGGATCTTGGCGTCCTCTGTCTTTTGGGGGGGAGTTACTGGATTGGAAGGACTCCAGTTGTGCAGTTCAGGCATCTTCCACTGGTCCCATCTGCTCATTCATCCTCCAGGAGAAGCAGGGTGGATGTGATGCCAGCAGGAACTGTCATCAGCTATCTTCATGTCTGGAGCCTGGGCATGGCAGAGGGGAGGGCATGGAGAATTCCCAAAAAGGAGCTGAGTAATGGAAGGTGATGGCTCCAGCTGGAGCAGAGGCATTTCCACAAAAAAGCCGCTCTTTCTCCTCTCTAATTTCCTTGCAGCTGAACTTTGACAGCATTCAAATTTCAAGTGACCTCTATGTGAAGGCATTTGGTTGCTCAAAAAGTGGAGGCTGGTTGCAATCCAGAGATGCCATTTTGGGCTGGGAGGAGGAATGGTGCAGGACCATGGGTATGGATGTGAGGTGGCTCAGCAGCAGGGAGTGAAAAAGCCTGGATTAATCTCTCCATATCAAAAATATTGGTACAAGAGAGGTGTTCAGGGGAGTGTTTTTGTTGATTTGGCTTGGTACTGTCCTGGTTTCCACCCCAGAGGCTCTTTAGTTGTATGGAATATTGGGTACATCATGGTTGTGATGGAGTTGGGGGATATTCCTGGAGAACCCAGCAGGGAAAATTCCTCCAGACAGCAGCTGATTGTACATTGTACAAGTGAGATGCAATCTGTGCCTCCACCTCATGAGTTGTGTTGTTGCTATTTTTATTTTTTTTTTTAAATAAATACTGTGTTTGTGCACTTGGATGACATTTCCCATTCAAAAATATAGGGGAGGAAGGAATGTGTCACCCACACCCAAGGTGCCAGGCACATAACTCAGGAGAATTACTCATAAAGCCACAACCTCATTATCCAGCTATGAAGGATTTCTGCCACCAATTTCCTCAGTCTGGCCACAATCCTGAAATTAATCTCACCTAAACAGTCAGGAGTGTTCCCTCTCTCAGTGCAGGCAGAAATTGTTTTGCCCCATGGTTGAGTGCTTCAAACAAATATGAAACAGGCAAAACCCCCCAAAATGCAGAAAGTGTAATAATTGAGCTAGTGAATTTGGGGTGTTAAAAAAGGATGCTCCCATCGCAGTTCCAAGCAGATGATGGAGTGCACAGCATCGGCAGAGCAGACTGGGGAAGACTCAAAGCACCAGCTGAGGCTGCTTGAAGTTGAGATGGTTTTCCCCTTGTAAACATCTCAGGAGGAGGGATAACTTCCTCTTTTGGGGATCAGGATGGGATCTGGAATTTCAGTGTCCTTGTGGGCACTGGTAGGATGAGCCGAGTTTTGGATCTTCTGAAGTACCTGCTGCTGTATTTCTTTCTTCTGCTGGAATCACCTGGGTTTAGGCTACTCTGAGTGATACTCTGCAGGAAACAAGGACAGTGAGCCTGGATGGTTAGAATCCAGACCTAAATGCACCTCTTACATGCTCCTGATAATATTTTTTTTTTTCTGAAGCAGAAAAGAATGGCCTGTGAAGTCACAAATTCCCAGCTCTCAGTTCCTGGTTTTGGGTTTGTTTTTGTTTTTTTTTTTTTGTTTTTTTTTTTTTTTTTGTTTGTTTTTTTTGGGGGTTTTTTTTTTTTTTTTTTGTTTTTTGTTTGGGGTTTTTTTTTTTGGTTTTTTTTTTTTTTTTCCCTAAAGAAACAGGGTGAAGAAAAGGGTCTCTGGGATGTCCAGGAGAAAAAGCATCCCTATACCCAGAGCAGCGATGGTGTGGCTCAACAAGAAGCTGGAACCAGGAGGTCCTGGGCTAAAACAGGGGTCAGGCAGGCTGCACATCACCATGTCCTGCCCACTCTTCCCAAGCAGCCAGTGACAGGACAAGAAGAAACAGTCTCAGCTTGCACCAAGGGAGTTTAGATTTGATCTAAGGAAAAATTTCCTCACTGAAAGGTTTTTCAAGCTTTGGGAGAGGCTACCCAGGGACATGGTTGAGTCACCATTCCTGGAAGTATTTAAAGATGTGTGGATGTGGCACTTGGGGACATAGGTTAGTGTGGCCTTGGCAGTACTTAGTAGTTGAACTAATGGATCTGAAAGGTCTTTTCTAACCTAAATTGTTCTGTAACTCTGGGAAGCTGAGAGCATTTCTTCTGTCAGCTGCTGGCTATGACTGGTGGCAGTAAAAAGTTTGTGTTTTGCCTTTTATCTTGCCAAAGGACCTAGAAGTGCTGCTGGGCACGTCCCAAGTGTGGGACACTGAAGGATGAGGTGGATTAGCACTCATCTGCTGATGGAGACCACAGCAAATAAAAAGGGAAGGAGTGGGAGGATTGAGCTGAGTTACCCTGTGGTGATTTCCATAGGTTAAACGGGCAGGTCACTGGGAATTACGTCCTCCAGATGTAACAACTCCATAAGATCAGTGTTTACAAAACCCCTCACACAATTGGATCCAAATGTTGATTAAACCTCGAGGCTGGTTGTCCCCAGCCTGCTCAGTAGCACACACTCACTACTTGCACCATCTTTTGATGTTTCTCACTCCGAGCAACAAGGAGCTGCTGCTCTGGGAGGGGAAAATCCTCTGTCACAGTGTGTAATTGGCTTGGTGTGTTTGCACAGAGGTCACCAAGGGCTGGGATTGCTGCTCTGCTCCTCTGGGCAGATGTAAATCATTGCTGCAATTTTATCTCTGAATTTTTCTCTCTGGGGAAATTGCTTTTTTTTTTTTTTAAGATTTTTTTCTTAACTGAGCTTTCTGTAGACAGCATGCATGTAGGAAGTATAAGGCATTTGTATAGGAAGTATTTATAAATGCAAAAGGATTATTAAAGTGTTCAGCCCACAGTGACCAGAGCTGAAGGCAGTGTGTGCAGGGCTTCTTCAGTGGTGTTAATTGAGCAAAGCAAGTAGGAGTATTAATTAAAAAAGCCTTTTGTGAGCTCTTGAGAGCTGCCTGGTGCTCACCTAATGCAGGACCTGCCCCTTGGGGTTCTACCAGTGCTTTTTTCCTGGCAGCAAAATCGGCAGCTTTTGTAACCAGGGGGTGTTGTTTTAGAATAAAAGCTAAAATTGGAAATTCTTGGAAGGTAGGAGTGTGTGTACGTGTTTGAAGGCCAGCAGGAGAGAGAAACAAGCAGCTGGTGAGAAATGCCAAGACCTTGATTCAGCAGGGTTCTCCCTCTTCTCTCTAATCTGACACACTGAAATGCTTAACTGGACTGTGGCCAGAGTGCTCCTCCCACAGCACGTTTGGGATCTTAAAGAAGACTGGACACTTAAACAAGTGATTCTCCTTTTCCATTGAAGATTTTGTTATTTATTATTTTTGCAGGTGTCCTGCAAACAATTACAACCCCCTACCTTAGTACTGTTGCTAATCTGGAAATATTGAAACCTTCTAGAAATTTTAAAGATTCATATCAACTTTTTTTTGGAAAAAGAGGTGCTGTTCCTCATGCTCAGCTGTGATGTGTTGAGGAACCAACAGTTGTTTTTGTACCTGTTCCTACAGCTCAGTTCAGGATGTGCCTGGGTATCAGAGCTCTTGGTGTGCTGATGGTTACCATGTCCTTAACCATGACAGTGAAATAAATCTTTGTTCCAGTACTTATCAGTTGTCTTGCTTTTTCTTCCAGATTAGAAGAAAGTCTTGTGTGCCCAGGAGAGCAGGACTTGGGACGCAGCTGGTAAGAGCATCTCTTCAGGAGAGGGTCACCTGAATGTGGAATTATGGGGCTCAGGCAGATGCCAACACAATTTTTCCCTTGAGAAACCTTTTTTTTTTTTTTTTTTCCCATGAATTTCATTTTATAAGAGTTTCACTCTCTTTTGGACTGAGTTGCCAGAAGGGAGAGCTGATTTATGAAAGTTTTGCTGGTGAGGCTGGGAAGGGAGTGCTTTATCTTTACTCATATGGAAAGCAACCTTATCCAAGAGTTGTCTCGGAGCTTTGGCCATATTTTCATGTTCTCCCTGTGTTCTCATTGTGCTGATCCTTTGCTGGTTCCATGTCTTTGATCTCTAGAGCAAACCATGCACAGGAATAAAATAAACATGGAGAATGCTGTGCTTTGAAACTTGGGTACTTAAGGATGCCAGGCAGAATTTGAATCATGGAATAGGTCCTGGGTTGGAAGCGAACTTTTGAGGAAGGTCATTCAAATTATAATCCCCCTTCACTAAGTGAGCAGGAGTAGAGATGTCCAGGTGATGGAGACGTCATCCCAACTCCATCTGGTTGCTCGCGTGAGCCCGAGGCTCATCCCACCTGACCTTGAATCTTTCCAGGATGAGGCACCGTGCCACCTCATGTGGTCGCACATTTTACCCCTACCTTCTTTCAGTTTGAAAGCATTACCCTGAAACTACAAGCCCTACTAAATAGTCCATCCCCAAATTCCCTGAAATCACTGAAAACTGGATTGTTCTGTAGGTCTTCAGGTTTAACTTCATGTTCCTTATCCTGTAAACTCCTTCCAGGGTGGTAAAGCCTTGTTGGTCTCCTGGGCAGTGTGAAAAGCAAGCAGGGGAGAGCTGGTCCATGTCACACTGGTGGGATGTTCATGTGTCCCCTCCCAGGGAAATTGCTTTTTGCTCCAGCAGCAGATCCAGCTGTGGCAGATCCATTTGTGGGCAGCACAGCCACAGCCAAGTTCCACTGGCTTTTTCTGGGGTTGTTCTGTCCCTCCCACCTGGTTTACATCCCCTTGGAGGCATAGGGAGATTTACAGGACTCCTTCTTGGTGACCCTGGAGACAGAAACTGATTCATCCCCTGCAAGGCTCATGTTTGGGGAGAGAGCAGAGCTTTGTGTAATTTTCCTGTCCCCTGTGGCAGCACAGGTGCTGAATCAGTGTGATGGGTGTCTCCTTTGATACAGGTGATGTTTCCCTAAATCCCAGTGCTCATTCCCCTGGATCTGCTCACTGCAGGACTGAGCCCAGAGCTTTAGTGGTGTTACTGCTGTCCTGAACAGTCCCCAAACACCACGTCTGGCTGGAGAGAGAGAACACAAATTGTCCTCCCACAAGGGCCTGGACTGAAAACCAGAGGATTTGGCTTTCAGTACCAGCTAGTCATGCCTTAAAACAAATTTTGCTGAGGGCATCTTTTCTCAGCTTTATGGTTTTCCCTTCCCATCTCTTACTTTCATGTGCAGTTTCTTCTGTGTGGCAGAAAGGAGCAGGTACATAGGAGTGTGGCATCTGGGAGCAACCTGGACCAATGGGTTAAAAAGCTGTAATCAGCCAGGTGATGGAGCAGATTGTTTCAGCAATGAGGGGGGAAATAACTGTTGTGGATCTCTGTGTCTGTGACCAGTCTTGCTCTTGCTGGACCTGGAGTCACTCAGTACAGGGCATTGGTGGTGGTGGAGTGAATTGTAAAGAACACCAGGTGTGATGAATGTGAAAGTCCTGTGGTGTTTTGGGAGCTGATGGTGTCAGCCAAGCTGGGCTCAGGATCTCTCTCCCCAGCTGCCATGGTGGTCCTTGGTTCTATTGACAACATTTTAGCCCTTGTGAATTTGTTGACCTGTCCGCTCCTGTCACTGTCCTTGTGTTGAATTTGTGCTCTTGCACACTTGTTGATTGCTCTCTCCCCACCCCATGTGTACCAGGGGTCTGTTGCTCTCCCTGTCTATCTGCTGCATGATGAGAAAAGTGGATGGAAACCCTTTGGGAAGAGTCACACACTCTAAGTTGGGTGTGGAATGCTCTTGAAAACCTCACTGTTGTTAGCCACAGGTGGTGCTTTGGGAGCAAAGCTATAGAAGGACATCATTGCAGATGAGAGTCCAAATCTCTCCCTGCTCAGATTTGTTCTTTTTCACCTCCTGATACCCTGCAAGTCCAGGCAGTGGAGTTTTTTTTAGCTTTTTCATGCTCTGTGCTGAGTGAGCACTGGTGAAGGCACTTGTGCTGGAAGGGCTGCACAGGGCACAAGCACAAGGTGCTCCCTGGCCCCAGCCCTTCATCCACATCACCAAGTGTTTGCCAGAGGCTGCTGAGGTCTGGAGAGGCCACTCCTTGCTAAGTAGACCAGCAGGTTCCCCCTGGGGACTTTGTTCAACTGGGCTGACCGTGCTTCAGCCATTCAGGTGATGCAAGTAAGAGAGGCTGACTGGGGCTAAGCTTGTGCCTGGATTTGTGTCCAGCATCAGCTTCACTGCTCAGACTTTTTGTGTGTCACTGAGTGGTTTTCTGTCTTTGTCTCTGGCTGGTCATTGGTGCTTTCAGTTATAGGCACAGTAATTGGAAAAGTTTTGTTTTTATCAGTCATAAATATACACCTGTGTGCACACAACTATCTATAAAATAAGCCTTTAAAACAAATGGAGATGAAACATCCATGTGTTGATGTCCTCACTGTGCCCAGGCCCTTGCTAGATCTCACTGCATTTTCTCCTTGTCCCCATCCTTCTGATCTTTTCAGGTGTCAGAGGTGAACCTCACAAATGATGGTTTTCATGAACTGTTCCATCACATACTGATTTTGTCTTCAGGGATGTAAAGGACCTGGGTGCTTTGTCCAAGGGCACACAGAAGGGCTCAAAGCTGGTGATGGGACAAGAGGAAATGGCCTCAAGTGGTGCCAGGGTGTGGTATTTTCTGAGTTCCCCAGATGGAGGAGGAATTGAGAATCTGACTCCATGTTCTTAGAAGGCTAATTTATTATTTTGTGATCTATATTATATTAAAGAATGCTATTCTAAACTATGCTAAAGAATAGAGAAAGGATATAGACAGAAGGCCAAAAGATAATAATAAAAAACTCTTGACTCTTTCCAGAGCCTCAACACAGCTGGACTGTGATTGGTCATTAAGTCAAAACAATTTACATGAAACCAATAAAACAATGACCAGTTGGTAAACAATCTCCAAACACATTCCAAAGTAGCAAAACACAGGAGAAGTGAATCAGATAATTATTGTTTTCATTTTCCTCTGAGGATTCTCAGCTTCCCAGGAGAAGAAATCCTGGTGTAGGGATTTCTCAGAAAATATGACAGTGACACAAGGGGATGTTTAGATTTGATATTAGGAATGATTTCTTCACGAAAAGAGTTGTCAAGCATTGGAACAGGCTGCCCAAGGAAGTGTTGGAGGGATTTAACAGGTGTGTGGATGTGGCACGTGTGGTGGTGTTCGCAGGGGTCCCAGGACGAGGGAAGAGGTAAGAATCTTGACTCCATGTTTCAGAAGGCTCATTTATTATTTTATGATACATATTATATTAAAAGAAAATGATATATTAAAACTATACTAAAAGTATAGAAGAAAGGATTTCATCAAAAGGCTTGAAAGGGAAGGAATGGAATGTTCATAAAATCTTGTGTCTGCTCACAGCCTCGACACAGGCGGCTGTCATTGGTCATCGAGTAAAAACAATTCACATGCTGGGTAAGCAATTCTCCAGATCACATTCCAAAGCAGCAAAACATGGAGAAGCTGAAGCTTCTCAGCTTCTCAGGGGAAAATATCCCAGTAAAAGGATCTTTCATAAAATATGTCTGTGACAGGCACGTGGGGACATGGCAGAGTGGTGGCCTTTGCACTCAATGCTTGGTTAATGGTGGAACTTGGTGATGTTAAAGGTCTTTTCCAACCTAAACAATTCCATGATTCTTTGTGGACTCCTGGTGGAGCTGGCTCTCAGTGAGCTGCTCTGTGTGCTCACCACACAGGCGATCCCTGGTTGTGGCACTGCTCTGTGGGATGCCACTGAGTGTGTGTGGAAAGGAAAAAGAACATTATGCAACACCCTTGTGTGGCTGTCCCAGCTGCCAGCATGTGATGTGAGCACTGTGGTGACCCAAAATCCCTTCTCCCTGGGTGGTGGGTTAATCTGGTAACTACCCACGCCTGCCTTCATCAGGATGTCCTGGCATTCAGTGCACCCCCCCTTTAGAGCAATGGGCAGTGTCATCAGGCTGCTGGCACATTTTGTGTTTTCTCAAACCACTTTCTTGGCCGGCATTCCAGCGCTGGGGTGGTTTCTGGCCGGAATTCCTCCATGTGGTGGTCCCTGCTCAGTGAGCAGAGCTGGCTTCGCCTCCACAAAGCCTGCGGCTCCTGTCTTGCTGCTTTTCTCCTGCACCTCAATCCTTGCATTCCTGCAAGGGAACAAGATAATCTCCGTGCTGGTTTTGTAGCAAACTCTCCTCAAAGTGACAGCCGTGGGCAAGGCTGCGTGGCTGCGATGTGCTGGGATTGCTGATTCCCTGGGCCTCCCTCCTAATCCCCTTAGCGCTGAGAGTTGCTGCTCTGAGCTCCCTCGGTTGTCTTCCTTGAGAAATGCTGCCTCCAAGTAACCAGGGGTCTGCACAGATTCCCTGGCCTTCCCTGAAGAAGCAGGAAGGTGTTCTCCCCCTTGAGCAGCGTGGTTTGTTTTTAGCAGAGCGGAGCACGCAAATAGAGGGAAGGTTTCCATTGTTGGATGCCAGCGCTGCTGTCGGGCTGTGGGAGGTGTCTGCTGTGCACCACATGGGAAGAGGGTTTTTTGTGATTTGGGAATGCTGCTCAGATGGGGAAAACCTGTGTGTTAAGGAAGGATTTCTAATCAGAAGGCTGGAGCACCTCTCCTAGGAAGATGGGATGGAAGAGTTGGGGCTGTTCTGCCTGGAGGAGAGAAGGCTCCAGGGAGACCTCAGAGCCCCTTCCAGTGCCTGAAGGGGCTCCAGGAGAGCTGAAGAGGGACTTTGGACAAGGGATGGAGGGACAGGACAAGAGGAAATGGCTTTAAACTGACAGAAGGGAGATTTAGATTAGAGATTAGGAAGAAATTCTTCCCTGTGAGGGTGGTGAGGCCCTGGCACATGTTGTCCAGAGAAGCTGTGGCTGCTCCATCCCTTAAAGTGTCCAAGGTTGGGGCTTGGAGCAACCTGGATAGTGGAAGTTGACCCTGCCCTTGGCAGGGGGTGGAACTGGGTGATCTTTAAGGTCCCTTCCAACCCAAACCCTTCTATGATTTTATAATTTTATGGTTTTTTGTTTTCTTTGTGATGTAGGGGAATACAGGGAAGGGAAATTACAGTTATTGCAGTAGCTAAGGGCAGTTCCTGGATGTTTGTAATATTCAAAAAATGAGATTAATTTCCACTGCATATTAAGGGATTGATGGAAGCTTTCCTGTGCTGTGCAGGTGTTTGGATCAAGCAACAGCACCTGAAAACACATGGATATAGAAATTAATGTTGTTCCCACATCTCATACTATGGCAGCAGCTCAAGTGACCTCTTTTCCAGCCTAAAAATGTTCTCTTTTTCTTCTAAAGTGTTGTGGGGGAAAGATGAAACTGTCCTTGCCCTCCCTCTATCAAATGGCTGCCAACTTACGGTTGGGATTCTGTGATAGAGTTGAGGATTTAATTTGATTTATTTATGCATCAAGTTTTTAAAGGATGGGATTAATTTTTCTCTTTTGCCCTGGACCTTTACAGAAACTCAGGTCCCAAAATCAAGAGCAGGTGCCTCGTTGTGTTAGGGCAGAGACATCTGTGAAACCACCTTCGTTTCTGCAGTGAGCTGCCATGAATCTGTCCTGTGTCAGGCCAGACTTTTTGGCTGCGGCCTCCATTTCTCAGGGCCCATCAGTATATTTTGAATTATCTGCATCCCTGGGCCTTGCAGCTTTCTGCTTGCTCCCTATTGCCAGATTTGGATTTTTTTGGTGTGTTTTAAAATCATCTCCCCCTCACACAGGCAGGTTCCTGTGCTGGTTTGGGATGCCAGCCTAGAGCTGTTGTTGTGCAAGGTACCAGCAAAAGAGGTAAATCCAGATGTCCCTTTATTTTCCTGAGCAGAAAGGAAGAAGCTGATGTGAGTTACTTCTGCCTTTAGAGATCCAAAAGGCTGAATGTATTTCTATTTCAGCTGAATGAAATGGCAGCCCTCCAGCTTGCTTGCTGCAAAATTGAGGTTATTTTATGGAGCCATGGTTGGGATCTTTGCTCTTTTTCCCTGTCCTTTCACAGTATGTAAAGATGGAGATACCATGTAAGGGGTGGTGTTAGAGCAGCCACTCTGGGAATCACAGAATCCATAAAATGCCTTGGGTTGGAAGGGACATTAAAGATCTTTTTGTTCCAACAACAAAATGCTCTTCCAGACCTACACACAGTTCAACATTGTGATCAGCATCCCTTGGAGATGGATCACAATGTTGAGCTGTGTGTAGGTTTGGAAGAGGATTGTGTTGGCAGCTACAGAGCAGAGGAAGGCAAACAAGCAGTGATTGCACAGGAATGATCTCCAGAGCCCAAAAAAATACTCACCCAGCATCAAACAGTAAGAGGAGGAAACCCTGTGGCACTATCCAAATCTGTTGTATGAATTCCAAGGGAAAGGACATCACTCTCTTCTGAAATGACAGGTTTTCTATAAAATTTGAAGTGTTGATGAAATTTCGAAATTCTTCGTGACTTCCCAGTTCAGTTCTGCTTCCCACTCTCATTTTCCAGATAGCTACAGCCTATAGCAGGGCAGGAGAGATCATAAAGTCAAGGAGGGTCAGGATAATGAAGGATAGAGGCCATGGCACAGTGCCTGTCACTTAGGGAGAGCATTTCAGCATTTCAAGATGTTTTGAATCGGGGTTTGTGGTTTTAAAGTTGTTTCTGCAGGTTGGTTTATGTCATCAATCCCAGTCTCCTCAGCAATGTAATTGCCTGAGATGGTCTGCTCTGGCTCAAGCTGGCCAGCTAGGAAGGATCTTGTCCTGGGAACCTTTGAGTTAGGACTGTATTTTAAGTTAGAAAAAAGTGTTCTCTGTCTGTTTAGAAAGAGCAGCCAGGAAGCAGGTAAAGAAATCGATCAGTTTTGGTTTTTAAACAGAACATAAAGATAAATAAATGCAGAAATAAATAAAGGAAACCTGCAAGCAGAGAATTGAAAAAGTTCAACTGTTCTGTGTGAATATTATTCCAAAGGATCAGAGCACCTTTGCCAAATGAAAAATATTGTCTGTGCCTGCTGGCATTGCTCATTCTCAATAAGGTGTTGTTGTTCAGTAAGTGGTTACAATTTTGGGGGTGAAATATCTAGAAGTGATTAAAAAGCAATTTAAAATATCTATGCTTTCCCATTAAGCTGTTGCCAGGGGCATTGAACAGTCTGTATCCTCCCCTGCACTTAGAACCAGCCTTTTGTCACACTGGAGGCATTTTTATAATAAAAATACATAAAATTACATCATGTATCGACCAAAGCTCAGTTAACTTAAGCACATGCAGGGCCTCTATTAGGAAACAAAAAACAGTGACTGGGGACATTGATTTTTGTAGGAATTAGTAAATTTGGCATATCACTGTATTTTTAAATTGCTCCATACCCTCCCAGTGCCAGTTGAGGAAAGATGGTATTTCCATTTTTTCTCCGACCCTTAAATTGGACAAGAAAAACTCTGTGTTTTTCCCCTTCCCTCTTCCTTTCCCCATCCATTTCCCTGTCCTTTCCCTTCCTTTTCCTGTTCTTTTCTTTTCCTTTCCCTCAGTGTCTACAGGTCTGTCTTTTTTTTTTTCCATTTTCCTTTCTTCCTGCCCTTCCATTTTTCTTTTTTTTCCCCTTCCTTTTCCCTGCCCTACTGTGTCTATAATGAAAGCTGGCTAAACAAAGAACCTCAGTGCTGGAAAACTCTACAAGACACAAATCACGGAACAGTTCAGGTTAGAAGGAGATGTTAAAGGTCACCAAGTCCAATGATCAGGGACATCCTCAAGCAGATCCCATTGCTCAGAGCCCCATCCAATCTGACCTGGAATGTTTCCAGGGATGGGGTATCCACCACCTTTTTCCAGTGTTCGCCACCAACACTGTAAAAAATTTCATCCTTGCATCTAACCTAAATCAACATTCTTTTAGCTTAAAGCCATTCCCCTTTGTCCTATTGCAACAAGCCCTGTTGAAAAGTTTTCCTCACCTTTCTTGTAAGGAAAGTGGGGGATTTTTAGAAGAAAAGGGTTCTTAGCGTGTTCAAGGCCAGTTTGGGTGGAGCTCTGAGCAGCTTGGCCTAGTGGAAGGTGTCCCTGCCCATAGCAGGGGGTGGAACTGGATGATCTTGAAGGTCCCTTCCAACCCAAACTATTCCATGGCTGTAAATGCTGTTCCTTGGCTGAGGTGAAGTTTTCCCAGACCTGCCCTGCAGAGGCTGTTGGCCTTGACTGGACTAAGTGTTTTTTTCTCTCACAAATGACAATTCTGATAAACAGCTCAAATTGCCTTTTAAGAATTAAAATTCTGTATTTAGAATACATTACATAGTCTCTGCTGCTGCTGTAGGGTAACCATAATTCAAACTTTACTGTCTAATTTAGCAGATACTTAAATATGGTGAGAGATGAATATGGGTGGGGGGAGGACATCCTACAGGCTGATGGGATATTTGCAATATACTCTAAAAATTTAGGTTTATAATTATTTATTAGGCAACAAGGGGAGGAAAAAAGTTGGGTAGTAGAGAAGTTGACTCATGATATTGAAGTGATAAACAAGTTTCTCCTTAAAAAACCCAAAAGACTGTGTTTTGCAATAGCTTTTGAAAGTTAATATTTACAGGACTGGAAGTTGATAGACTTTCTATTGTGTCTTAACTGATTTTGATGGGGAAGAGATTTCTGACTCTGTCACTGCCAGTTAGATCAGCTTTGGCAATGCTCTGACAGGGTTTGCAAGGATCTGATGTTATCCAAGGAGAAGTGCACTGGCACAGACACGAGCTGTGAACCCACCCATAATTTTTTCATGGTTTCTGCAGTAGCATTTCCCTCTAATGAGGGCAAAACAAACACAATCTTAACTTTTGAAAAGTCCTGACCTGGATAAAGCTAACCTTGGCTTTTCTGTCTTTTATGATTAAGTTCTCCTGTGGCTTTTTTTTTTTTTTTTGGTCCTGTTTCTGCCCGCAGATGTTCTGAAGAAATCCTGAGCTTTGGTGTAAAATACAACTCTGTGTTTTAAAAACTCTACCCCTTTTTACTTAAAAAGTAATTGCACCTTTGTGCAATATATTAAATACCTATATGTCCTGCAGATAACATCATAGTTTTACTGCTGGCAATTAATCTCATTTCTGAGCTGAGGTGTAGCTACAAGGTTGCTTTGTTTGTACATGAACGTGGTTGTTTGAGATTTTCAATCCCACTGCTCAAATGGAAAATTGGGAGGGTTTATTCTCTACAGAAGGAAAACAAGGAGCATGTGAGTCAGGAAAAGAAATTTGTGAGGTTTAGTGAGTACCCACTCTTATTTCTTAGTTGGCAAGAGTTTGGCACTGTTTGGAATTCCTGTTAGGGAATTTTTTAAGTTGTTGGCAAAGTCTCCATTTCCCTCATGTCCTCAGCCAGCACCTTGGATATCCTGTAGTGGGGTTATGATGAAGACAGAACTATTTCAGGTTATGCTGTTGGGGCTGCATCTCCAGGTCCAGATCTTCATATCTTTCTTTTTGGTTTAGCCCAGCTCATGGGAAATAATTGGGCTCTTAATAACAGAATAGTTTGGATTGGAAGGGGCCTTAGAGATTGATCTCGTTCTGCCTGGTTGTCTGTGGCAAAATGTTATTTTATGAACTCCTTTGCCTTTGGCTCGTGGCATTGAAGTTTGCTTAGCCTCTGCCATATGTTGGCTCCATGTCAGGAGTTTTTCATCTCCTCCACCTGAGGAGGAATGGGCTGAGTGAAGTGGTTGGGGGTGCTGAGGGAGATGCTGCAAGCTGGACATGAAGATGAACACCCAGGGATCTTCTGAGCGCCTGCTGGAGCCAGGAAGTACTGCCCAGCCCTAATTCTTTCCTTCAGACACAGGCACAGTGCACAGTGGTGTCTTATTGGCTCAATTTCCTCCTGCATATCACAATTTGGCCACTTCTGCCTTGCAGCTGGACACAACATAAATTTGTACAGAGGAGGAAAGAACTCAACTCCCGTGGGAGGTCTGAGGCTGTGGATTTTTCTCTTTCTGAACAAATTCCTGGTTTGCAATCCTCTAACCACTGTCCAGTCTTCCTTGTGGGCTCAGCAGAGATGTCTGGACCACAGCCTTGTTTTTCTTGGCTCTTCCCTCAAAGTAATTGAGGAAGTAATATGAGTCTCTAGGGTGTCTGGGAAAGAGAAGATGGAAGCTGCTGCCTTAACTTTCAGTTCTGGTTTTTCAGGACTGGTGGGTGTGTTCAAGAGTTCTTCAATACATCTGTAGGCACACAGTGGACTCTTGGAGGGCAAGGAGATGGATTTTGATGATTCTTGTGGGTCCCTTCCAGCTCAGGATATTCTGTGGTTCTGCTGCTGTGGCAGTTGCTTGTGTGGTCCAGGCCCCTCACCTGGGCATGATGGTGGGGCTGCCCATCCTTCATTTCCATTATATCCCATTGGTTTAATGTGGAATTTGCTCTTTCCCTTGAGCTGGGATATGGGGGTTTGGTGACCCATTACACGTGGGAGTGCCTGCAGCAGAATTGTTCCAGGATATCAGGTGGTTGTTCACGGTTGGGTGTTTCTCTGGCTATTAATAGGATGAGCTTTGGTGTTTAATCCTGCTTGAGCCCTATTTGAGACCTTTCTGAAGGACTTTGGTCAAGCCAAGGGTCCAGCCTTGCTGCTAAAGCTGTGCCAGACAGCTCTACTGTCAGTTGTTGATGCAGCACCATTTGAAATACTCACATTTAATGGCAATACAAGGCATGGCTGAGCTCTGAAATGCCATGGAGAACCAAAGAAGTGGAAATAGAGTGGCAGCAGAGCTTAACACTTCTTGGCTTTTGTTTGTGTTGAGCTGAGTTTTGTGCATTGACTGATCTGCTTGCTTGGGCTGCTGACATTCATCTCTCTTGACTGTCAAATTCAGTGTAGTGGAAATGTTAATCTGACCACAGCCGCAATGCAAAGAAGCATCTTCAGGTGAAAACACACATAGAAGCCTTCTTATGAATCTGTTTAGGTCTGAAGAACAAATCTGTACATGATGCTGGTCATGTTTGCTCATGTTGTGCAGTGAAGTCCCATCCCAGCAGCCTGTGGGAGCTGCTTGGTGATGTCTCCTCCTGCACAAGACAAATTCAGGGATCCTCCTCTTTCTTAGTTCATGGAACTGGGCTCCCACTGGGATCAAGGGTGTTTTAATGGTGCATATCCCACCACATCTGGGTTAAACAACATGCCAATATTTAACCATGCCAAAGGCCATAAACCTCTCTGAGATTCCACTCAAAACTTTGGAACATGGGGAAGTCCTTTATTTCCAGGCCATACCTGTGTAGGATCTAAGCCATAATCACAATCCTTTGAAGTTTTAAGCCTCTGTCTCCTTCTGACCCCTCTCTGTGCTGTCACATCTGCCTGTCAGGCTGTCTCCTGCTGAACTGGGGTTCCACGTTGATACAAGATTTTCTGGTCCCCTTTCAAAACACCTCATCTCCTTCTCCCTTTGTCATTTGCATTATATTAAAACTGTTTCTTTTTTTGGTGGCTTTCTTGGGAGCTTGGACTCTCTTTTGTTGTTCTCTCAAGTCCAATTCACTCTGGATAAGGCAGACCTGGAGGCAAAGTTGCTATTGCTTTCTGAATTTTTTTGTCCTTTTTATCCAGGACATGTTTGTAAATGGTGGCATTCTGCTGCCTCCATGCTACATGGAGAGCACCAGAGCTGTCCTGCCTGTGGGATTGGCCATAAAAATGTAGCTAGATAAATGACGCTGGCATCATTTATCTGTTCAAAGCAGTTTGGGAATCACTGTGTGATCCTTAGGGCAGGACTTTGCTGGAGGAGGAAAGTCTCAATGCAGCAGAGATTCCTGTGCCAAAGGTGAGGGTGGAGTGTCCAGGAAGGCCAAAACCCCAACCAACATCTTGCAGGATGGTTTTTCTCTTGGTGTATCTGGTGGAGATGCAGGGAATCTTTCTGGTTAATTGAGGGACCATTCTGGTGAGTTCTGCCATAGGGAGGGGAACAGGGGCTTGACCTGCAATATCATCCAGGGTGGAACTTTATTTTTTGCCCTTGCATTTTTTTAACTGCTTTTTGGATGGATGAGCTGGACGACAGTGAGTCAATGGATACTGTGTGCTTGGAACACTATGCTAAATTTGGATATCTAATTGTGAAATTAAATTCTTCCAGTCCCAGGACCCATTCATGCTGTTCTAGTTGGGTGACTCCCAGGTGATGCTCCAGCTCTGGTTCTTCTATCCCAGAGAGGTCACAGACTATAGAACTGTCTCAGTTGCTCTGGATGGAGCCTGAGCACATTGGAATAAAGCTTTTCCCCAGGGAAAGCATGCCAGGCTCATGGTGGCAATTTTGATGTGTGTAGGACATTGAGCATCCGACCTCTGCTGCTCTTCTGCAGAAATATTTTGTCAGGATTTCCCCCCCTCCCTTTATTTGTTGAACAGTGTGTGAAATTCAGCTCATTTGATGGAGTGATAAGATTTACCTCTGAAATGGAGCTTTTGTGTATGAACAAACCTCTGTGTGGATGGTTGGAAGGAAAGCTCCTAACACCACCAGAGTCTTTAAAAGCTACGAGCCTGAGCCTGCTGTCCTCCCTTCACCTCAATTTCTCAGGTGCGACAAGCCTGAAAGCCAGAAACCTGTCTCTGACTGCACACTAGGCATGACACAGTGAGTATATTTTTGGAAAATGAAGAACAATTGGTGTGTTACTGAAGGAAAAATACAACTGATGCTACTTTACTGAAGGAAATCCCACTGCTGCCTCTTTTTTTCTTTTTTTTTTTTCCCCTGGAAGCTGCAGAATTTACTACACTGTTTATGTGCTGAAAGAAAATGGTGATAAATTAGTCCCTGTAGCCAATCCTTCTCGTACCACAGAAATAGTTGTATTTATGGAAGTGGTCAAACATGCAGTAATGTCCAGAGATGTATGGCAATGTTTACCCCAGACCACAGCATTGTGTGATTTATCACAGGGCACAGAGCAGGCCATAATGTGTGTCCTAATTAGTGTAATGTACCTTGTAATAGCTGTGAAATAAATTCTGCACCAAAGCTTTTGGCCCAAAAACACAGGATCTGATACAGATTCCATTAAGATAAAAGGGGAAAAAAAACCAAAAATGACCTAATGTTGTAAAGGCCTTTGGGTGAAGTCTGAAGTACATCTGTGCATAATCACAGAATCACAGAATGGTTTGGGTTTTGAAGGGACTTTAAAGATTATCCAGTTCCAATCCTCTGCCATGGGCAGGATTGCCTTCCACTGGACCAGGTTGCTTCAAGCCCCATCCAACCTGGCCTTGAACATTCCCAGCTTGGATGGGGATTGGAGCAACATGCAGGTGTCAGGTTTGTGGGCAAAATGTGTGTTAACCTTATTATTAAATGTATGTTAACATAAAAATGTGTGTTAACCTTGCATTGCTCTCCCTTTTCCTTCCATGACACAGAGCTTTCCTCTGTCCCATGGGCTCATTCTCCCTCTGTCAACCCAAGGGAACTGTTTATTGATTAATGAATTAATCAGCCCCACATCTTTGCTTGCACCCTCTTGGTCTGGCTCTTTTTAGCACTTGGTAGTTTTAGAGAGAGAGGATGAGTGATGATCGTGTTCTGAAGCTCTGTGAGTGTCTTCCAGTTCCTTATCTCTCTTGCAGATGGTATTTAAGTGTGCTGCAAAACATGATTCTCATGTGGGAGTGGATCTCCACATGGACTTGTAGGATTTCTTCTGGTGTATTGCTGAATGTTGCAACCAAAATCAGCTTTTTTTTTTACTTTATTTTTTTTTTCTCATGGAGCTCCTGGAGGACTGTCAAGTACTGATGTTACCAATTCATAGAGAAGAAACTGGCTCCCCAAGGGCTTTTGCTGTGAAGTGCTGTCAAGAAGGACTAAGCTGAGACCTTTGAGCTTTGCTCCCCAGCTGAGATGCCCTCCAAGGGCTTGGGAAAACAGAGTTTCTTCGTTGGTGTAGGTTGAAATTTCCTTCATTACTTGCTATCTCTCTATCTAGTGTAACAGCTTTTTTTTTCATTTTTTTATAAAGAACTTCCATTATTCAGGTCTTTATTAGGACAGATTTTTATTTTTGGGGCTAGTGCTGTGGTGTTTCTTTCTTTTTTCTGTTCTCTCTCTGTTCTCCCCTTATCTGGTTTTTCTCTGTAGATCATGAGTATTTGATTGAGGGTGGAAGAGTCAAACCAACACAAATTTATTTGCTCTGTCAAACTTCCTCTTTGTAATATTCTTCTCTGTGTAAAAGATGACACAAAATCAATCTCCTGGTTGGCGTCGTCATTTCTCTTCTGGCAGCTTTTGCTCAGTGATCATTATTTTTTGTTTGGCTGCATTTTATTCTTTAATGTGTTTTCAAATACATCATCAGATAACAATTGTTGAGATCCTCCTTCCCTTTGAAGGGCTGAGTGCAGATGTGAAATTGTGTGGCCTTTTTTTAACCTTCTGTGGTCATGTCATGCTGTTTTGTTTCAGAAGGGATACCAGGGGAAGGAATTGAGTGCCAGTCAAGAATGAAGAATGAGGATATTATATTGTGGAATGGGATGTGGCTTCCATGATCTTTTTCAAACAATACATTTGTGGAAGATTCTTCCAAATATTTTTTTTTTGTGCTCAGATTCTCTCAACTTTTCCCCCCATCATGCTGCCCTTCACTTTTTCAGGTTCTCCATTATTTTTGTGTGTGACTGTGAAAGCAGCTGCCTGGTTTTAAGTGAAGTGAACCAAAATATGGATTTTTAAAACTACTCTTCCAGTGGTGAAATTATTTTTCTTCCTGAATACTTTAGTTCAGTACAAGTTCTTTCATACTTTTTGTTTCAATAGACTTTTTTTAGAACCTTTATATGTGTAGAATTCTGGATTCAGGGAAAAAAAAAAGAAAATAAAACCATATGGACATAGTTGAGTTTCTAATCTTAATTGAACGAACTTTTAATATTTTTTTGTAGTCAAAACTTTGCAAGGCTTTCTCTTTCCTCCCTCCCACACAATAAAGATGATATATGAGTTGCATGATCTGAGGAACTGGTCTGTAAAAACTGGGGAAAGTTATTTTTGTTGAGAGAGTATTGAGGATGGCAGAGAGTGATGACCAGGAGGACTCAGACCCAACTGAGCCCCAACAGTGAGAAGACAGAGGCTGCTCATTTAACCTCCAGTTGATTTACTGGAAGATCATTCTTTGCCCAGAAATCCACACTGGTGAAATTTTAAATTCAAATTTAGTGAAGGATGTAAATAGAAATCTGAATGTGATTCTCTTTGACTGTGAGTTTGTCTTATCTTAGAGGAGAATGTCAGGGAGTTCCTTCCTACCCCATGAAGTGGATCTGCAGAGATTTACCCCCTGTTCAGTAGGAAATTGCAGATCTCCAGAACACCTCTGATGGCAACTGTGAAATTACCCTTGCAGTTCTGCCATTAAGCTGCTGAAGAGATTTATTTTTTGAACAGCTGTTCTCAGATGGGAATTTTCATTTCTCTAAGTAGAATTGGAAGCTGGGAAGAAAATTTGGCTGTTAGGTTGATGAGGCAACAGTCAGAAAATTATGAACAAAAAAGGAGCATGATGCTTTCTTCCAAGAGTTTTTCAGTAAAATTATATTTAATGCTGTCTTCAGTTGTGTCCCATTGATCTTTTTTGGTGAAAGCTGGTTGACACATTTGAATTTATGTGTCTAAACAGTTTCTTATGATGGTTTGTTGGGTTTTTGTTTTGTTTTTCCCTAACACAAAAGGATGACAGCAGTTTCTCTGAAAAGACAAGCTAAAATCTTGTAAGTTACCATTTTTTCAAGATGTCTCAGCTCCTGAGGAGACAAACTGCTCTCCTAAAGGTGTTACAACTCACTTCTGAAACCTCAAGATTCTCTTAAGATGCCTCCCTTCTCCAGTAGTGATTAATTGCTGCTCCTGTAACCCAGTGTATGGAGAGGCCTGGTATTAATCCAGACACTTGGAGACCTTTGCTCATCTTTAATCATTTGCTGTCCAGTGCCACAGTGGAATAAATTATTATTGTTGTTATAAAAGCTGCAATTTATCTTCGATCAGGCCTCATGGCTAAATTTTTAATTTTTATTTTGTTTTCCTTGAGGCTTGGTAGATTTTTAATTTTTTTAAAATGTCTACCAATAGAAATTAAATTAAGAGCATTTTAATGTCTATCAATATAAATGAAATTAGAAGTATTTGCAGAGGTACTGTGGCCACACAGTTACTGCTCATCACAACCTGATTGCAGCTATTTCTCTTCAAACTGACCCAGAATAACTCTGGATGAGTTTCCTTCTGCTCTTGAATATTTGATTCCCAGGCACACAGTCCTCCTTTCCCTTCTTCATATCACTTCACTTGATGCATTGGCAAGAGCTGGGTAGAACAAACAGGTATTTTGTCCTCATGAGATATTTGGCAGCTCTTTATTGGCTTCCTCAGCGCCGTTCTCCTGATGTGAGCCGAGGATCAGAAGCTGGGTTTATTTTAGGCGACTTATAAGACAAAATATAAGCTGCTTCAGCTCCTTTTCTTCCTCTGTGTAGGCACAGGCTACACTGTGGGAGCCACTGGAATTATATCTCTGAACAATGCAGCCTTTCATCTTTCTCAGACTGCAGTATATATATATATATAATCCGACTGGTTGGTTTATTACATTTTTATTGCTGTCAAATTTTTCCAAAGATTAGACTGGGAGGAAAAATGCCTTCAGAGTGAGCTCTATGAAGGTGTGAAATGGCCTCTGAGGAGGGCCACTGGGAGCACCACAGCTTGAGTTATTGCAAGGCAGGCAGTCCAGAGGATGGGAAAATCCCCCCTGGAGGTGATGATGCCTGGGTGACCTGGCTGGGATGGATTAACCCATGCTGGGCTCACCTTTCCACACGGTGGGTGGGTCCTGCTGGGAGCAGAATTGGCTGTTCCCTGTTGTCACAGACATGTTTTATGAAAAATCCTTTCCTTAGGATTTTTTCTCCTGAGAAGCTGAGAGGCCTCAGGAACAAAATGTAAACATTGATTATCTGCTGCTGTGGAATGCAGCAGGTGGATCTGTGATTGGTCTCATGTGGTTGTTTCTAATTAATGGCCAATCACAGTCCAGCTGTCCGGACTGTCTCGGTCAGTCACAAGCCTTTGTTATCCTTCCTTTTCTATTCTTAGCTAGCCTTCTGATGAAATCATTTCTTCTGTTCTTTTAGTATAGTTTTAATATAATATATATCATAAAATAATAAATCAAACCTTCTGAAACATGGAGTCAGATCCTCGTCTCTTCCCTCATCCTAAGACCCTGCGAACACCACCACACCCTATGAGTCTGTGGGATTTAAAACATCTCTGAGATGCATTTCTAATGAAACAGCCAAAGTTTCTGTGTGTTACTGCACTGCAGACTGTTTCTTCGTACTGATGGCTTCTGAATGGTTAATTCCAGATATTCTCTCACTTGTTTAAAAGCTTTAATTGCCCTTCCCTTTACTGAAGCCTTTCAGTACCTAAAGGGAACTTATTAAAAGGGGATGTGGGGTGCATATTGTTAGAGAATGGGTAATGCATTTAAATTAAAGGAAGGTAGATTTATACTAGAGATTAAGAATCTCTAGTTTCTAATTTTTTTTTTTTATGGTGAGGCCCTAGCACAGATTGCCCAGCTGTGGCCTCCCTATCCCTGGAAACTCTCAAGGTGGGATTGGACAGGGCTCTGAGCAAACTGGTCTGGTTGAGGATGCCCCTGCTCAATGCAGAGGATTGAAACTAGGTGACCTTTAAAGGATCTTTCCAGCCCAACCTTTTCTATGATTCTGTGATTTCATTTTTAGGTCTGAATAGGACTCCTGAAGAAATACAAAGGGTTGAGCAGGTGGTGGTCTTACGGCTGAAATGAAAATGAAAGGCCCAAATGCTGATTGGTGCAATAGAGCTCTTGAAATCAAGAGCTGATGGTAATTTTTCACATTTTGAAAGCTTTCTTGATGGACCTGCTATCTTTATCTCAATTTTTTTTCTAATTTTTTTTTTTTTGGTAATCTGTGCAGACACACTCCCATTCTGCTTACCAAAGCCCCCATCCTGCAAAGATTGACTTTCTTTTTCCATTTTGGAGGAAAGAATGTCTTTTCATAGGCAGTGGGAATGTGGGGAGGAACTGCTGCAGCAGAAGATTTGAAAACTTGTCTCTATAAATGGTAAGGGCGAATTCAGCATTTTGAAAAGAAATAATATTTTTAATGTACATCTTGGTGGAGGCTTGAGCTTCATTTGCATGGCTGTATGAATGCAAGCAAGAAACCAAGTTATTTCTAAAAAGCTCAACAGCCCAACTTTGCTTTTTCCCCTATAAAGGCTAGATATATTGTGCAGTGTGCAAGACCTCTTCTTCTCTCCCCCAGGGAAATTTCTGTTCTTTTACATTCCTCCATTTTACCACTGAGGGCTTCCTTTGAATCACCCAAGACCTGATTAATTCCTTATCCCACATAGATGTGAATCCTGGCTGGATCAGCTCCTCCTTGTATTTTAAGCTAATAATTTGAGCTCCATGCAGGTTATCTCTTGGGGTTCTTCCAGAGAGGAACCTTGCCACATAAAGAAGTTCCTTTTGCTTTTTGTGATTATTAAAAGATGTGAGGCACCGTTTGCAAGAGTATGTCCTGAATACTTTTTAGAAACTTATTTAAAAAAATATATTTTCCAGCTCTCTGTATTATTTGATCCTTATCTGTTACCTTCACTGTAGAAGGTGCCTTGCTGCATTTCAGCGATAACCTTATTGCCGTGTATCTGAGGCAGTGTTTAGGTTTCTGTAGTGCCTTTCATTGTGGCATCTCCAGCAGCTTTGCAAGTGTGCTGGAAAGTAGGTCAGTGTTATTCCCGTTTATAAAATAGAGGCTGAGTCTTTAGGTTTCTCTGTAACCAATTTTTCTGTTGCTCGCAAGTGGTTCTGGCTGTGGAGAAGTTGCTGACTTTCCCTCTTCACTTTGCAGTTCTGAACCTCCCCCTCCTTTCCCTGTACAGCTACAAAACCACTTCTGGGATGTTGAGAGAGATTTGCCAGCATTGCTCATCCCAAACTTCCATGTTGAGCTTTCTTTCCACCCATAGAATGGTTTGAGTTGGAAAATACCTTAAAGCTCATTTCATTCCAAACCCCTGCCTTGGGCAGAGACACCTTCCACTATCCCAGGTTGCTCCAAGCCCCATCCAATCTGGCCTTGAACAAATCCAGGCACTGAGCAGCCAGAAATTCTCTGGTCAATCCTTCTCGTGCCTCACCACTCTCATTTTTGTCCTTTTCAAAATCCCTTTATCTGTGTCTCCAGGAAAGCTCAGAACTGCACACAGTGGGAAGATGAATGTGCAAATTTATCTCCAATGCAGTAATTCAACTTGACCTTTTCTTGTGTTTTAGTTTAGCATTTTACAATTATTTTTTATTCTACAATACCATTATTATTAGTTTAGCGTTTTAGAATTATTTTTTTGAGTTCTTAGAGTTTCCCAGGAGAGGCTGATCCAAGAGTGGGAGGCAAAAAAACACCAGTCCCTGTTATGCTCTTATTGAATTCATTGCCTGTAACAAAGTGTTCCAAAAATAATTTTGGAGGGTTTACCTAGAAGCTTTCTGCTTCCCTCCCGTTCACACCTTGAAGTGCTCTTGTCACAGAATCATGGAATTGTTTGGGTTGGAAGAGACCTTCAAGGTCTTGGCATTCCAACCTCCCTGCCATGGTCAGGGACACCTGCATTCAGACCAGGTCATCCTTTGAGTTATCTGAGCTAAAATCAGGTGTTCCCCTGACTCTATACATGAAATAAACCAGTAATTGCCTTTCCTTGGAGATCACAAGTGAAATATTGGAAAATACCATTCCTGTGGCAGATACCATCCCAGAAGGATCAGTGTTCTTGAATTTCTCTTGGATCCCTGCAGCTTCTCTGATCCCTGAATGTTTTTTAATCCTAATGGATGTGTGAAGGGGGGCTTTGGTTTATTGAAAGATGAGGTTTGTGGTGCACTCTGCACTGGTCTCTGGGATGAGCAACTGGAAAACAGCATTTTGGTGTATTTGGCATTTGGTCAAGCAAAATACATAGTATTTTGAGGAGTAGTTTTGAGTGGTTCTTGACTAGGCAGACAGAAAGGCTTCCAAGCAATTTGTAGCAGTTTAGGCCAATTTTTGTAGCAGATTTGGGTCATTGTATCCCATTTTAAGCTCCTTTTATGACATTTTGTAGACATTGGATGGTTTTCTATAAGAGCCATCCACAATATCATCTACTTCTGTGGCTCTACTCTCATTCTGTCCTTTTTCCACCCACCAAATGCTACAAACCACCCAGTTACCCTGGAACAGGAATGCCAAGAGCATTTCTAAGGGTCCCATGGTTTTGTGATAACTGAGATTTTGCTAGAGGAAAGTGTTCAGGTGAATTTAGAATACAGGTTGTGCAATCGGCCCACCCATCTCACACTGTCTGTGAAGTGTCTGACTCCAAATCTGGCAGCCAGAGAGGATTTATACCTTTGGATACCACCACTCTTCCCTGACTGATCTTGGGATGGGATCTAGAGGAGTCGTGTGGAAGTCCTTTGGAGTCCATGATGCCTTTAAAATGTCATGTTTGGCAAAAAAACTCAGGGTTGTGATATCCTCAGGAAAAGGCAAAGTCCTCCATCAAGTAAAGGCAGGAAAACGCTGAACAGAAGGAATTGGAAATGAAGGGGGAAGCATGGAGTGCTCTCAGTAAATTTTGGTGTAGGCCCCTGGTGCCTGTAAATAACTCTGTGCCACTGCTTGCAGCAAGGTTGGGAAGCTGGGCTCTGAGTGCCTTCCTGAGAAGCAATCTGCTTTATTTTCCAGCCAAAAGACATCAACATCTAATCCATTTCTGGTCCATTTCTGCTGCTCCTAGAAGCAGGGATGATGTGTTGATTCCCACAGCTTGTATTTACTGTGGATTCCAAAGGTGTGACATCTACTGATGCATCAAAATGTCCCTGTTAAGCATTAAAATGTGCTTTGTTTGGATGTGTGCATTAAAGTTGGTCTTCTCCCCTTTTCCCTCAATATCAAAAAGCTTCAGAGAGTTACAGAGTTGTAAACAACTCTGTTCATGAATTAAATGGCAAATAACTAAATCTAGAGAGGTTTGCTTTCCTCTGCCACAGAGTTGTACTTGCTTTTGGAGTGGGAGCTGCCAGCAGTGTAAATTAAGAAGGTTCCAGTTATTCCTAACCTGTTTTGAAAATTAATGCATGAAACTAAAAAAATAGAAGCATCAGACTCTTTTGAGGTGGGTACTACCCACAGTCCTCTCCTTCCATGGTGTGGAGTTACAGTTTTGAACAAGAAAAGTTGTCCAGAGAGGTAGATCTCAGCAACAAGGCTAGAAGGGATGTTTAATGAATGTAATATTATATGTGTGAAGGTCAGCAGTGCTGCACTGAAAAGAATTCAGATCATGCTGTTTCGAAGGGCTGAAAGAGATGTTGCAAACTAAAAGTTAGGATTTATTCCTCTGAAAATAATTATCATCCTTGCAGGCAAGAGAAGGTGCCTGCAGAGAGCTTTGTCCATGGCAAATGTGCTGTTTAAAAGACTCTGCACTCATCTCAAATAACATCATTCCATGCCAAAAAGCTACTGCTCTTAGGTAGTTCAAAAGTTGATTTTATTTTTACCTCTTTTTTTAATCAATTAGCAGAATAAAAATGTCACTGCTATATATGGGCTGTAGAAAGTTAATGTTACTTTTTGACAGGATGCTCTTGTAGGAGAGCACAGCTAAGGAACACAGCTATGGATGCTGAGCTACCTGTTGGAAATAGCAAAATTCAGCCTTTGATTATTATTTTTCACCATATTACGTCATTTCTCCACAAAATTAAATTTCTCTGTCCTTTGTGTGCTGCAGATTGTCACTGGATTTAAATAGCATCCACTTTGTGCTTGGGGAAAGGGGGAGGTTGAGAGAGTCCCTTTGAGTTGTTTCCTTTTTAGAGCAGGGATGTCTGTCAGGAAGGAGGTGGGTTCGGTGGCTGACTATAATATATTTTAATTATAATATATTTATTTTTAAATTTGTAATACAAAAGGCTTGTTCCTCCAGTTAAACACGTGGGGTTTTGGCAGTTTTGGTGTGACAGAATGCAAATAAACCTCGAGGGCAGGTAGTGAGGCTTTACTGCAAACAGATGCTGCTCTCAGCTCCCCAGAATGTTCTCATCCTGCAAAAAAATCATGGAATCACAGAACAGTTTGGGTTGGATGGGATCTTAAACACCATCCACTTCCCACCCCCTGCCATGGCTGGGACACCTTCCAGTGGACCAGGCTGTTCAAAGCCCCATCCAGCCTGGCCTTGGACACTTCCAGGGATCCAGGGGCAGCCACAGCTTCTCTGGGCAATCTGTGCCAGGGTCTCACCACCCACTCATAAAGAAATACAAATTTCTTTCTAATATCCAGTCTAAATTTTCCCTCTGTCAGTTTGAAGCCATTCCCCCTTGTCCTGCACTCCACCCCTTGTCCAAAGTCCCTCTCCAGCTCTCTTGGAGCTGCTTTAGGCACTGGAAGGGGCTCTAAGATCTCTCCAGAGCCTTCTCTTCTCCAGGCTGGACATTCCCAGCTCTCCCAGCCTGGCTCCAGAGCAGGAGGGCTCCAGCCCTTGGAGCATCTCCGTGGCTTTCTGTAGACTAAAATTTCACTTGTATTCAAAATGTGATCCTGGCTCTGGGGGTGTTCATGTGCTTATGGTGGAAGATTTTGTTTCCCACTTGGAAATGGATGATTTCTGCTGAGGAAATCAAATTGATAATGGATGGGCTTTGGGAGAAGCAGTTCTTGAGCCCTTCACCTGCTATTCCACCACTCCTTTGCCTTGTCCTTTTTTTTTAATATCTACAAGTAGATAAAAAAATGGGAAATAAGTAAAACAGTTTACTGCAACACAGCCAGCTGTTCTCCACAGCAGAAGGCATTAAAGTGCATTTAGCTCTTAGCCCCTCTATAGTCTGGAAAATGATTCCTTTTATTCCAAAGCAGATACCATAAATAAGGTGCTTGATTCCATCAAGGAAAGCATGATTTAAACTACCTGATACTATTCACCTTCTGCTCTTGTAGTTGTAGACTAATGTATTTATATTTTTTGTGCTGGGTGGTGCACGTGAGGGGTTATTCTGTGAAATAGTTCCTTGATAGAAGGAGAAAAATGTCTACAAAAGGAATGTGCTAATGCTGTTTCCATGTGGGATGTTTTTATGGTTATCCCACCCCCACCAGCACACACACACACACATGCAGAGCCCCAGTGAACAACCAAAACAAATGGATTTCAGCTTAAAAGTCAATGTGGTATTTATTGACTCTTTAGGGAATAAGGAATCTGATGTTGTGGGTTTGGGTGTTCCTATTGCATCAATATCCTTGTTACCCCAGAGATAAAATGCAAGTGGGACTCAGCTTGAGGAAGAAAAATAGAAAACAAGTTTTTTCTATTTTCAGTTTGTGGTTTTTAGGTGGTGTAACTGCTGCCTTGGTGGGAAAATTATCTCAGCTTCAGGACACCCACTGCAAGTCAAAACATTTCTGATGGAAATAGGATTGAGGCCAAGCGTGCGTCCTCTGATTGCCATGACTTTCCAGCTGGGTGGTGCTTGTGGACATCAGCTTTTCTCTCAGGGAGCTTCCAGCTTGGTTTCTGCTGCCTGTGGGCAGTTTTGGAACCATCAGCTGTGATGGAACCACTGCTGTTCTGGTGGAGCTCTTGAATGGCCCTTGGTGTAAATCATGTCCAGGGAAAAGAGTCTTGAGATGGAATCGTAGAATCATGGAATCATTAAGGTTGGAAAAGATCTTTAAGATTGTCAAAGTCCAACCTTTGAGCAAACACCACCACACCCCCTAAACCATATGGTAAAGTGGCAGATCTGCTCATTTTTTGAACACTTCCAGGTATGGTGACTCTGCTGCTTCTCTGTTCCAATGGTTTACCACTCTTCAGTGAGGAAATTTTCCTTTTATCCAACCTGAACCTCCTCTGGCACGACTTAAGGCCAGTACCCCTTCTCCTGTCACTAGAAGCCTGGGAAAAGAGGCTGGCCCCCAGTTCACCACAGCCTCCTTTCAGGTAGTTCTAGAGAGCAAGAAAGTCTCCCCTGAGCCTTCTTTCCAATTTGGACACCAGCAAGAGGATGGTGATTGCTGGAGGACAACATCATGAGCTCTCGGGACTTTATTGTTCAAGTCAAAATAGGGACAAGTAGTGTGTATGATTGGCTGGGTGTACTTTATTAATTTATGGTTTGTTTGTTGTTTTCCCGAGTGTGAATTGGCAGGATTTTTCTTTAAGCCTGTTTTGAACTTGGTTATCCTCAATTGCTTCCTCTAAAAATTTCTCTGAGCTCATATCATGATCCATTATTTGTGAGCGCTTCACTGCCGGGTAGCAGATATCTGAAAATGGAAACATTTTGCCTGGAAATGAGAGTGATGCTGCACACTTGTGTTGCCTGGCTGGACAGACAGGAATTGCAGTTCTAGGTTGCTCTTGACCTTGTGGTAGGATGTGCTTTGCTGCTTACTGAACCTGGCTGCTGCCATTCATGATCCTGCTACTAAATGAATTTGGGAGAGTGTTGCAGGAGGGCAGGCAGGTTTCCAGAGCAAGGCAGCAGCCCTTGGGGATATTTGCTCAGAAATTTTGTCCTTGCCTTGCTTTTGCTGTTGATTTGTTTGGTGTGTGTTTTTATTTCACTCAGAGTTCATTGAAGGCTTTGCTGGAAGAGCCCCTTCAGCCATAACCTTTAAAGCTGCCACGTGAAGTACAGTGGCACTCAGAAGAGCCTCTCTCTGGAAGTGACATGGTGGCACACAGCTAAGGATTTCATCCCTCTCCCTTCTTTTATTGTGCAATGAAAATCTGAATTCGATTTGTAATTTCCTCACTCCTTTCTACAATGTCAGTGCTCCACATCCACCCTGAGATCTTGGTTGTTCTTCCCATGAAATTCCAGGAAAAGCACCTGGAGCTTCCCATCTCCCTTGTGACATTCAATTTTTTCCTGCCTTTTTTTTTTTCTTTTTTGAAAGGAAAATTTAATTTCTCTTACTCAGAAGAAGGGCAGGTGCAGTTGGTAAATGTTTTACTCAGCCTTACTTTTGGTCACACTTTTCGAGTGACACCAGCATCCAACCAGCCCTAGATCCTGCAAAACTCACCTTGATGTGTTTATCAGTTCTTCTCTGATTAAAGACTGGCTCTGCTTCACCTGCATCACTCTTGGCCAGGGGGAGCAGGACATCTTTCCATTGTCCAGTCAGATGGATGCTCAGCACAGGCAGCTCCTGCTCCTGGTGCTGGAGGTGTTGGAGGCTGGAGCTGAGCTGGTGAGACCCTCAGGAGCAGCAGGAATTATTCACGACAGGATGTCTCTTCCTTGTCCCCTGCAGCTCTGTAATAGATTGATTTAGGTGTTATAATTGCATTACACTTCCCTACCCCTTCCATTTCCCTCTCTGCTCCTTCCACCCTTCCTCAGTGTTTAATTTATGTGAAGGAAACTCAGAATAAAATAAAAAAAAATAACAAGAAAAGTAGTGATAGAAACAGGAAGGGAATCCCATTGCTCTTTGCATCATTCCCACCCATATTTTGAGAAGGGATGTAAAATCTTGCAGTTAACCTTGCTGTTTTTAGCTGCAGAGCAGAGCCCTCTAAATGCAGCCAGTGAATGGGGTAGGAAGAGAGCTGGGATGTTGCCTTGCTCTGTGGGAGCATCCCAGGTGACCAAGGATGAGGGGGAACAAGGATCTGATCCACCTGGTTCTCAAATCATTAAACCAAACATGTTCAATTGGAAGTTACCAAATTATGTATTTCTATTTGCAGACATTTTATTTGTTATATATAGGGTATCGTAGAGTGGTTTGGCTTGGGAGGGACCTTCAAGACCTTAAAGACTTTAAAGACCATTTAATTCCAGTCTCTGCCATGGGAAGAAGTACCATGCACTAAATTAGGTTGCTCAGAGCTTCATCCAGCCTGTCCTTGAACACTTTAAGGGATGAGGCATCCACAACCTCTCTGGGCAGTAACATGGCTTGCGTTGTTTCTTCTGCATTGTTTCATCAGCAAGTTTTTAATTAATATGGAAAAGGTCCTAAATAAGGCTTTTTTTTTTTTTTTTTTTTTACCCACTACCAATTTGTCAAACTAAAACTGGTGAAAGCTTCAGGCCATGAAAAACACCCAGAAGATTGGGATAGCAGCTGGGCCAGGGGTGGGAGTTACCTCTTTAATTACTTCTTTTCCATCTCCAATCTTTTCCATATTGGTCCAGCACCTCTGAGAAAATTCTGCTGCAGTGTGTTTATTATTTAACTCAGAATAACCTTTAATAATCTCTATCATTTTATATTTATGTGCTACATTTTATTTGGCAGCATCCTGCAACTCACGTATCACATACAGAAATGGTGATTTTGTCACGGAAAGAAACAACACACCAAAAATTGGATTTTCTTTTTAATTGAGGTGTCTAACCTTAATTACAGCAGGCTGTTGGTCCAGCAAAGTTTTTGCTTGAGGAAGAAATCCATCAACAGCATTTTCACCTCATTGAAAGACATAAAAATGAAACCCTGGATATTTTGTTCTTGTTTGCTAATGCAGAGAAATAACAACTTGGAGTATGAATAATGTAAAAGGCATGCAGTAGTTTGTGGGAGAAGTGAGTCAGTTCTGCTTGCTGAAGCAGGCTGCAAGTTCACCCAGAAAGAAGCACCTCTTGCTATGAATGAATGAAGGAAAACGTGTTTGGAGGTTATTTTTAATAACAGACGTGACATTTTTGAGCTCCTGGATGGCCATGTGGGAATCCAAGGCGTGTGCAGACAGACAGAGACTGTGAAATGGAGCTGTTCAGTAGTAAAAGCAGTAGTAGAGGTGGTCTGAAGTTCTGGAGAGGTTCTTATGGAAGTGAAATAGGGAGGTGTTGCTTTTTTTGATTATTTTGCTACTTCATCTTCCCACCAAATACAGTGGGTTGGTTGGATTTTTTTCCTGGGTAACTAAGTATGATACATAGAAAGGCTGATAATTTTATAAGTAATGAATTTACTGAGTATGACTAAAACTTGTGATTTTTTCAAGGACAGAGACGAAAGAGGGGTGATACAGTGACAACCTGGGGAGACTGGAAGGTTGTTCTTTTTCCTTTTCCTTCCCCTTTTCCCTTTTCCTTTTCCTTTTCCTTTTCATTTTCCTTTTCCTTTTCCTTTTCCTTTTCCTTTTCCTTTTCCTTTTCCTTTTCCTTTTCCTTTTCCTTTTCCTTTTCCTTTTCCTTTTCCTTTTCCTTCCCCTGGTCTGGAATGCTTGTTCCAAGTGAAAGCCTTTCTACAGATTTGAACCATTTCACTTTAGCTGAACATTTAACTTCCACTGTGGTGTCTTGGGTTTATTTTTTGAGCATTAAAGGATGGTAAAACTACTAATTTTTATGCATGTGCTTAATTATTTGAAATTCTGCAATTAAATTAGTTTTGACTGAAATGTTGTTGTACACATGGTGTTGTTTGGTGGCATCTTCATGATCAGAGTTATCATTAAATCCCCTTTTCCTTCCTCTGCTCTGTGACTGGTTGGTGGCTCTGGGATGGAGACAATATCTGTAAGGCCAAGTGGGAGAGTGGATAAATATTGTCAGGGGATTTCATCCTGCTTTTATTTTCTGTTTCCCTTTCTCTTTCTTTCTTCCTTTCCTCCATGGGAAGCCAGATGTAGATGGAAAAGGCTGTGCACTTAGAGGCTGTTGGTTTAAGTGACATAGGATGGAGCCATGTGTTGCACATCCCTCAAGCAAAAAGGACAAGAGGAAACGCCTCAAGTTCTGCCAGGAAATATTTCTATTGGATATTAGGAAAAAAAAATCTTCATAAAAAGCCTTGGAAGAGGCTGTCCAGGGAAGTGGTGGAGCCACCATCCCTGGAGGAATCTTAAAGACACGCGCATGTGGCACATGGGGACGTGGTTTAGTGGTGGCCCTGGCAGTGCTGGATTAATGGCTGGCTTGATGATCCTAAAGGTCTTTTCCAACCTAAAGGATTCCATGATGTGTCTGCCATGCTCTGGTGGTATATGGAGGCTCAGTGTGGGGAAGAGGAGGAATTGGGGAATCCTGTTTTGAGAAGGAATTTGGGAGGACTGGTGCTAATGGATGAAACTCCTGATGGGGATGTTAAAATCACTGCACTCATTTACTTAGCACAAGAGTGAGCTGATAAAAGGTGAGTGGAAGGTGTCAGGTATCAGAGAAATCAGAATTTTTAGTGGAGTCTGAGCTGAAAATTACAAGGTTTTGTTTGCTATGAGTTGGGTTTTTCAACCTTCCCCTCATGCTCTTTCCCATCTGGAGACCGCTGAGGACAGGGAAATGAAAACAGGTTATGAAGTCCTTTTTTTGGTGGTCTGCAAGAAAAAAAACAAACTAACTAACCAAAACACCAAAAAAACTTTTCCCCAACCGATCAACAACCCAACCCAAAAAATAATCTTCTTGTAGCCAGTAATAATTTTCAGTGGTTTCTGCAGACTGTAGGCTACCACATTTAATAGGGAAAATGTGTTACAACCCACACATGTAATCATGTGCTTTCTCATGCTGGAGACATAATCAAAGCATAAAATTACACAGAAATATGGATTCAGAAGAATAAAAAAAGGTGATGGTGGTATCTTGGAACAGGGAGACAATAAATTGCCAGGAGAGAAAAGGTATGTGTGTACCTCCAGCAAATGGACATGAAAACCAGTAGGAGAAAATGCAGGAGGAATGAATGGATTCAGTAATTCCTGGTACTCCTGCATGGACATTGACATTTCTTTGGGAGATACCTTGTGGTCATATAAATAAGTTAAAAAGGCAGTAAATGGGAATTTGATGTTCTATTTGATGTTCTAGAAGAGAAGAAACTTAATTCTTTGTTTTAAATTCATGAAATTCTGAAGTTAAAATGCCTGGATTTACTTTTCTGGAGCAAAGGACATTGTCCTGCATGTAGCTAAAATGGCACTTGAATAACGTGTTAAATGTTCTTGTCTTAAGAATCCAAAGTGGTGATTTTGTGTGCATTTGTATCATGGCCCATATCATCACTTACAGGTAAATGTAATAAGATGAATTATATGAATAATAACATTTTTCTTATTAGCTTCCTATTAAGGTGGGTGAATCTGAACTTGCACAATTTGCAGCACAGCAGATCTGAGCAGTCATCATTTCCGCATTAATAGCTGAAATCAAAGCTGGGGTGAATGCAGATTGGTGGAATTAATTTCATTGTTTATCAGATCTTCTGGTTTCTGCTGTTACAGTCTTTCAGTTTTTTGGTTTTTTTTTTTTTTTTGGTGTCCAATTCTTTGTAGCTCCACTTTGCCATATATTTTTTTAATAGGCAACTTGGGGATCCCAGGTGCTGCACAAACACAGGAAAAAAAAATCATTTCAGATTGTGTAAGAATATTTTAAAGGGTGCTCTTGTGTTGAATATTTTGCTGTAGCAAGAGAGGAAGGGATAGGTTGGAAAATAACTCTGCAAGAGGGAAATACTGTCCTGTAAGGAAATGTGGAGCAAGTGGAAGAACAGCAGTGTCAAATCTCAGGATAAAGAAAAAAAAATCCATGAATGTGTGAGGCCAGGAGCAGGTCAGGAGAAGAGTTATAGGGACAGGGCTGAGCCTTTGGATGTGGCTGAACCTGAACTTTCTAATTTCACCTTCGAGCTGCTGTGTTTTGCACCTGTTTCTGCCTGGGGTGGATCAGCCTCTGCAAACCCACCCAGCTGCTCATTCCCCCCTTTCCAGCTGCATGAGAAGGGAAAAATGGGATAAGGGAGCTGGTGGGTCAAGATACAGTAGGGAGACCACTGACTAATCACTGTCATGAGCAAAACAGACTTGACTATAGGAAAATTAATTTATTGCAAATTAAAATGCATTTGGGTAGTGAGAAATAAAATTGAAATTAAACCCACACTTTCCCTCCATAGCCCAGATTTTTCCCTGTAATGACAAAACACAGGAGCTGTTTCAAGCCATGATCTAGAATAAAATCTGTCTTTCTAAATTTTCTTAGTTTCTGTAGATGTAAATCTCCTATTCTAATATTTTGTTTTGGGGTTTTTTGTGTTTTTTTTTTTTTAATTTATTTTCTTTTTTTGCCCTCCAAGTGCTCTATTTACTTCACTACATAATGTTAATGATCTTATGAATTCTTGCCTTAAATATATTTCTTTTTAGTTCTGCTTTCCTGTAAGAAACACCCTCCTAGGTGAGAATATTTTAAACTACCATTATCAAACAAAATTTTGTGCTAAGACAAGAAATGAATGTTTGTAATACAATAATTTAGGTAGAGCAGCAGTAATGCAAGGTTGAACACGGTTGTTTCCTTGCATTCTATTTCTAAATTAAAAAAAAAAGTATCAAACAGCAAAAAACCCTATAAACAAACAAAAAATTCCTTTTAATATTTAATGGAGAAGAGTAAGGCTGTGATGTATCTGTATAATTTAAACACTTCTACAGAGAGAGAAACAAAAATGGAGTGTAAATAGCTCCTGGGGAAGAGGATGATTCTTTTTTTAAGGACCTCCGACAGCAAAGCTGGGGTGTTGGTGACACTGCTGTGGACTCCAACCACTGGCTCAGGACAAGCCTCCAGATGAGAGGTTACTGATCCAGGGAGGATGGCTTGGAAGCCCTGAGAACCTCAGTGCCAAGAGAAAATTTTTTCCTGGATTTATGTGGCCCAAACTCATAATTTTCTGCTGAACATCAGTTTTCCACTTAAATTGTCTTTGGTGCTGCTTTCTTTCAGGAGCTTCAGTTTTTGCATGCCAAGGGAACAAGTTCTAAGAATCATGGACTGGTTTGGGTTGGAAGGGACCTCAAAGATCATCCAGTTATAACCCTCAGCCATGGGCAGGGACACCTTCCACTGTCCCAGGGTGCTCCAAGCCCCATCCAGCCTGGCCTTGGGCACTTCCAGGGATGGGGCAGCCACAGCTTCTCTGGGCAACCTGTGCCAGGGCCTCCCCACCCTCACAGGGAATAATTTCTCCCTAATATCCAATTTAAACCTTCCCTCCTTCAGTTTGAAGCCATTCCCCCTTGTCCTGTGGCACTTGTCCAAAGTCCTCCTCCATCTCTTTTGTAGGCCTTCTTTCCCCTGGGCTCTCTTTTAATGCTTTGTTAGTGTTTCATCAAACCTGGCAGTAGAGTTGGACAGGGCAGACTATTCCAATGCCTAATCTATTCCTGTTGGACTGTTTTGGAAACTCACCCCACCTCTGGAATTGGATTTCACTAATTATAGCCTGATACCTTGTGGTGCATGAGTTTTTTAACCCTGGGACACATCTATTTTCTTTGGTCACTCAAGGTGATGCTCTGTCCCACAGGTTTCATGTCATCAGTGTGACATGGTCTTGTGGATGAAGACATTTCCTGAGGTTCAATAAACCATGGTTTCCATAAATCCATACTCGTTTGAATATTTAATAACTGTCTCTCATGGCTGAGGTTTCCAACAGATGAAGAACCAATGCACTGAGCTGTCTCTTCCTTGCTGGCGAAAAAGGAACTGCTAAATTGCCCATTGCAGCCCAAAATTAAATAATTCTTCTTTAATAATTGAGACCAACATCAGCTGTTTCTTCTTCTTTTTCTTCTTTCCTTTAATTTATTTTTTTCCTCTTCTTCTCCTGGATTTGTTGTTGGGCTGGCAGGCCATTAATGAGCCAGCATTGCCTGCTTTACCCTTTTACTTTGATTCCACGTTAGCTTTTTTTTCTGGAATCCCCTTGATTCTCTCCAAATGGTGTCACAAATCAGCACTAATGAGCCAAATCGCTGCTTGCCCTGCTCTTTCACAGTGTTTGGTGCTTGTGTTACCCAGGCTTGCTGGATTTAATCACATCTGAGGTGCTATTTTTGGGCTTTCCTGAGCAACCGATGGGGTGGACATTAATTTCCACTTACTTTTAGTGAATTTTTGTGTTTGGATGTTTTTCAAATATTTTCCAAAGGTGGAAATAATTTACAAACATTCCTGATTTATCTGTATTGTCCCTGAGTTCAGTCTCCTGTTCTGTACCAGCTCCACTGTGAAAATTAATTTTTGCCTCCACCTTTTTTTTTCCCCTTAGTTATTTGCATGTTTTTTCTGTCTGTAGATTTCTTGTATATTTTTTTTCTTTTTTTTTTTTTTTTTTTTTTGTGGTGGCATGGGGGAAATTTTTCTGGATTTTTTTCTCTAATTGATTTGTTTTCATTTTTTTCCCCCAAGTACATATGCAAACATATGATTTTGTAGTGTTTTACACAGTTTTTCCCCCTTGGTGCCATCATCCCTAGCTGAGAATTATGGATATGCAGGATGAGATACCTTTGAAATTCCTACATGTTGTTATTTTTATAATCTCTTACACCCTTTCATTTTTATAATTAAATACCTTTTTAAAACAGGCCTTTTAAAACCAGCACGGTTCTAGACGTAATTTTTCTTTAATAATTTGTTGTTGTTGTTGTTGTTGTTGTTGTTTTTGGTTTTATTTAAGTGGATGAGTCATGATTACCCAAGCAGCCACTAATTTTCAGTTCTTTGATCAATTCCTCTGTATCAAGATGAAGTCTATCACTAAATTCCCTGGAGTAAAGAACAACCTTTCTGAGGCAGGAGACTTGTCAGCTGTAATGTTTAATAATTCCAGGGGTGTTTCAGCACTGACAGCAGGAGGCTACAAGCAGATGCCACTTAGACTGAAGTCCCTCAAGAAAGAATTTTTTCTTTACATTTCATAAGCAAGTGCTGGTCTTTGGTGTGTTTGTCAGTGGTGTGGAAGTGCTGTCATGTGTGGGTTTGGATTCTCTTGATTTAAAACATGGAAAAGTCATGTCCCAAGTATGCAAATGCCTCTAGGAGTTTTCAGGCATACAATTATTGGATGGTTTGGGTTGGAATGGACCTTAAGGACCATCTTCTCCAGCCCCCACCGTGGCAGGAACACCTTTTTTGATGTAATCCATCCATATGTGGCTATCAAAGCTCCTCTAATGGGAAGATTTTGAATATTTTGACCACCAAATGCTCTTTGAGGAGCTGGTGGGGAAATAACTCGTTCCTGTAGGAAAAGTTGGCACTGATATACTGAACCAACCCTTTTTATTTCCTTTTCTGGTGGTTGTAGTGAACTGTAATGAAGTTTACATCCCTGTCTTCCTCACTGCCTGAAAAGGTCTGGGTTGATTTGGTCATGAAATGCGTCAAAGAATTATTCAAATGCTATTAAATTTTACTTCATTAAGTAAAAAGTTTGACAGGTTTCTGCAGAGGTTGGTGAATGTGGTTTCTGGGTTCTCCCATGGGTAAAACAGCATGAGAGGCTGGGCTGGACTGTGATAGTCAAGAGTTCTGACAGATTTAGGAAAGGAAGAAGCTCTCCTGAGACCACAGCTTGAAATTAATGATTGGTGTTCACCCTCTCCAGAGGATTTTGGGTTGAGGTTGACAGTCCTTATCTTTATTTGGGATTCTGGTGCCTCTGTTTGGTTAATTACAAACTCGTTTTAGAGAGGATCGAATAACATGGAATTACATATTGAGACTCACTTGACAAATCCAGGTATTTTAAAGAGATTCTAGGTATCTAATTTTTGAGTTATTTTAAAAGCTAATTAAAATATAGAATTGAAATGACTGTGAGGGTGTATGTTGTAATTTTCATGGAATCACAAAATGATTTGGGTTGGAAGGGATCTTAAAGATCATCTAATCCCAACCCCACCTTTCCATGGACAGGGATATCTTCCACTAGACCAGGTTTCTCCAAGCCTCATGCAGCCTGGCCTTGGACACTTCCAGGGATGGGACATGAATTTAAAATACAGGGAGATTGACATACATGCAAAACTGAAATGTTTTTTTGTTGGTGAAGAAACTTGTGTGTGCAGAACTCCTGGAGAAGAGCTAGAGAACGAAATGTCTGAAAACTCATCAGGTCTTTTTCTTTCGGGAAATGCAGCTTTCTCTTTTTTCTCTTTTTCTTCTCCTTGCAGGAAATGCAGCTCCCCCTCTCTCTTCCACCCTTGTGAGAATCCCTTGAGTAATTTATCCAGCTCCAAGGTCCCCAACATAAGACATGGACTTGTTGATGTGAGTCCAGAGGAGGCCATGGAGAAGCTCCAAGGGCTGGAGCCCCCCTGCTCTGGAGCCAGGCTGGGAGAGCTGGGAATGTTCAGCCTGGAGAAGGGAAGGATCCAGAGAGACCTCAGAGCCCCTTCCAGTGGCTAAAGTGGCTCCAAGAGAGCTGGAGAGGGACTTGGGACAAGGGCTTGGAGTACCAGGACAAAGGCAAATGACTTCAAACTGAAGTTGGGGAGATTTAGATTGGATATTAGAAAGAAATTTCTCCCTGTGAGGGTGCTGAGGCCCTGGTACAGGCTGCCCAGAAAAGTTGGGGATGCTCCACCCCTGGAAGTGTCCAAGGCCAGGTTGGACAGAGCTTGGAGCAGCCTGGGGTGGTGGAAGGTGTCCTTGCCCATGGCAGGGAGGGCAGGGCCAGATTTCCAACCCAAACTATCCTATGCTTTTGGGGCTTTGTTGTTTGGTTGTTTTTTTTTTCCTTTGTTTGTTTTTGGATTTGTGGATTTTGTAATTTTTAATAACTTTTGAGCCTTTAACTTGCAGAACCATCATCTGGGCTTGAAGAGTCTTCTATGTATCCATCAGGCACTGTTAGCTCTTGTACCTGTTTTTGGTAATTAAATAAGCACTGAAGGAAGGCTGTGCACACACTTGCAAACCACTGTCTGTAACACACAAAATATCTTGTTCTTGTATTCTCACTTGGACCAGCATGGAAAGAAATACCTTGAGGGTTTGTCTGTGTTCTCTTTATTCCTCTATATTTATAAATATATACACGACTGGGAAGATAGGAAGAAAGAGGAGTTTTTTTCCAAGGAGTGAACTAAATCACAGAGTAACAATACCAGGGAGGAACACGAGCAGAAGCAGCAAGGGTCAGCCTGCCTTAATGAAATTACACCGTTTGAGGTTGTTATTTTAAGAGCTTTTCCATCTCACTGTACCTGAGCACCACTGTCATGCTGTTAAATCTGGGAGGCTGAATTGCTTCAGTGTGCTCTGGGACAATGTCCTGATACAGGAGGGAGGCTGTAATGGCTCAGGTTAACTCATACCTGCTATGTTTGACAGCTGAAGTGCTGTTCCCTGTGCTCGTCCTTCCCTTGCATGGGGGAATTTCAGGAGCAGTGGGTCTGTGGTGGGGATGTGCTGATTATTGCTGTGTTTAAACAGTGGCTGCTGTGTCTGGGTGTGAACCAGTGTGTACCAAGGTGGACACAAAGGCCAAGGGCATCCTGGATTGTATAAAAACAGTGTGGGCAGCAGGACCAGGGCAGTGATTGTCCATCTGTGCTGGCCACTGGTGAGGCCACACATCGAGTTCTGTGTCCAGTTCTGAGGCCTCATTTCATGAAAGACACTGAGGAGCTGTGTCCAGAGAAGGGAATGGTGCTGGAAAAGGGTCTAAAGAATAAGTCCTATAAGGAACAGCTGAGGGAACTGGGGGAGCTCAGCCTGGAGAAAAGGAGGCCCAGGGGGGACCTTCTTGCTCTCCATAACTCCCTGACAGGAGGGGCATCCAGGTGGGTGTTGGTCTCTTCTCCCAGGGAACAAGGAACAGGATGAGAGGAAATGACCTTGAGCTGCATCACAGCAGGTTCAGGTTGGACAGCAGGAGGAGTTTCTTCATGGAAAAGTTTGTCAGCTGTTGGAAGGGGCTGCCTGGGAAAGTGGTGGAATCCCTATCCCTATAAGGGACTGCCCAGGAAAGTGATGGAATCCCTATCCCTGGAAGGGGTGCCCAGGAAAGTGGTGGAATCCCTGTCCCTGGAGGTGTCCAAGAAACAACTGGAGATGGCACTCAGTGCTCTGGTCTGATTGACAAGGTGGATATCAGTCAAAGATTGGACCTGATGATCTCAGAGGTCCTTTCCAGCCTAAATGATTTGGTGATTCTGTGAATTATGTTGTTCATGAAGTACTTAGATAAACTTGCTGCTATATTTTTCCTCCCCCCACTTTTTTTTTTTTTTTCTCTCTGAGTAAGTGATGGTTTTGAACAAGTGCACTTGAATTTGGTTGCCATGGCATGTGCCTGAAGTCTGGTACAGCTCCTAGAAAGCGCCGGCTTGACTTTGAGAGTGGATGTCACAGCTGAGATCCTGGGTGGCTGATTACAGCCTGCATCTGCCTGGAGCATCTCTGGGAGCAGGATGCTCTCCTGAGGACATCCAGAATGGGATAAAGGATATCTCTGTGCCTTTCTGAGGAAAGCCAGCACAGGGAGACATCTCTATCTCTGTGTAATGCCTTCCTCAAGATAAAGGCCATGGAAAGCCGGCAGTGCTGGATGAATTTGCTCTGCCATATGCTTGTGGAGGAGTGTTTTTCTGAAGCTTTTATGTATGACTGGTAATCATAGATTGGTTTAGAGAGACATTTCTGAAAGTGTGAAGGGAAAGGAAGGGCAGCATGGTAATTTGAATTAATTGTAGTGTTTATCAAGTCAACATCCAGTGGAGACTAAATCATTATGTAGTCTCTTATTCTGCTTGTAAAAAGCATAATAACTGAGTAATGAATCCAAGGTCAGATTGAAAAAAAGGGGTACACCTCCAACATCTAAAACATTTTAAGTTCTTATCTCATAATACGTGAAATGGCTTTGGAAGCAGACCACAGTGGGGTGGGTTTTGCTTGTTTGCTTGTTTTTCCCTTTTAATCTGCAAATAGATATGTGGAGATAGTTCTTTGTGCCGCACTGAGCTGAAAACAGCCAACAAAGGCAGAAATTTTGGGCTAGCACATGCACCAGGAAGAATATCTTCACTGAAAGAGCTGACAAGCATTGGAACAGGCTGCCCAGGGCAGTGGTGGTGTCACCATCCCTGGAGGGATTTAAAAGATGTGCAGATATGGCACTTGGGGACACAGGGTAATGGTGGCCTTGGCACTGCTGGGGGAAGGATTGGACTCAATGATCTCAGAGGGCTTTTCTAACCTAAGAAAATTCCATGATTCTGTGATTGTTGTGGTAGAAATTCATGTTTTAAGACCTTTGGCTCCCTTACTGGAGGTGGGGAGAAGAACAAAGATGCAGAGCCTTGAGCAAGAAATCTGAGAGCCATGACCTGGACCTTTATCCCCCTGGTTTCAGCCCACTATTATTTTTACCATCAAATCCAGAGCTACCAATCCATGCCTGGATCCACACCCTGAAACAAAAGATTTGAGTTGCTGGTGTTCAGTCAGATCCTTCTCCAAAAGTCCTGCCAGGACGGATGGGATAATTGGCAGTTTAAAGGATTGCTCTGTTTCCCTCTGCTCCATCACCCATGGGACTGCAGCAAACAGAAAGTCAATCAGCATGTCATGTACATATAAACTGCCCCCTCCTCCTCAGGGGCTGAGCTCTGTCAGTCTGGCTGTTGGAAAATGGAATGTACAGATTTAGGAGCAGAAAATTTGGCTGGTCTGAAATGAAAAAGTGGGTGTTTTACCCTTATGACACATGATGAAGTATCTTTTGGTATCTAGAGACAGCACTGTCAAGGGACTAGGCTGTTAATTTATTATGTGAATGATGGTGGTGTTGGGCTGTGCTTATCCAAGCTAAGCCTATTTTAATGATCAAAACTTTGAACCTGGAATTTAGGGAAAAATTTTGGACTAAATTAAGCAAAGGGACAATCTCTCTTTTGTATAGGATTTGTAGAGTCAACATTGATTAATTGGAGTTGCAGTAATTACCCACTGATTAAAGTCAGTTGGGTTTCGGTAGTTTATTTTGGTTTGTTTGTCTTGGATTTTTTTTTTTTTATGTTTGGTTTTGGTTTTTCTTTTTTTTCCCTAAACTTTATCATATCTTCCATGAGAGTTTAAAACCAAAAAATAAAAATAAGACAGGTGGAGAGCCTTTGGTTTCCACCTCATCAAAAAGAAACGTAAGTTTTGGTGACAGAAGATCTGTAAATATTTTATAGAATTCAGACAGGAATCCATCTGGACCAGATTTCTTTTTTTAGCATTTCATTCTCTTATAATTTGTCTCAATTTTATCTGCAGAGAGCAGCTACCTCAACTTTTTGAACTGAGTGTTTGAAAACGGATTTTTAAATGTTTCCCTGTAAAATAATGGCCTGGTAGAGGCAGGTATTTCCTTTGAGCAATTTAAAGTGGGACTACCCCTCCCTGCTGGGGCTGCACACTCTCTTTTTTTGCAGTGAAATTATTTATTCTGAAAGATCTACAATGTGTACAGTGCCTGGCAAAATTTAGTTGATGCAGTTTATGATACCTACTTGAAATAACAGTAATACCTTCTGATTTTTATGGGCATGGGATCATTAGGGGTCAGATTCTCATCTCTTTCATGGAAAACATTTAATCCTTGGATTAAAGCAGCACAAAGAAGGAGGCACTGCTCAATTTGATATTTCTGGTCTTGTTGTGGAACCCATTAGATACAACTCCCTGCACCCTCCCAGTGCTCTCATGATCTTAATTGCCTGAATTGTTTGTGATTTTATTTGACCTTAAACTATTTCCTTTATGCTCCAGTTGCAGTGTTTTTATTTTCCTCTTAATAGCGAAATTAGTAGTTGATTTGAAAGGTACAACAGACAAGCTTTTCTATCTTCTTTAAATTTAAAGACAGTTTGCATTTTTGCATAGCTGATGCGTCTTTTGAGCATTATTCTTTTTCAAGTTAAATGTCACTTAATCAGGTTATTTACCAAGGGGAATGCAAATTATGGAATGGTTTCGTTTGGGTTAAAACCTCATCCAGTTCCAACTCCCTTGCCACAGGAAGGGACATTTTCCACTGGACCGAGTTGCTCAGAGCTCCATCCAACCTGGCCTTGGACACTTCCAGGGGTGGGGCATCCCAGCTTTTCTGGGTAACCTGTGCCAGGGCCTCACCACCCTCACAGGGAAGAATTTATTCCTAATATCCAATCTAAACCTGCCTCCTTCTGTTTGGAGCCATTCCCCCTTTGCCTATCACCTCATGTCCTTGTGAAAATGTTGCAGAGGAGCCATGAGCTTGTGAGTGGTTTTGGAAACAGAGAGGTGTGCTTGGACTTCCTGTGATTTTTCTTCTTCTTCAGAGCTTTATGTGCTCAGGGACTCAGCAGCCACCACATCCCCTCCCCTCATCTCTTCTAGACCCCTTGGATCCTCCAGTGACATAGGAGGGGAAGCAAAAACGTCTGGACAGGATAAAAACTCCTCCAGCTTTTGTTCAGTTAATTTTTGCACAGGGCCTCTTTCTTTCTTTTTCTGAGTGCCTTTGTCACTTTATTTTTTGGTAATGACAAATCTCTTCAATTCACCCTTTATGTTCTGGACATAAAGTTCGGACTATTTCTTTTTAATTTTTATTATTTTTATTTATTATTTTATTTTGGACATATGTTTGGACTCTTCCTGCATAAGCTATTCCATACTTTTCGCCTCATCCTTGAATCTTCCGTTTCGTTTTCCCCATCAAAACACTTTTTGCTGTCATTGGCACCTTGCAGCTGTAATTTCCATGGATTATTTTGTGCCTGTGCAGGTTTGGATGGCTTCCCAAAGCTCTGAATGTAGCACAAGTAAATGGTGCAATAGAACATCTGAAATACAAGTTCTTTTGGTCCATGTCCCAACTCCATTACAGAGGTCTCCTTCCTTTTGAGTTTTATTTATTTTCAGAATGGTGCTTTCTTCAGGCTGAAAAAGGTTTTTGAGTCAAAAAAAATCAGTTAAAAACCTGTCTGATGGCTACGAAGGGCAGGAGGAAAGGATTCTCAAATGTGGATCCTTTTGTTTACATAGAGTCAAGTTGCTAAAAACAGCAACTGAACAAAAAATAATGGGACCACTGAGATTTGACAAGCATGGATAGAGGATATAAAAAAATCAAGTGTGGGTGTCCGCATTTCTACTCAATATTGCATCTCTGTGTAATGATGTTGGAATAGGAATTCCTGGGTAGTGGAAGTTCTGAAGGAATTGCTGTCACCAGCTGAGAGCAGGTACAGCAGAGCAGAGTCTGTCTCTCACCTCACCTCACCTTACTGGGACCTAAATATTTTTATACCTTATAACCACTTTAATTCACATTCATCCCTAACAGGGATGCAATTATATGACATAATTGCAGTTCTCCTGTGCAGAGCAGCAAAATGAAGCACAGCACAGATGTATCTTTTGCTCTTCATCATGTGTGAACTTGGCAGCAGTTAGTTCCTTGTGCCCATTCCCACCTTTAGTCAGCAAAATGTGTTTACCTTCATAAATTCACAATTGGATTTAGATTTTATCTGCCTGGACACAGAAGGATGCTCAGCCATGAGCCCTTGGTATGTGATATGTCTCTGTCAATGCTCTTCTTTTTTTCCTTTCTCCTTTCTTTCCTTTCTTGGATGATGGAGATCTGGTTATTTCCAAACCTGGCTCTTGGGGCAGGGTCTAACTTTGTTTAATAGTCAAGACTTCTCCCAGTGTTTTCCCATGTTCTTCAGTCAGAGGTGGTACATTCAATACCACACAATGTATTTTTGTTCTTCCATTTTTCCTTCCTTCTTTTCATATTCCTGTTGCATTTTTAAGCCTGTGTAAGGTTTCAGGATGCACAACAGCCTGTGGCATGAAGTTCTTGCTCAATTGGACTTTACATAAGGGTTATCTTCTTTCTTACTTTCATTCCTATCTCCTCCTGGATTTACTTCATTACCCCACAGTTCTTGCACTGGGAAAAAAAGGGGGAGGTTAACTTTTTCCAGGTGACTCAGGAATTCGTGGGGTGTTATTTTATGGGAATTCCCTGCCCTCCAACATTTTTTCCCAGTCTGATGAGACATTACATTTTTAGTTCTTCTACTGTATTGGAAAGGAAGTGGTAGGGTTGCATAAAACATTGAAAAGATTGATGATAATGATACATTTAAAGGTAAATTTTCAGGAATTTCTAAAATCTGTTATATATTAAAGGTTCCCAGGAGCTGCAGACTTCCTCCACTCCCTCTTTCTACTGAAAAGTGGGCACCTCCTGTGTGTTTTGACTGGGTCTTCACTCTTCACTGGCTGTACTGACTTAAGTTTCTCCCAGTAGCTCTGGGTGCACACTGTGAAATGAGGGTCGATCTCTTCTCCCAGGTAATGAGTGATAGGAAAAGAAGAAATAAACTTAAATTGTGCTAAGGGAGATCTAGATTGGCTATTAGGGAAAATTTCTTCACCAAAAGGCTTGAAACAGGTTTCCCAGAGTAGTGGTGGATTCACCATTCCTGGGGGGATTTAATAGACATGTGAATGTGGCACCTGGGGACATGATTTAGTGGTAGCCTTGGCAGTGTCTGGTTGGACTCAATGATCTTAAAGTTCTTTTCCAACCCAAAAATTTCTGTGATTTAGGTGCCTTAATTTGCAGCTGTTTTCCACTCTTCTGCCAGCCCAGAGGGCTGTGCATCACCAGCCAGGTGTCCCAGCCCCACCCAAACCTCACAGAACATCTGAGATTTATTTGGCACCCGCATTTTGACAAATCCACTCCACACTGCACATCGTGTCTTCACCAGGATCTTATATACAGTTCACAGAGTAAAAATACACCCTCTTCTTGGTGGAAAAACCATCAGTCTGCATTTTTAAGGGCAACTCTTCTCTCCTGTGCAGGGTTTGCCACTGAGCTGTTTTGCCTCGGCTCGCTCGGGGCTTGGCGTTCCTCTCGCATGAGTCACACGCTGGAGTCGAGCTGCTTTTCCTCCTTGATATTTGCTCTCAGTTCCCTTTGGTGCCATCATGTGCTACAAGAGCTCCTCAGCAGGAAGGAGGAGTCCTCCAGTGCCTGGTGAACTGTGAAATTGGCTGAAATGGGGCTTTTTAGGGTTTCTGGTTCATAACTGATTGGAGGCTGAGTCAGAGCAGACCTGACTGATGCTTTTCTCAACATGAGGGTGAATGTACCCCAAAATATCTGCCTGTCTTGGTTTGAAAAGTCAGGTGTCTGCTAAGGAAGGCAGGAGCCTCCCTTGAAATGGAAAATGTAAATCCCCTCCCTCCAAATTATTATAGTTTTGAAATTAAGGGACTCTCAGGCAAAGATATGGGAGTAGGAATAACTGTTCTTTACTAGTAGAACTAAAAATACAAATGCAATAGTACAAACAAAACAACACTGACAGAGTCAGAACAGGAGCTGACACCCTGTGGGTCAGGGTGGTGGCACAGTCCCATTCCATGGTGGCTCACCCCTCCTGCAGTGCCAGCTGTGGCTCTGTTGGAGCAGGGATCCTGGAGAAGGGTGGAGTTTTCCTCTGGAGGTCCAGGGGTGGTGTAGATGGGCCTGGTCTTCTTCTGGGAATCCAGTGGAGAAGAAAGCTGCTCCTCTGGGAATGCTGTGGGAAAGGCTGCTGTGGTGCTCCAAACCTCAGATTATATCCAGGTAGGAATGTTTGGCTCCTCCCTCTGGGCAGAGCATCTCCCAGTGGGATGATGGAATTTTATATCAGCCATGCAGTGACACTCACTGGTCATTAACATAAAATATCTCCTGGAGGGAGGATTGGTTGGAAGAGATAAAGAGATAAAGAAAACTGCCCAATCAACAGAAGGTAACTGCCCCACCTCTAACTGATGCCAAATCAAATACACACCCCCAGCTCCATCTTTCAACCTCAGACACTGTCATTAGGGTAAAAGAATGATGGGAAGGGGATGAATTTAGCTCTCCACAGGCTGCCTCAGGCTGTCTCTGCTGTCTCACAAATGCTTGGTGAGTGCAGCTGGTCTGGAGAAGACGAGCTCCATTGACAGCACATATTTACACATCCAGATGTTCTGTGTTTGCTGTCTTGTCATCCTGGCCTGTAAAGCCTTCAAACGAGGTGAAATCTCTTTTCTCTTGCTATGCTAATCCTCTGCTCTCCTACCACATTCTGCTGCAAGCAGGAGATGTGGCAGGAGGCTCAGCTCCATCGTGGAGCATCCCTAGCTAATGAGGGTGGGGTGTTAGTGTGATTTCCAAGGATTTGTTGCTGTGTTTTTCTGCTTTGTCCCTCTGGTGAATGTCTGTGGTGAAAAACATCTCTACTGCTTGTTCCTCTTCAGTCCATGTTAATATTCATCCTGTTGCCTTGCTGCAAGGAATCCCAGCAATTCCTTGCCTCCCTGTGACTTTCCTTCTGCTGTGGAGCATGCCTTTACTTTACAGATATTTTTTTAAAATGTTTTTTGTTTGAGGAGAAGGAAAGTTGAAATAATCATGGTGTTCACCTTCCCCCCCTGGCTTAGGGAGATTGTGTTGTGGTTTAAAAACACAGGCAGAAAGTCCTTCTGTGAACATCAGATTGGTGGAATATTAAGAAACACTTGAAATAATTAAGGGATCAGCCACGTTCTCTGACAGTGAGAGGTTGTGGCAAAACTGAATGAGTTGGAAAATTGACCATGGTCGTGTTTCCTCAAATATGTGCAATGGCAGGTTCACTGTAAGTTTTTCAGCAAATTCACTTTAGTCTGGTAGGAAAATTGGCTCACAGCCACTGCTGACTCTGGGCCATGATTCATGAAAATTTCTTCACCAATAGAGTAGTCAGGCACTGGAACAGGCTGCTCAGGGAGGTGGTGTAATCACCAACCAGGGAGATGTTCAAAAGGCTTCTGGAAGTGGCCCTTGGGGGTTTGGTAGCTGTGAACATGGTGGTGCTGGGTTAATGGTTGGACTCAGTGATCTTAGAAATCTTTTCCATCATTTTTCTGTGATCTGCTGATTAGATTTACACTGGACATAACTGACTTGGATCTTCTCCCTTGGGCTTGGTAGGAAACCTGAAATGAAGATACCAAGTTGTTTTCTGTCTCTTGATGAATCACAGCCAAAGGTAGAAGTAGATTCCTTATTTCCCAGTGGGCACTGTGTCCTCACCAGACCATGCTGCTTCTCATTTACCCTTCTGCAAGGTTTATTTATAAGGTGACTGGTAGTAAACACTGGTGGAAGTGAGAGCATATTCTGGTCGTGTGTATTGAATAACTATATTTCTTCTTTGGGTAGTGGAAACGAGTTATGTTTGTTGATGGGGGAGCAGGATCCTGGGATTTAGGAATCTATTACTTTATTAATTCACCCATTTTGCCCTGCATCTTCCTTCCCTAAGCAATTGCAGGTCTGTCTATCAAGATGTTCCCGAGGACTCAGAATTTGTTGCCATCCTCAGATGCATTTTTCATTATTCTGTTGAAATCCAATATAAATTTATAAATGCCATTTCTAATTTTGTTAAGCTGACCTAGTGTGGTGCAGTTGGTCTCTGTCCATTCGTGCGTGTACATCTTTTATAATTAATAAGTTTACTCTAACATCAGAGTAGCAAACTAGACACCAGTTCCCTCTTTCCTGTGTTCCTCCTCCCTGTTTTTTATTACAGCAAATAGACATTAATATTCATCTTTTGTAACCAGTGAAAAGGCGGATGAAACCTGGATTTTGAACTGACTGGAAATTTAATTTTGCTGTTCACTGAAATATGTAATACTTCTGTGTTTGTCAAGCATATTGGATAGATTGAGACTGTTCTACATGCAAGGTTCACAAAAAATAGACAGCATGGCAATAAACAGCAAGTAGAAGAAGGCAATACAGGTAAAAAGTAAAAAGAAAACCCTTGAGGTAGAAGAAACAGAGTTTTGGAGCACTTGTACTCGGGCAGTTCAGAGTTTGAAGCTGTCTAGATCATCTTCTTCAGGAGCCAGAAGAAATGTTTAACTGTTGTAACAATGTCAGTTTAAAAAATAGGAAGGGTGACATCACATCTTGATCAAAATGAGCTCAGAGTGCCCTGGCACTAAGTCATGAAAGCACTGCCATGGTATGGCCTGGAACAGCAGAAAACATTACACACAGCTCAGCGCCCAAAAGATCTTTGGTCTCCCAAAGACTCAGGAGGCTCCTTTTCTCTTGATCTTGAATTCCTCAGTATCAGGGAAGCCTGATTGCTTCCCCAGCAGTAAAGATATTTGGGTCCTGAAGGCTGGCCTTGCCTGTGCCATCTGTCTGTCATTTATCACCCTCAGCTTCTGCTTTGGGGGACCAAACTGTCTCAGGGTGTGCTACCTCGTGCTCTGAGGGTGGAATGCATCCTTCTTTCCACGGCATCTGTGATCCTTTTGATGGAAGACTTTTTCTAGCAGGTAGTTTTGCTCTCAAGAAGTTTACATACCTTAAAGGGGAGGGAGTGGGAGTGTCTATGAATCTGAAATTCCCAAGGTAAACAAAACCTATCCAGCCCTTCTTCTTGGCATTTGCCTAAGGCCAGCCTGTCTCTGGTGCAGGATTTGAAGCCTGTCTTCTGTTGTCTTGTCAGAAGACAGAAGACAGGTAGATGTGGAAGGAGAGTCTGTTCGTTGAAGTGGCAGCTGGGACTGAGATGAAAGGAGGACAGCAAGCTTCCAGATTGCTTTCTTTGCCTCTCTTCTTCATGTCTGATGTGCAGACATTGGTGAAACGTGAAATGTGTGCAGACAACTTGCATCCACCCCTTCTAAACTCTATTGCTTGTGGTTTCCTTCTGCTTTATGTTTTGGTCAGTCCATCAGATCTGAAGCCCTCTGACATCAACAGGAGGTCCTGAGTGAAGGCATCCAGAGCTTGGTGGGGTTGGAGGTGCCTTCTGATGGACAGAAAAGGGTCTGTTATACCTGATGGGAGCTGGTATAGCTGCAAATCTTGGGGATGGCTGGGTGATGAAAGAAGGGGTTAGACAGGAACCGTTCCTGTTGGCTTTGCGTGGTGTTGCTGAGCTGGGTGAAAAATGAGCTTGAGCAAAGGCTGCAATCAGATGTGCTGAGAACAGCCAGAGCTCTTGGTGTCATTGCAATTAGAGGCACAGTGAACCAGCTGTCTCTGCTTGTGGCTCGGTGTATATCTCCATAAAATGTCATGGGTGTCTTATCTCGCTGCCTCTGATTTTGCAGCCTGTCCTGATCCTATCTGTTCCTGGGACAAAATGCTCTGTTCCTGGAGACATCTACAGTGGCAGCAGGGAAGAGAAATCAAATCCATTGGGAAGCAATCAGGTGCTTTCCTCAAATAAGGGCTTTGATGAGGAGGAAGAAGGCAAAAAGAGAATTTTTGTCATTCTTTCTGAGCAAATCTGGAGAAGAGCAGGGACAGCTCATTTCTGAGATAATCTCTGCTGGTTTTACTCTGCATCTACTCCATGATGCCTCCGTGGGCGTTCGCTTTGCTCTGCCATGAGTTGCAGTGGAGGAGGGGAGGCAAGAGCACAGTTCAAGGGATTGAGTCAGGCTGTTCACAGTCATCGCTGATGTCACGCCAGTCAAGCACCACAAAGTGTCTCTAGAAGCTTCTGGAAGCCTGTTTAATTTGTACAGGATTATGGATATGTTGCCCTGGGGGTTTTGTTGTTGTTTTTTTGTTGTCGTATTTTGTATCTTGTCAACGTAGGCTAGACAGTGAGGTCCTCAGGCTGTGGGGACAGAGATGACTTCATTCTCCAAGGACCTTCCATCACCTTTAGAATTCAGTTGGGAAGCAAAGTGTGAGGAATATCTGTACTGCTGCACTCCCAGGCTGGGCATTGCTCCTGACCACCCTCCTGCCAGGCATCTCTGCAGCTCCTGAGCACTGCTCTCCTCTCCTTGCCTGCTCAAAGCCACCCAGGGACATGACATTAATATTACAAACTACACAGAAGATCCAGAAGGGAATAAATTACCTTCAAGGCCCAGGGTGAGAAAGAAGAAAGTCATCCCCTCCAGCTACTCTGATTGACCTCTGACAGTTGTGTTTTGAGGCACTTGGGGATTTGTGCAATGACACCAACTCGAAGCTAAAACCATTGAGTAAAAACCCAGCAAAACAAAACAAGGCGATTCAACAGCAGAGCTTGTTCAGAAGTTCAGTCTCTAGGAAAAAGAGGAAAGAGACATTTTCCCAGGTAAATTCCAGATTTATTGAGTTCTGGTTTTAATAATTGAGAAAAAAACCCGAGGAAAGAAGCTGGAAAGCAGAATATCTATGACACAATTGACAGAGTCAACCCTAAGCAGAAGGCTTTGCAAATATGCCCTCTGATCTCATGACTTTGAAAAACTTTCATATTAACCAAGTTATTCCTGGCTGAAGGTGCCTCTTCTCATTGCAGGAGGGTTGTTCTAGACCTTTAAAAGGTCCATTTCTAATTTTATTTTTATAATTATTCTTTTTATTTTTATAATTATTCTAGGAACCTCTAGTACTCTGCCAACAGGAGAGCTCTGTCCATTTTACAGGCAGGGAAGTGGAGGCAGCTCTATGGAAAGCAAAGAAATTCTGAGTATTCTTCCTTGTGGTTCCTGTGTAAACAAAACTCCCAGTGAGAAATGAAAGGAGGTCAATCTCTTTAGTTCATCTGAGGGGAGGTTAAAAGAGAGATCAAACAGCAAAGTTCAGGAGCTGGGAAGACACAGCTCTCCTAACAGAGTGCCTGGGGATGGTCCTTCATTAACCGGAGCCTCAGGGAGGCTCTTATGGAAAGAGTGATGTGGGCTGGCCAGAGGCTGTAGGGGTTGATGTGTTAAGATGATTTATGTGAAATTATCTGCAAGCTCTTTATGAAGGTCAGGCTGGTCAAAGGATTTTATCTGGTTGAAAAACCTCAGAAAAAATATGTCTCAGGTGGGTCATCCAGAAGTGGAGGTGTCATCATCATTAATGAGTTCTGAAGCCCCCAGTGAAGGCACTTCTCCGTCAGCAAGGTGGTGTTAGAGCTGGGAATGGAGCACCTGGAGAAGACAGAGAGGGGGCTGTGTGAACCCAGTGAAGGTCAACAAGTGCAAGTTCCTGCACCTGGGTCAGGACAATCCCAAACACAAGCACAGGCTGGGCAGAGAATGAATTGAGAGCAGCCTGGAGGAGAAGGACTTGGGGGTGTTGGTGGATGAGAGGCTCAGTGTGACCCAGCAATGGTGCTCTGGCAGCCCAGAAAACCAAACCTGTCCTGGGCTGTATCAAAAGCAGGGTGGGCAGCAGGTGAGGGAGGGGATTCTGCCCCTCTGGTCTGCTCTGGTGAGACCCCACCTGGAGCTCTGGGACCTTCAACATAAAAAAGATGTGGAGATGCCTGAGTGAGTCCAGAGGAGGCCACAAAGAGGATCAGAGAGCTGGAGCAGCTCTGGAGAGAGGCTGAGAGAGCTGGGGCTGTTCAGCCTGGAGAAGAAAAGGCTCCAGGCAGGCCTTAGAGCCCCTTCCAGAGCCTAAGGGGGCTCCAGGAGAGCTGGAGAGGGACTTTGGACAAGGGCTGAAGGGACAGGACAAGGAGTAATGGCTTCAAACTGGAAAGAGAGCTGTCTTAGATTTAATATTAGGAGGAAATTCTGTATTCAGAGGGTGGTGAGGCCCTGGCACAGGTTTTTCAGAGAATCTGTGGCTGCCCCATCCCTGGAAGTGCCCGCAGCCAGGCTGGATTGTGCTTGGAGCCATTCCTCTGAGTTTGGTGGGATAGGCAAACTTGCTGAGGACACACTGCCCCATCATTCAGGTCATCAATGGAGATGTTAAACAGGACTGGACCCAGTATTGAGTGGTTTTACCACCTCCAGGTGCAAGAAGACCTTTCTCCATGGTGCCTGTTCCCAGAGGTTCTCTGTCCTTCCTCATAGGCTCTCCCAATGTCTCAGTTCATCTTTCCAGCTTTGGTTTGCATCTATTCCTTTGTCTTGCTCAAAAGGAATGGAAATAATGTTTTCCTCCCTGTCTCTTTGCAGCAGCCTTACAGAATTGAAGGATTGAGTCTTCCCATCAATCTTCACTTCTGTAGGAAAAGCAACACCATTTACTCAATCTTTCCTATCAGGCTATGTTTTCTTGACCTGTTGTCATTCTCCCAGATCCCTCCAGATTCTCTTCAGTCTCTGACAAAAAAAAAAAAAAAAAAAAAATCCTTGCTGCAGAATTTGTTGCTTACAGCTGAGGATCCACAGTGTGGGGTCAAGCAGAAGGTTTGCTTCCCTTGTTGAGAAGATTGTAATCCTATTTACTCAGCTCCTGCTACAGGAAATGTCACTGCAGATCCATGCTCAGCTGGAAGCCTGTGGCATCCATCCATCCCTCCATGCACCACTGGCCAGCAGCTCCCCATCCCCTGTTGGTGCTCTCCTTTGCCCTTTCTAAATTCAGGCCCCTGCAGTTGACCTGGATTATGCAGAGCCTCATTTTCTCTGTTGAACATTACTTCTGGTTTGTTAAGATTGTTCTGGAGGCTGGAGCTGTCATCTCACTCCCCTGTTGGGTGCTGTGTGTGCGTTGGATGAGGATAAATCCTGTTCCATCACCCAGCTCACTGCTCAAAATGCACATGGAGAGAGCAGAGCTTGGTGGACACCACCCAGATTGTTCTTTGGGCGTGGCAGCAGTCCACTGGGAGTGTTTTATGGTGGAGGAGAGTAGGTTTACATTAGGTATTAGAAATAAATTCTTACAGTGAAGGATCTGAGGCCCTGGCACAGGTTGCCCAGAGAAGCTGTGGCTGCCCCATCCCTGGAAGTGCCCAAGGCCAGGTTGGATGGGGCTTTGAGCAACCTGGTCCAGTGGAAGGTGTCCCTTCCCATGCCAAGGGTTTGGAAATAGAGGATTTTTAGGGCCCTTCCAACAGTTCTGTGATTCTATGATTTTTCTAATTAAAAAGAAAAATAAATTGCTGTACCTCCTATCAATTTCTTTGGCCGTGCAAACATGAGACCATAACAGGCACCTGCTAACTTTTATAAAGAGTCGAAGCCTGATTTGATATGACTTCTTGCCAGCTGCATAGTGGCTGTCAATTCTGGTTTTCACCATACTTTCAGTGGCTTTATTCCACTGTCTTTACAGGAAATTGGAAAGAAACTCTGGTGGGTTTGCAATTTCCTTACTCTTTTCTCCACCTGTTTAGTAAATAGGCACAGTAAGGGCCTTCCAGTCTGCCAAGAGGGCCATGAATGGCTCTGATGCTGTTTCAGGCATCACAGGGGGAAAATTGCAGAATCCCACAGGTAGGAAAGAACATCTGAAGGTAGTCTTGTCCAACTCCCTTCTGAGAGCAGGGTCACGTGGAGCAGGTTTCTCTGGCACATGGTCAGTCAGGGCTTGAATATCCCCAAGGATGGGGAACCCACAGCCTCTCTGTGCAGCCTTATGATGTTTGATGACTCTCACCATAATTAAAAAACAAAACAAAACAACACAAAATAAGCAAAAAAATCCACTCCAACCCCTAAACAAGCTGGGGTTTGTTGGTTTTTTTTTTCTTTTTTGAAGTGGAATTTCCTGCATTTCCTCAGTGGATTCTCTCCAATATGTCCATGTCTCTCCTCCTTTCCCACTTTTTTCCAGTATTTTCTGGAAAGAAATGTTCCAGTTCATGTCTTTCTCAGCCAATCTCAACTTTAAATATAAATAAATTGTCTAAAGTGCTGTTGTGGTTGAATTCCAGCTGGCAAATAAGTTCCACACAGCCACTCCCTCACAGTCCCCAGCAGGTTGGTGGAAATTAAGGTGATGAGTAAAAGTGACAAAGCTTGCGGGTTTAAATAAGAACAGTTTAATTATTGAGATGTAATAGTACAATAATAATAATAATAACAACAACAATAATAACAATAATAATAAACCTATTTATTCCATGATGAAATCTCACCTTTCATTCCCACCACTAATGCTGCCCATACATGTGTCTCTAAATGGAGACTGATGGGTGTAGAGCTCTTAAATTTAATTTTGCCTGCATGGTTTTACTTGCCAATATCTTTCCCAGTCCAAGAGATATCGACCAACTCTTTCCTTGAGATTCTACATCCTGCTATTCTAGTTATGGCATGATTGGCTTGTACAGGATATACAAAGCAAGTACTTGATTTCATTAAAATACAAATTCATGCCCCTTTTTAGTCTTCCTGGGATCTGGTTATTTTTTTATTTGTATTTCAGGTGATGAGGATAAAGCTGTGATAAAATGTTTTTTTCTTCTTTCTTTTTTTTTTTTTTTCTGTGTCTAGTAGGTTAAGTGCTTGTTCCAATTTGCACAAACTGCCTTCACAGTAAATTGGACAAGTTTCCCTGAGGAGCAGTAGACAAAAGACTTGGGAAGTGCCATGGGGATGGGGAGGGAAATGCTTTTATTGCCAATCAAATTAAAGGCATTTAGATCTGCTCTTAAATTTTCCTGTAAATATATTACTGTGGGGTAAGAATTTGGCTTCAGAGCTGTATGAATAAGGGATATTTCAATAGCTTGGTAGGATGGGGTGGGAGGTGGCTGCTGCTAAAAAGGTTTGGTTAAGCTACAACGAAATATTTCATTTTCAATTCTTTCTATTTTTCTTCCCTTACAAGGAGAAAAAGCTTTAAAATGGAAACATGGCCTGAAAATGATAAATCAACATTAAACACTTGGAGTGCTCTAAAAGCCCCCCTTCTCTCCCTCTTTCACACCACTCTGTTGGAGAAAAAATAGATGCATTCACTGTTTGCCAAAACAACGCTTGCCCACTTGTAATCAAGGCATTTTACAACAGGGTGGAGACTTTCACTCCATGTTTGTTGTCTGTGGCTTTGGGGAAGTCATGGCAAGAAATGTTTCCACTTGCTTATCTCTAAAGAGAGAGAGTGGGTCAGGAAAAATCTGTGTACAGAGGCTGTTTTCAAGCTCTTTGGTTGTCCCAAATCCCTGCAGTGGTCTTAAACTGTGGGAAATAAAGAAAATAATTCCTTATCTCTGCCCAAAGACCTTTTCATGACTGTCTTCCATGTGCCCATATTTTCCCAGGTAAATTTTGGATCTTGGGTTGCATTTTGTGATGAAGGTTGTGCTGGTAGTTCTGAGCTCACCTGAGACCTGGGAGAGCTTGGGTTTCTTCCCAACTCCATCTCAGACTTCCCAACTGAATCTTCAGCTGAATCTTGTAGGTTTTAGTGGTTTTGATCAAGAATTTCCACCAAGACACCACAGAATCACAAAATGGTTTGGGTAGGGAGGGGCATTAAAGATCCTCTTGCTCCAGCCCCCTGCCATGGGCAGGGACACCTTCCACTATCCCAGGGTGCTCCAAGCCCTGTCCAACCTTACCTTGGACACTTGCAGGGATGGGAGAGCCGCAACTTCTCTGGAAAACCTGTTCTAGGGCCTCACCACCCTCTGAATATAGAATTTCTTCCAAATATCCAATCTAAACCTACTCTCAGTTCAATGCCATTACTCTTTGTCCTATCACTCCATGCTCTACTAAAAAGTCCCTCTCCACCTCTCTTGCACACCTTCCTGAGCTACTGGAAGCTGCTGTAAGGTTTCCTGGGAGAGAGTACAATCGTAGGGCGTATGTCCATGGAGCTCGTGGTTTTGCAGTTTTGATGGATTGTTTTGCTGTTGAGTGTCTTGGTTTACAAGTTTGCCCCTTGCTTCCTCTTGTTTGCTCCATTTTCTCTCTCCTTCAAGCACACTCCAACACACACCTTCACCTTTTCACTGGGCGCTCAGGCTCTCACAGCTCAACTTCCACAAGTTTGGGCTGAAGGCTCTTTCCCTAAAATGCAGGATTTCTGCCCTGGGGCACCTGCAGCCTGGGATCCCAATTATGTGTGCGCATGGTGCACTGAGGCTGGCAGGGGAAGCTGCACTCTGGATTTTCTCCACTTTTAATGGATTTAGCTCCCAACCGTTGCTCTGCCAAAGCAGTTGCACTTTCATGCTCTTTCATGTGTCTGGCCCAATTAAGGGAGGATGGTGAGTGATTTCTTTTGGTCCTGGAGTTCTGCTGTCTGGTGAATCTCAGTGCTGATTTTTTTTTTTTTTTTTTTTTTTGGCTTGGTTTTGAAACTGTGAAAGAAAAAAAAAAGGAGAATGAAGTACAACAGGTGCCTGAGGCCATCGGGCTGTTCCCAGTACAGTGCAGAACTGGGATTTTCTGGTGCTTAGTTTTGCATGGAGGACAAACCAAAGGGATAGCTGCAAGTGTCAGTGACAGTGCACCCCAAAATAGACTTTTCCTGAGATATCTGTCAGTTAGGACATCATGTAACACCTGGTCATGTGCCACAGAAAGTGGAGGCTATTGCCAGCTCTCTGTCAGAGGGAAAATGTCTGGTCCAGAACATGAGAAATTTGAATATCCAAGCCCAGAATGAAGCACCACAGCTCATGTCATCCAGCCTAACACCCCAACATCTTTCTTAGTACAAGAAAGACATGGAACAGTTGGAGCAGGACCAGAGGAGCCACAAAATGATCAGAGAGATGAACCAGCTCTGCTGTGAGGAAAGGCTGTACAGCTGGGGTTGTTCAGCCTGGAGAGGAGAAGGCTCTGAGGATTCCTTAATGATGCCTTTCAATACTTGGTTTAAGAATGATAAGGACAGACTTTTTAGCAGCACCTGTAGTGATAGGACAATGGTTTTAACCTAAGAAAAATGGTAGATACAGAGTAGTTATAATGAAGAATTTTAGTTTATGGTAAGGTGAGTAAAACACTGGAACATCACTAGAAATATTTCAGGCCAAAGAGGTTTGACTGGATGACATTTAAGGGTCCCTGCCGAGCCAATCCATTCTGATTTTGCCGTCACACCAAAAGTGTTGCTCTTCTTGCAGGATTGTAACATCTTTTTTGTGGTAGAAACACCAGTCTGGGGTGGTTTTTTCATAGTCTAGGTGTAAGAAAGCAGCCCCTGAGTTTGGTCCTGTATAATCTCCCAGCTCATGCAGCACCTTTATCTCTTCTCTTCCTTTGCTGCCATCATCTCCATGCCTTTGAGCTGAACTATTTTGATACCAAAGCCCTGGACACTGTTGAAATGCTGGAGGATATCTGGGTGAGGCATTTCTGTGGATAAGGAGGAAGAAGTTGTCTTCCTCTGGCTGCTGCATTTATTTCATTCTGTTGCTGCTACCTCAGGCCTTGCAGATTTTTAATTTATTTTTTTTTTTTAAACCAGCAAGGCAAAATAAATCTGGCTCCAATATTTCTGCTGGAGGCCCAGGAGCTTATAACAGCAAACTGTCTCTTTTGAGAGCTCATCAGGGCTGCAGTGTGATGGATAAACTCCAGCCAGCTGTGTACTGGTAATGTTCCAGGAGACAGCATCACCTTTTTTTTGATCAAGTGCTTAAGTCTTTACCTTCCAGCTCAGGATCTCAAAGCACTTTATGAACAGCAAGGAATTAAAAGTTGCCCTTTATCAGTGGAGAAAATGAGACACAGGGAGGTCAAATGACTTGCTTGCCCTCAAAACCATTTGTAGTCCAGAACACCTGGATTTTAGTGCTTTTAATTTTTTTTCAGGTGGGCATCCTGAAGTTTGGAGATTGCCTTGTGTCTTTTATTTTCCTTCTCAGTCCTCTTTTTTTCTTAGGCTACTGGGGTTTAACTGACTTTTAACAGGGCTGTGCCTGTCTTTTTTTTCTGTTTTTTAGGTTTGAAGTGTAGTCCAGCATCCATCACTATCCAGAAAATGTCTTATGGATCCATTGATGGGAGTGGATTTGGGAGCAGGAACCCATTTGGAGGCCCTTCCAGACAAGGCTATCAACCTCTAGGTGAAGTATTGATCCCCTGCTGTAATTTATTCCACCTGGTTCCCTGAGGGCTGAAGTTTGACTTGCTCAGGTTCACTGTGGCTGCGGTGTAAATGTCACACCCTCACCAGGGATCATTCCTGACAATGATTTTCAAAGGTGAAACCCAAACTTTTGCAGTTTGATCTGTGTGATTGAGGCCTGACCATGCTCAGAATTTGAGGCTGTGCCATGGGAGAGCAGCACTTACGAGGGTTTTGGAGGAATTTTGGGGAACCAGAGGGAGAAATGCAGAATATTCCCTAAAATGGCTTCTGTCTTTTGTCATCTCCCCATCACCTTTACGAGAAGTTTGTCTCAATGGTTGTTCTCAGGCTGGCAGATGGAGGGAGTAGATGAGAGGATGTGCAAAATCCAGTGGGCTGTGCTTTCCCAGAGGATGACTTTGCTGTGGAAGCTGCTTGAATCTGGGAAACATGTTTGGCTGTGGCAAAAAGGATCAAAAACTCACTCAGGAAATGCTGAAACCTTAAACAGTGGCTTGAAAATGGCCCTAGATTCTCTCTTTGTGTCATTTTTTTAAGCAGAGGCCAGACCAGCTCTAGGGCTGATCTGGGCTTATTCTAGTCTGGCTTTAAGTAAGTCTTTTTATCTGGAACACATCCTTCATTTTGTTCCTCGACCTGGCTTGCTCTGGTAACATGGCAAAAGGGATGTCTTTTCCTTTTTTCACCAGGGAAGAAGATCACCACTGTCTCCACTTGCTTTTGATTTCAATATTCACTAACACAGCTAACGCAGCTTGATTTGGTGTTCATGTTTTGAGGGTTGCAAATGTTCTTTGGGAAACATTTTTTTTTTAATTTCACAAACAGTGGTTCTCCCTGGATGGAAATAATATATATATATATATATATTTTAAAAAACAGAGGTTTCTCTTGGGTTTCTCTCTTCTTAGAAATTTGGGTTTGATTTTGATTTTTTCTTTTCTTTGAATAGGAAGAAGGTATTGAAGTAAGTACAAGTTGTCTGTTCAGTTGTAAATAGTGATTTTTAGGCTATTCTGCAAGGCAAAATTAAAGGCATAAAAGCAAGAAAGAATGGGATACTTGGGCACAATCAAAGAACCGTAAGAAAACAGAATTGAAATGTGGATTAGACAAACAATGGATCTCAATGCATTGTAGCTTAGGTTTTTAAAAAAAGAATATTTATTGTGCTGTATGAAAGAGCCTCTGTTTTTAATGCAAATTCACAGAATAACTCAAGACACTTGAAATCTCTAAATATTTGAAGACATCCCTTATTGTTCCCAGCTTGTCCTCAGTTTGGCAGCAGGAGCTGTGATGCTGGAGCCACCCTTAGTGGATGGCAAAGAGGAGCTGGTGTGGAAAATTCAGTAATTTTGAAACTGCCATGGTGTGTTGGCTGCCCAGCAGAGCCTGTTGGTGCTCTGGGTTATGGCTTAGGCTTGAGTTCTGGTTTCCCCTCCAGACTTGCACACATCCTGTCTGGTGGCATTGCCATGGATGCATCTCCAGGGTCCTCCAGCATGGATTTTCCCAGCCAGCCAAAATTGGTTGGTCCCTTAGCTAAGCATCCCCGTGGAAAAGATTGCAAGGGGAGGGACCTGTTCACATTGGCCAAGGCACCTTGGAGAAGTTTCCTTTCTGTGTGTCTCAGTCAGAAGTTTGTTCAGCCTTGAGAAAAGAAGGTTTAGTGGAGACCTTTTTATTGTTTCCAGCATTTAAAAGTGGCCACAAATGAGATGCAGACTCACTTTTCACATGGCAAAGATGTGGGGCATTGGGTGCAAGTTACTCCTGGGGAGATTATCAGAGACTCAGACAAGAGGAAAATGTTTTGCAATGAGAACAATCAGTCTTTAGAATAATCTCCCCAGAGAAGTGGTGGATTCCTGAATGCTGGACAATTTTAAAGTTCATCTGGATGGAGTGCTGGGCCATCTTGTCCAGGCTGTGCTTTTGCCAGGAGAGGTTGGATCAGATGATCCTTGAGGTTCCTTTCCAACTTGGCACTCTGTGATTCTGTTCCATGCTCATCTGAACCTGTGTCCCTTTGCCACAGAAGATGGACACTTTGGATGCCTTTTGTCACAGCATCCCCAAATATTCCATTAATTAAGTGCCAGGAGAGGGTAATGCAACACTAATTATCTGCTTCTTGCTTCTGGACTATGGATGACTGGTTTGCTAAGAAAAATTGCCTTTTGTATTAGATCATGGTGTGGCTGGAACAAAGGAGCATGGCCTTCCCACCAGCATTTGTGTCTCTGCTCTCAGCAGGGACAGACCTTAATGGGAATGTTCTGTGTGTGCTTTAAACCTCTCCCTCTCTTTGTAGATAATAAATAAATCAAACCAGGTGTCCCTGCAGGTAAATGTCCAACAGTGGTTCAGTGGTAATATTCAATATCCAATGGAAAACCCTGAGATGCAGCAGCAATAAAGGTGTTGGGGGTGGAACTGCTTCATCTGTAATACAGACAGCAAAAAAAGAGGACTCAGGTTTAGTTTGGTTTTGTTTAATGAGGGGTGATACTGCCATGGGGGTTTCCTCTGTGCTTATGCATCTGTTTGCCTTGGCTCTGTTTCTTCCATGCACAATCCAAATGTGCAGCCAGGATGGGAAAGTTTAATTATTTGAAGCTGATCCCCTTGGCTCGGGGCTGATGTGATGATGGATGGACTCAGAGCCCGTCCTCAGGCCATGTGGAGGTTAATGTTGCTGACCAGCCTAATTAGGGAGATCCACAGACTCCATCTGCAGAGTTTGGGGAGGATCCTGAGGCAGTGTTTTCAGAAATTTGGTTTGCCCTGCACACCTTGGTGTTGGAAAACTCTATTTCAGACTCTGTTTTTGATGGTGGATATCCAGGATTTCTTGGGGAAAGCAAAAACAAGTATTTTTTTCATTATTATTATTATTATTATTATTATTATTATTTTAATATTGGCAGGTTTTAGGAGGAGGGAGAGAGAAGCTCAGCAGAACTCAGATGTTCTGTGGCCTTAACCACAGGTGTGTCACAAGCAGGATCCCCAGGATTACCTGGAGTAGAGCACTTTAGGAATTTGGTTGTCCCACAGCCACTGAGGGACAGCCAGGAGTGGCAGGAGGAGGCATAAGCCATGTCCCTGCTTTGCAGCTGGGAGTTACAACCTCCTCCAGCAACATCTGCCTCTCATATCCTTTTGATGCCCAAAATCACTGTAAACCCACGTGTTCCCCTGTTTCCTGGTAGGAGCTTCTCTGGGCTTCATCTGGGCATTGGTGTTGCATGGAAAAATTAGAAAGCAGGTAGTAGAAAGTTGTTGGGTTTTTTTTGTTTTTGGTGTTTTTTTTTTTGCTTTAAGTTGAAACCTGAGAAATGGAAAATACTGACTTAAAAATACTACTTTTTAAGCAATGTGACATGTCTAAGATATAAACAGAGAGCAAACCCTGTACAGCAGTAGGGAACTCTGGATCCTCCTGTGTGCAACCTGCACTCTCTACCATGATCAACCTACCTTCCCAAAACCATCTTTTCGTGGGGAAAATGAACAAAACCTGCCTCACACAAGGAGGCATGTAGGTCAGGGAATTTAAATAGCTTGGATTAAAATGCCACAAGACAGGAAATTTTTAACACTGCTTTTATTAACCTTACTGTAACCTGGACATTAAATGCCAGCTCTGAAAAGGTGAGGTTAATTTCATATTCCAGCAGTGCATTGCTTCCAGGTGAGCTCAAGGGACTGCTGGGTCAGTGCTTAATTTGGCTGTGACTTCATTTAGACCATTTCTCCCTCAGTTTCTCCTGAAGATTTTGTGTGGGACTCTGGCCAGGGCTGTACTCAAGATACATCACATGTGAGTCTTTCTCCTGGTTGGATAAGGTTGGTTGTCTTGTCCCTGAACAGAATGAAATTGGTCCCTGCAAGTTGTCCTTGGCAGTGTTCTCTGGGTATAAATAACCTAATTATCATTTCAATATTTAGAAATTGTTAAATGATTTTTTCTAACTTTTTTTTTTTCCTGGAATCTGGTCTATAATTTTCTTTGCCCTCTCATCTCTATCACTCACCTGCCTCTGTGCTGCACCAACCACCCCTGAGGTGGAAAGTCATCTGCCAGAGCTGGCAGTGCTGTCACTGACCTGTCATGGAATTGTTTAGGTGGGAAAAGCCCTCTGAGGTCCTCGAGTCCAAGTCCTCAAGCACTGCCAGGTCTACCACTAAACCAAGTCCCCAAAATCTACACAGCTTTTAAATCTCTGCAGGGATGGTGGCTCAGCCACTTCCCTGGGCAGCCTGCTCCAGGGCTTGACAACCCTTTCAGTGAAGAGTTTTTCCCAAATATCCAATACTCCTTACAGATGAACCACCCTTCTGTCCATTCCCATCCTATTTCCCTCTTTTTCTAGCAGTTCAGAAAAATTATTTGTCTTTAAAAAACACACCATGGAGTTCATGGTTGTCTCCAAGTTTGGCAGAGTCACAGAGCTCCTGTGCTCCATGGGAGGGAGATGTTCAGGTGATGGTGACCCCTTTGGTGGGGTGGGGCTGGCAGAAGCTCTGTTTTTTGGGGCAAAACTCACTCAAAAGCTCGGGTACAAACCAGCACCATGGGCTGACTGTGGGAAATAGCAAAGGTAAAAAGATTTCTAGGATGGTAGTCAATAAGCAACAAAGTTAAGAGAGTTTCTTTGTGGTTGTTACCCAGAGGGGGAAATGTCGGAAATAGTAAAGGTAAGAAGATTTCCAGAAAGCTGTAAAAGCAGGCCTTAGAAACAGAAAGAACAGAAAACTTAGAGCTAGCTGCAGCTGCAAAGTCTGAAAGTAGAAAAAGTTACAGTAGTACAGCAAGCAAGGCCATGAAACAATAACTTGAGTTTTAGGCTTGGCTAAGGTAGACCTTAATTCTGCAGAAAAATATACTTAGCGAGATAGTAGAAGGTTTTAAGCTTAATTATGAAGCATTGTAAATTGTTAATAGAAGGCATACAAGCAAGCCTTGTGTGAGGCAGGTGCGTGTGTACTTTTAGTGATTGGCTAGAACAATTGTCTGTAAGCTTTAGCAATATGCTATTGGCTGGAAAGTTTTTAAAATGCTCTGTAACAAAGAAATCTTTGCCTGCTGCTGGCAGGACGTGAGCTGCTGTCATCTTTCAATTGTCTCAACCATGTTATGAGGCTGATGCTGCAATAAAGCTCAAGGAAGGTGTCCCAACTGTCCCATCCCTTTGTGAAAAACCCCAACATTCCTGACCCCCACGTGGCCTCACTGCAGCCCCAGGTCTGGTGCCAAACCTTGGGAAGGAATCCAGTGCCAGCCCCACATCTCGAGGCTGGAAAGGGCTGAAGCACAGAACAAACTCCTGAGTACACAAGGAGTCCCCCTGGGGTTAATTTACACTGAGCAGGTGGTTAATCCTTCTCTCTTGGGGTTTGAGCACTGCTTTGGTTTTGCACTGGCTTCTTCAATTAATTCCAGTACTTGGAATGCTTTGCTGAAGGGAATTTGAAACCCGTGGTGGTTGCAGTGAAGGGCATTGTCCAGAGGGGCTGGTGGGAGGTCCAGGTCTGGTTGTGGCAACACTATCCAAAGTCATACATTTAAATATCCTCAGGAAAGAGTGCTAGAAAGAGTTAAAAGCAGTGAAAGAAGGCAAGAACAAAATTGTTGATTTTTGGGGGGCCATTCAAAGCTACGATGCAATATTAAGAGTGGTTTTTCCAAAGGCTGAAGTATCAGACTGAAGGGCTGGGCCAAATAACATTCAGTAATTCAAACAAACTGCTCTTGGGATGGAGTTCTGTGAAGTGTGGAATTACAGAATCATTAAAGTTCCCATTAAAGTTCAAATGAAGCCCATTAAGGTTCAAAAAGACCTCCAAGATCAAGTCCAAGCTTCAAAGAAGAAAGGACTGAAGATGTGACCTCCTGTATCTCCTTTTCTCTGTCATGCTTAGATGGGTTCACAAATATTGCTCCAAGGTTTCCTCCTGGACTTGTCTCTAATTTAGAAAGCTCTAAACAATAATGTGTCTTGTCAAATGCTGTGTAAAACATTTCTGAGAGTCTTCATGATTGACTTTGGCTTCTATGTCTTGGGTCTCATAATATTTTCCTGAATTTATGGTTCCACAGAAGGTGAGGAGTTGGGTGCCATATTTAATAAGTCATTAGTAAAGTACAAGTTAAAGTCTAAGTGCAAGCAATACAAAAAATCATAATAAGATGATCTCTCACTAGACAATCCCAAAAACATTTTTGTGGCGTCTACAGAATTATTTCATATTGTTTCTCTGCTATTGTGCAAAACTTCCAAAAGTTATATATTTATTTTCTTAGTCCATTTTCACTAGATTTAGAAGATCTTCTCTGCCTTACATTCAGTTCTTGGAGATCTTAGCAATGATTTAATGAATTAATAAGACTAAACTTAAGAAAACATATTAAAGAATAATGAACAACATGTTTTATAGCAAAAGGAATTGCCAGGAGAATTAACTTTCAAACACGAATTGACTTTGAAACTGTTTGTTTTGAAAACCTCTGGCCTATCCCTTTTGGCACTTTTAACATTATAATGAACATTTTGCTATAATTTCAGGAATGGGAAGTGGTAATGCATTTATTTATATAACTAGCAAAACCAGAAGGCACCATTGGAATAAATAAGTATTTTAATGAAATATGTGAGGGTGAGATGACAACTTCTTAGCAGGAAAAATAAAAAGCAACAAAACCAACAAACCAATACAAAAACCTCTTGGCTAAAAATAAACTTTTTTTTTTCTTTACCAATTTTATTTGCTAGTCTTGGTTATCCAAAGGAATTTTAATGCAAACATATAAAACTCATGCTGGCTGTCCCAGTCTTTGACAGAAAATCAGAAATCAGACATTCACCTTTCCTTGGGCATTTCAGCTGGAAATGCATTTAAATATCAGAACAGCTCAGAACAGCTTGCTTCATTTTCCACTCAATTACAGTGGAATTAGAAGTAGTTTAAGAAGATCCTCTGCCCAGAGCTGGCTTGTTGTGTGGTAGAGGTGCCTTAGTAAGGAAAGCAAAACAGAATTTATGTTGCTGGTGGAAACTGTCTAGTGGAAAGTGTCCCTGCCCATTGCAGATGTTTGGAACCAGATGTTTTTTAAGGTCCTTTCCAGCCCAGGCCATTCTGTGATTCTGTGATTCCATGGATGTTCTTGTGGTCCCTTTACTTTCCCAATGTGTGCCCAGACCTGGGATGTCTTTCCACATGGATTTATTTTCTAAAGGAGAAGAGACTGCCCCGTGCTTTAGTTTCAGCTCCTGAAATGAATTTAGCCCAATGTCTTTTCCCTCCTGGTTGCTCTTTCAAAAACTTTTCTTGGTTTTGGAGGCAGAGGAAAAAAAAGTTTTATTAACAAAATAAAATTCAGCTACTGGCTCATTTGAACTTTGTACCAGCTCTTGTTCGGGCTGTTCAGACCTGGACAAGACATCAGTGATATTAAATTGAAAGAGGGAAGGTTTAGATGAGATGTGAGGAAGGAATTATTCCCTGTGAGGGTGGTGAGGCCCTGGCACAGGTTGCTCAGAGAAGTTGTGGATGCCCCATCCCTGGAAGCATCCAATTCCAGGTTGGATGTGGCTTGGAGCAACCTGGGATAGTGGAAGGTGTCCCTGCCCATGGCAGGGGGGTGGAACTGGATGATCTTTCAGGTCTCTTCCAACCCAAACCATTCTGTATTTCTGTGATTCTCTGATCAATGCTTCCAAGATCTTTATTCTGCAGATTGAATCCAATTGTGTGGCTTTGAAACTTCCTCAGTTTCTCAAGAGCACTTCTCTGGTCAGGAGAGCAGAGCGCTTCTCCAACAAGCCATAAGGGAGTCCTTGGCTCTATTATGAAATTCCTGCAAGTGCTGCAAGGCTTCCTCAGCATTTTCTACACCACTGGGCTTCCACCCTGTGCTTTGCATCCTGTTCTTTCCATCCTGGCAGTATCCAATGCTTGGAGAGGATCTGCAGCCTGTTTTTCTTGATCTGTGCCTGCAAAAAAGTCCACCTGAAACAAGACACTGCTGAAATTGAGCAGTGGGATTGCTGCATGACCTTGCATGAACATCTGTCCATGTTTGCTGAATGGGGATCCATGGGAAATAGGATGAGGCTGGAGCAACTCTTCTGCAGCTGTTTGATTTTCCATCAGAGCTGTCTCTACCTGCACATCCCAGTGCTCCCCAGTGTCCTGCTGTGCCAGGCAGATGTGCTGCCAGGATGGTTTCATTCTCAAATCAGGGGTAGAGCAGAGCAGAGCTTATTCCAGGCTTGCTGGAATATTTCCAGTGTCTGGTGTGGTGGCTGCATCCCAGTTTGGTTCATCGAGCTGTCTCCCCAGGGAGGAAGCAGAATCAGCATCCAGACAGGCTAAATACTCCAGCCAGCATTTTTTTCCTGAGGTTCTGCAACTCCTTTCCTGCAATATTAATAGAAGAAATCCCAAACTTCACTGGAAATGGTGGTGTCCAGGAACAGACTGCTATTTCTAACACAGCTTTATCCACTCCATGTTGAATTTCATTCCTGGGAAGGTGCTGACACTTTTTATTGCCTTTATGGCTGCTAAAAGGTCTTTTTTTTCCCTATTGCTTTTTTTGCTTTTTTATTAATGTGCTCATCAGGAAACTAAATGAGGTTGAAATTGAATTTAGCCTGGTCTGTCCTAGTTTGGATATCCATGTACAGTGGTGCTCTGTCTCCTCCACTATTGCTGTAGTAACCCCAGTAAATTTGGGAGTGGACATTCCTGAGCATTGGAAACAGAGCTGCAATAGTTCCTGGCAGGAATTTGCTTTGTCCCAAGAATTCCCCAGGTGTGAATCAGACACTGGCACAGCTCAGATTCTTAGCCCAGGTGAGACTGTGCTACCTCACCCTGATCTTTGGCTGCAAACTAAACTTGATATTAACTGAATTGTTCCAGAATTATTTTTTCAGGGTTTCTTTTTTTTTTTTTTTGCTGCTGCAGATTTTCCACTCAGGGTTTTGGCTGTGAAAGTGAACTAATCCAAAAAGTCTAAAACCTGGGATGAAGTTTAGGAAGGAAAAACATCTCTGTTGCCTGTGCTGTTGTGATATGGACAATAGGTGCTGCAGGACATGCTGAGTGAGATGGAGCTCTGCATGTTTGAGGTGTTAATATATTATTTTTATTAATAATATTAGCATTTAATGTAATAATAGATAAACCATCAAAATGTCTGTGCATGAGTGCAGCTTGTAGCCTACCAAGTGTCTGAGTTTTTGGAGAGCACATCCATGTCTTGGTCCCTCTGTCATCACTCCATCGTGTGGCCAGGTGCAAATCTCCTAAATCTCTTTTCTTGTTTCTTTCCCCTCCTATACTTAGTATTATCCAATTAATTAAATTGTCAAGGATGTAGAATTTCTTAATAGAAATAATTTTCTAATTAGAAATAAAAGAATTTAGCATTCTCTGTGTGAGTGAATTTTCCTTTTTCTCTTTGAAAATGTAAGTGGAGTTTTTATGGCATTACCTTCTGCCAAGGAAATGGGGATGGAGATTTATAGAGATACTGAAAAAACACATATTTTGGTTTGGGACAAATTTGGAAGGGAACTTTTAAAGGGATGAATTTTTTAAAGGGCAAAATTTAGTGGCCTTTCCTTTCACTTGTTTGAGAGAAAAAAAAATTCTTTTGAGAGAAGTGTAAAAACCTGTTTATTTAATAAGCATTCGTAAGCATTAAAATGAATAAAATTAAACAATAAAACCTTTTGTTGTTTTGAAGAGATGGTAAATTCAGAAAGTCTTTTTGTGGATCAAAGAGAGAGTTGTTTTTGTGAGTGTAAAGCAAAGGAGAGCTCCTTTTCCTTCCCCCTTGCTTTTGGAACCAGTCTTAAACGTGCAGAGCCTAATTTCCAGCATAAACAGAACAGATGAGTGTGGATACAAGCATCATAAAGTCACCCTGGGACAACACAGTTGTGGATTTCTGTTCTGCATCCCCACTCTAAGGATGTATTTATTTGCAGAACACACATAAATCTCACTTCTGTACAGAATGGAGGGGTAGGCACAGCTGACCCGAATACGTATGACACAAACAGAATTTGAGTGGAGAGGGAAAAAAAAAGAAAGAAAAAAAAAAGGAATAAAGCTTTTATCCATGCTGTCAGTCCAGAAATATTATTTGTGAGTATCTCTTCTTCCAGGTGATGTTGGCTTGGAGACTGGCACTGGCAGCTAGAAGTGGGCAGGGATTAAAGATCAGCAGGGGAAGGACTCGACAGATGTAGGCAGGTAGATTGGGGATTAGGGTGAATTAGTGTGGATGGAAAGCATTTAGGGGCAAGGAGGGGTTTTAAATTGGATGTTAGCATGTATGCATTGCAGATCTTCCCAGAATTTCTCTGTTAGACTTGGATATTAATGGTTGGGATGTATGAACACGTTCAGTGGCTGTGTGTGGCTGATGGTAGTGGTGGTGCTGCGGTGCTTGGGTGGAAGAAGCAGCTTCAAGAGGTTCTGAGATGTACAAATGGTTGTTTAGGTGTTTCTAAAACAAATTTCCAATTTTTTCTTAATCCCAAGATGGAAAAATGTTTTGGGGATATCTCTGTATTTCTCATCTTTTTTTCTGACTGCTGAGGGCTGCAATGGGATGATGATACTATTACTTTTTCCTATAAGAACACATGCTAAGTACATTAAAAATTCATTAATTCCTTCTAAAGCAAATATTTTTAGTGGAAATCAAGTTGAAATCAAATCAGTCAAGTGGAAATCAAATCCACTTGAATTGGTAGGCAGGTGATTCTTAGGAGATACAGGACCAGGACTGAAATATTCCCAATGGGGCTTTTTTACAGTTTATGTCCTATTTTCAGAATCTCTTTAAGATCAGACCTGAGAGATCTCCAGGTACTTGGTGATGCAGCTGTGGGTGTGGGAGTGGATCATCCAAGATTCCCCTTTCTGCTCTGGAAGGTTTTTAAGGATCTCTTGAAATTTCAACCAATGTGGGTTTGGGGTTTTTGTTTGTTTTCTTTGTTTTATTGTTTTGGGGTTTTTTTTGTGGTGTTTCTTTTGTTTATTTGTTTGTTTGTTTGTTTTTTACAGCCAGTCAAATCTGATTGCTCCTAAATCCTTTGGTGCCCAGGAATGTGCTAAAGTGGAATATTTCCCATGGATACTTCTGTGTGTTTGGCCATTCCTTGCTTTGAAACCTTCATCCAGAGATTTGGGAGTGGATTTTCAGAAAGACAAAGAATATCCCTTACATGGGACTGCACAGAGCATTATTTGGTTAGGGGGGGAATTTTATTTTATTTTCTCTAAATGCTCTTCTCAGGTCCTTAGTAGGGAGCAGAAGAACGAAGAGCTGATCACAACCATGCTGCATAAAATACAATGTTCTCTATTCCTTCTCCTTTCCTAACAGAAATACAGAAATGGAAACAGAGATATAGCTGACAAAGTAGAGGGACAAAGTTATGTAAAGAAGTTTTTTTGAAGTCACAAATCCCTCTGAAGGTTTTTAAAATCATAAATCCATCTTTTGGGGCTGGGAATAGCACTGGACTTGAACTTGGCATATAAAACAGGTCTGTTGCATATGAAGCTGTGTGGAAGCAAGACCACTGGGAGCCATCCCATTCTCCCCTAAAAAAGAGGTTTTGAAGGGAAAAACCAGTCCTGGCAGTCTGGAAATTTCAGACCTCCTATACTTTTCCACCTATGTGGAGGCAACCAAAGTGATGGGCTGAGCAAATTAAGATTTCTCTATCACTTTCTCCCACTCCTTCCTCTGAGTTCTTTTTTACTATTATTTTCACTTCTGCAAGATGATGTACAGCAGAGATTTAGAAAGAGAGTTTGCTGTAAAATACAGTTTGCAAAGAACTTGGGTTTATGACAAAATGCAGCAAAAAACCCTGTTATTGCACTCCTGTAGTAGTCTTTTTCTTTTTTTAGATTTATTTCAGGTACTGCAGGAGTTAACCAGGTGGGGAAGGAGGAAATGTCAGCTGATTTTCCTGAAGTGCTTTACCAGCCAGACTGTAGCCAGATGGCTGGAACTTTGAACAATACACAGATAATTCCAAGCCAGGATCTAACAACAATAAAATCACTAAAAATATACAGGATGTGCATACCTGGGTGGAATGGATGTGCAGTGTGTGTGTGGGGTTTTTTTTGAAATGTAATTTGGAGGTTTCACTCATATTGTCATTTCATACCTCTCCTTTTATAGTCTTACTGCTCAACCAAAGTGCTGTTGATTCATACTTTTACATTTTGGATCTGTTAACACAATTTCAGTATTTTCAGTTATTTTTCAATTTTTTTTTTCAACTTCGTGGTGTTTGCACATTTATTGCTCATTAGTGCAGAAGAAACCAGGCCGTATTTACATCCTGTCAGAAAAAGTTCATGTTTATGTACAATAAGAAAATAGCCACTGTGGCAAACAAGAGCTTCCTTTTGGGAGATTGAAATTCCTGGAGATCAGAGAGGTTGGGCCACCTTGTATTTGGGGAATACCTGGCAACCTCTGCTCCCACAAGATGAGGGATTTTAATTGACTTGTTAGTGTGTCTTAATGTCAGTGCTTCTTTTTCCCTCCATATGCTCAGATTTGACTTGGTAAGAATCCAGCTTTCCTTATTTTATTTTATTTTATTTTATTTTATTTTATTTTGATGATGTCTAGTTGGCGGGCAGAGGGCTGGTTGTCTTGCTGCTTCTCTCCAACTCTTTGTTTCTGGTAGAACATCCTTCTTTTTGGTCAGAATGCACCATTCTCCCTGCCTTTTTTTTTTTTTCTTTCTTTCTTTTTTTTTTTTTTTCTATTGTTGTGTTTTACTTCTTTCAGTCATGTCTGAGATGTCCTCAGAAGTGAGGGAGAGGGTTTGAGGACAAGGCCAGCATTTCAGCATCACCCTAGACAGTGGCAGTGCCTGCCTGCAGTAGAAAACCTCAGGAAAACTCCTGGTAGCATCTCTTTTCTTTGGCATTTGCATCAGGGGGCTGTGAGTCAGGCAGAGGGGGTTTCACTGCTGGAACACTCTGTGAGTTTCTCTTCTGTCTGAAAACAAAAGCCAGCCTCGCTTTTGGGGAGAAATACTGGGTATTCCACTTGATTTCCTATATTTCCTATTTCTAAAAATCCCACCCCCTCTATATCTGATGGCTTAGATACAAGAGGAATTCAGCTTTATTCTCCCGCCATCTTTTTCTTTCCATCTTTTCCCCAGTTGTTTTCATCCTTCATCTCTCAGTCCCTCTCTTGCTCCTGCTGCTTTCCAGGTTTCCCAAAGTGAAGGCAATGCCCTGTTTATTACATTGTTTTTTGGGCTGCATAAATACTTTCCCTAGTTTGGCATGAGCATATTTAAATCCACATCCTGGTCAGTGCAGACTGAGGAATGGCTTTGTGCTCAAACCCAACCCTTACCCTGAAATCCCCTGGAGCTCCAGCTCTGATCTGCATCTGCATGGGAACCATGGGCTCTGCTCTCAGCCACTTTCCTGGGCATTCTGTTTCAATGCTTCATTATGGTGAAGAATTTTTTCCTAATATCAAATCTGGCCTTCCCCTGGGGTACCATGAGGCTGTTTCCTCTTGGCTTGTTCCTTGTTCCCAGGGAGCAGAGCCCAGACCCCTCCTGGTTCCTCTGCCCTGCCAGGGAGTTGTAGAGAGTGAGAAGCTTCCCCCTGAGCCTCCTTTTCTCCAGGCTGAACTTCCCCCTCTCATCCAGATCATCAATAAAGATATTAAATAGGCCTGTCCCCAGTACTGACCCACTTGTGACCAGACACCACCTGGATTTAAAACCATTTACCACCACCTGGATTTAACCCCATTCACCACCACCTGGATTTAACTCCACCTGGATTTAACCCCATTCACCACCGCCTGGATTTAACTCTATGCACCACCAGCCAGTTTTTTACACAGAAAAACTGTCTAATCCATGAACATCCAGTTCCTCCAGGAGAACATTGTGGGAAACCGTGCCAAAGGCTTTACTAAAGGATCCTCATGTGTGTCTTGCTTCCTTGACATGGAAGAGGGGAGGGAGGAGAGTATTATCACCACTTCCTTGGAAGATTTCCTTTCCTGCCCAGCCTGCAGACAGGACAGCACTCAGGAGACCAACTCAAGAGTCAGGAGAATTTGTCTTCTGTTAAATATCTTCTCCTGTTGTTTTCTAAGTCGTATTTATTCACCCAAGATGAGTTTTGGGAGCTGATTTGCCTTTCAACAATGACTGTGTCAGATCTAAGCGAGGCAGGAAAGGAGGGGAAGCCTCTACAGCGTGTCAGAAAATGAAGATGATTTAGTGGCTGCCAGTCCTAAAGGGTTTTAATGCAGAGGTCCTTAGAAATCATTAAAAGAGAGAAGGTGTCAGATTCCAGCATGAGAAGTAGCTCAGTTCCTGGGAGGAGGCTCTAACAGGCCTTTTAATGACCCCCAGTGGCCGAGATCAGTTTTATCTGCAGCTTGGCAGAAGCACATGCCCACGGAGGAAAGGCTCTGCAGCAAAAGTCGTGCACAGGACTTTGCCAAGCGCTGGGAAATGAAATCGTGATTAACACAAGCCTGGGACCCAACTGGAGTTTCCTTGTGGCGGGGCTGGTTCCTGGGCTGCGGCGTGGAAATGCTTCCCCCTGGGCTCCAGCTTGGCTTCCTCTGGCTGTGCCTGCACTTAAAAGATCAAAAATAGATCAGAATATTGGTTTTGCCTTCTGGGAGGAGCGCCGCCAGGTTTGAAGATGAATCATTTAAAAATAAACAAATTTGTGTTGGTGTGCTCTAATACAGGAGCTGTTCTGCACCTTTTTATTTTTTTTTTCCTTTCTCTTTCCTTTTCATTTATCTTTTTTAAATATACTTGATAACTGGCCTTCAAACTTCAGTGATTCAGAGGAAGTCCAAAGCTAATTTTCCATTTGGATGTTCTGGTGGGCTGAATGCTTTGCTTTTTTTAGAGAGGATGTTTCTATTTTCAGGTATAAAGTTAGAAAAGGTAAAATGCTTATTGATACCTTCATTGGTATCAAACTTGTGACTGCTCTGCTCACAGATAACTTGTAAAACTCACTGCTTCATGATTGAAAACTACATTTGAGCTGGAGCATGGACATTTGAGAAACAAATCAAGTGCTTGAGTGTGTTTGTTTTGAAAATCAAACCCTTTATTTTCCTTCATGGTTTGCGCTCAGGAGGGTGCTTAGAACACAAGGCTCTGTAACCACATATTTTGATACTAAGCTGTGTGGGTAGCTTAGTTTTTGTGCTTTAGCATATACAGTTAGGGAGTTTTTTGGGTTGGTTGGGCTAAAGTTGGTCCAGCTACCCATCAGCAAATGGAAGTTGCTGTGGGAAGGCATCACCATGGCCAAAAATTCATCTGAGCACAAAGAGGGACCAATTATTCCTCTCACCCCAGAGCATATACAGAGGTCTAATGGTTGTGGTAAAGGGTATGGAGATTAAACCCTTCTCCTTTTAATTATAAAAACCTTCTAAAAAATGAAGACTTTGACAGACCATTCCCTTGTGGGTTATCTTTCCATTTTGTAACTTCTCCATAGGACCTGGAGGCTGGTGTTGAAACATGAATTTCTGTCCTGATCCATTGGCTCAGATCTTGTCTAATACCTGTACTTACTTTGGGGAAAAAATTATTTGGAGAAGTCTTCTAAATTTTCTGCTGGAAGAAGTTTTGGAAGGGAGGGAGTATAAAGACAATAAAGAACCAGTGGATGTCTGTAGAACTGCACTGTATAAATTTAGGGAGATGAGGGACAAGGCAAAAAAAATCATCTCTTACAGATGAGGTTACAGTATCTGGTTAAGACTTTATGAATGAATGAACAGATTCATAGAATCTATAGAATGGTTTGGGTTGAGAAGGACTTCAAAGATCATCCAGTTCCACCCCCCTGCCATGGGCAGGGACACCTTCCACTATCCCAGATTACTCCAAGCCCCATCCAACCTGGCCTTGAACACTTCCAGGGATGGGGCAGCCACAGCTTCTCTGGGCAGCCTGGCCAAGATGAGACTCATTGCTGTCCTCAGAAGGAGGTTTTGGAAGGATTTCACATCCCTGCCATGTGTGGGAAAGGAAACAAGTGGGGAAGGAGGAGAGAGATGGAGAGAATGGGTGTGGCAATCCCACATGGCGGAGCAGTGCTAAGTTCTTTACTCAGAGGGTGGTGAGGCCCTGGCACAGGATACCCAGAGAAACTGCAGAATTCCCATCCCTGGAAGTGTCCAAGGCCAGGTTGGACAGGGCTTGGGGCAACCTGGGATAGTGGAGGGGGGTGGAACTGGATGATCTTGAAGGTTCCTTCCAGTCCAAACCATTCTGTGATTCCATGATAAGACTCGGGAAATGGGCCTACCATCCTCAGGGCAGAAGAAATGGAGAACAGCAAGTTTCCCAATCTGCATATTTCAATTTCTTCCCAGTAATTAGGGACAGGCCAAGGTAAAGTTGCAACCCCAACTTGGGTAAAAGTAACTTTCCTGGTCAAACTCTTCAAACATTGCCCAGTGTTAGTGTGAGATCAGAGGAGAAACATTTTGTGCGCGGTGAGTTTCCCACTCCTGAGACTGGAGCAAGAATGTATCACTGACTTTGTTAATAGGAAAACAAGACCATGGTGGAACAGAGCCGAGTGCTCATTTGGACACGATCTCCTGACGTTCCTGGTGATTGCAATTCATGCAGGATCAAATACTGACTGTCTTTTGAAGCTTTCATGGTAATTCTTCAAGGTCAACTTCTTGTGTTCCAGAAAGGACCCAGCTGAATGGTAAATTATGCCTGATTGAAATCTGCAAGGCAGAACCCATGTCCTTGCCTCTGCAGTGACATAATTTTGCTCTGGGATTTTGGAGCAGGCACACACAAATGGATTGTAATACAGCAGGCATTTTTGATGTCCTGTCTTAAATCCCAAACTATTAACCTAATTAATGTTGTAGGCTCTTACCACCTTTCCCCACTTGCAAGCTACCTTGTGTGAGACTGGAAAATGGTGCTGCTTCACCTTTCCTGGCCTTGTTGAGGCATAAATTTGTGCTTTTTGGTCTGTATTAATTATTGCCCTCTCAAGGTCCTGATCAGTCTTTGATGGAGAGCTCCATGTGGGCTTTTAGCTCTGGGGTTAAGCAGCTCTCTCACCTCATGCCAGGGGCAGCTGCACTTAGCCAGTGTGGGTAGAGGTACATCTGTAGGTACACAAACAAAATTCCACTTTCTCAGTGATTCAAGGGTATTTTAAGGGGCAAATGAGGTTTTTTTTCCCCACTGTAAAGGTGGATAATATAAATATGCACTCTTTTTATCTCCCCACTGACACAATCAGCCTAGTAATGTGGTTTTGTTCTTTTGCTTGTTTGTTCTTTTTAGGAGTGCAGAAAAACATGTAGAACTGTTCTACTTGATTTGCTGTTTGTGTGCACAAAGGGGAGGATGAGATGGTTTAGCTGCCATCCAACATGGACAGTAAATTCTGTTTGAGCAGTGCACTGAAAATAAACTATTTGGAATGGGTGGTTCCTTAATCAGATGCTTTTAGATATTTACAAAGTGTTCAGATTATATCTGAAGCTTTTCTGAAAATATATGGAGCCCAGAAGTCCTCCGAGATTTCAATAAGGAGGTCTCCACCTTTCCTCCATAGGAAGAAGGGATGTGGGAATTGTAGAAACTTGCTTTTTCCAAGTGTTCAGGACAAGACTGAAGAGTTGGATACCCCAAGGTCTTACCTCAGACCTGACACTGATTCCATCACCATTTCAGGGCAAAATCTGACACACCACTTCTTTCTGTAATGATGTTGGCAATTTGTGTTACAAGTCGCTCTTCCCTTTGTAATTTTGAAGCATTTTGAGGATCTTGCTGTGATTACAGAAATTGCAAAGGAATAATTTTTTGTTTCCAAGCTGTCAGACTGGGCAACAAGAAAGGAGGAAAAAATTTACCATCTTCTTCCTAGGGATCAAAATGCCAGTAAAGGATGGGAGAAGAGCTTGGGTGTCCAGTGTCCTTCCAGACATTCTGCCTCTTGTTAATTCCCTTACTTCCAAGTGCATTTCATCATCGCAAAAGTCTCATTGCAAATTTTGCTTTGAGTGCTAAAAGCTTTGCTCCCCTCTGCCTTCCTCTGTGATTTAAAAGCCCCAGATGCTGATACATCTCCGAGACAGAATCTATTACACTTCTCCTGCCAAGCAGAGCCCTGGCACTTGCTTTATTTCCCTCCTCCTAACACTCAATTTGCTCTTTGTCGGTGCTCAGCTGGCCCCATTGCTGAGCACCAGCAGGGCTCCCTCCATGCACTGCCTCCCATTGGCTGTCTCCTTCTTAATTTAATTATCCATTTCTAATGGATATTTAATGTCTGAGCTGAATTTACAGCACCAAGGTCTTCCTGCACCTTCTGTTTCTCCAGAAGTGTTTGGGAGAGGACACGACTGACCATCCACCACTTGTGCCATAGAGAAGAGCTGTTCTCCAGAGTGGGAAATGCCTTTATCAGGGTTTTGTTTCCTTTTTTTTTTCTGGAATGTGGATGCTGTTGAATTCACTTCTGCGTACTGAGCTTCCTACCAGTTTGTAACAACAGCCAGTTTTCCTTCTTTGTTCACAAATTATGAGAAGTGCTGAGAATGTCTTTGTCCACTTGGATATATTCAGGTGTAAGAATTGCCCAGAGAGGATTTCCAGGTTGCCCAGAGAAGTTGTGGACTCCCCATCCCTGAAGGTGCTCAAGACAAGGCTGGATGGGGCTTGGAGCAACCTGGTCTAGTGGATGATATCCCTCTCCATGGCAGGGGCTGGAATGAGATGATCTTTAAGGTTCCTTCCAATCCAAACCATTCTGTGATTCAATGATTGTTGTATGGCATGGTGTAGGGATAACTTGGTCTGGGATTTGTAATGGAAGGCAGGGAGACCTTCAAATTTCTGAAAAAGAGATAAAGACAGCAAGACCTTTTGCTGCTGGCCTTCTAGCAGGTACCAATTGCAGTTCATCATTTCTTCCCTCTCTCGTCTTTTGTCCCACATGAAGTGAAATGAATGGCAAAGCTGTAAATTCTCAGGCATGAAACCTTGTGGACCATGTTCTATAGGGTTAAAACAAACTAAAACACAAATTAAAAGTGTGAGCTATTTGCTTTCTGGGAAATTTCTTGCTTTTCCATCAAAGTTTCAGCTGGGAAATTCAGGTGCAGTTCAAAAGTGGAAAAGTAATTTCCTCAGAGGGGTATCTTCCATAAGGTGGGAAACTAGTAAATGAAAACTGTTAATATTTATGTGAATATCAGTTCCAAAAGCTAATGGAGGGGGATCAGTATTCTTTCCCTGGAAAATAGGGATTAAATTTGTCTCTGTCATCCAGTTTCAGCTGTGGTTCTGCATTTATTGATTACTTTATATTATCAGAAAAACTTACACTTCCAAGTTGTGTTTTCCCACCACAGAGGGACAGGCAGTGGAAACAGAGTAGGACAGGAGGTGCTGTCTTTTGAGAAGGCAAGGACAGAAGAGATCTTGCTTAAGGTGTGCTCTTGTGACACTGGGGGTTGGTAAAGCAAAGCCTGGGAATGCAATATGTGTGATCTGTTCCACCAGGTGTTTCTTGGACCATAGAGTGGATTTAGCTGAATTCCTCTGGGAGGAATTACAGTTTCTCTCTCCCAGTGTAACTGATACTCATGTACTGAAAATAAGTCTTCCTCCTTTTCAAGGACAGCTGCAGTAAAGAGAGCTGAGGGATGAATTTACTCTTCTATCTCCTCCAGTGCTGCTCCACAGCAAGAGGGGGTGGAAGGGTATTTTTATTTTTTACTTTTCAAACACTATTTATGTGGTCTGTAAATATGCTCAGCAGCATTTTTTAACTCTTTAGAAAACCAGGGGTTTTAAGCACTCAACCAAAGCAAGGCACTATGTTGTAAATGCATCTCTCCTTCTGGAGAGAAGGGGACAGGGGAGAAAGTGGCTTTGTGAGAAGCAATCTCAAGTGACTGTGCATTTTGCTGGAGGGTTGCTGTAAGAGATGGCAGAACCTACAGCCCTCAGTCTTTTTTCATGTCTTTAGCCACTGGAGAGGATAATTCAATACATTCTCCTAAAGGGGCATGAGGCTCTGTGAGCCACCAGCTCAGCTGCCAGTTTAGGGTGGCTGGATTTAGTTTGGTGCTGCTCCTAAGCTGATACTGGCAGGGCTGTTTAGCTCAGACACCCTGTCCTGGGGTGGCTTCAATCTGTGTCTGGCAGGCTTTGGTCTCTTGGGCTGGTCTAGTGGAAGGTGTCCCTGCCCATGACAGGGGAGTGGGAATGAGATGATCTTGAAGATCCTTTCCAGCTCAAACCATTCTGTGACTCTGTCATTTTTTGTGTATTGTAAAGAAAGAAGGCAGGGGGTAAGAAAAGTGACCAGACAGCTTCTTCACAGTCTGTACCAGTGCTGATAATTCAGTTCTTGCCCATGAAGCCTCCAGAGGATTCCTTAGAGCTGGGCAGGGTTCTTCCCCATGCTTCAGCAATGCAAAAAAAATTGGTTAGACACTAACCACAGAAATCTGAAAAAAATACAAGAGGCCAAAACAACAGCTTATTTATTTATTTATTTATTTATTTATTTATTTTCAGCATTGGGGGAGGAAAATTTGCTGCTACTTGCAATTTTCCCACAGCTGACAAATGCAAATTAATCTATTTGGTTGTAGAATCATAGAGTGGTTTGGGTTGGAAGGGACCTTTAAAATCTTTCAGTTCCAACCCCCTGCCGTCAGACCAGGTTTCTTAGAGCTCCATCCAACCTGGCCTTGGACATTTCCAAGGATGGGGCAGCCACAGCTCATTTCCAAGGATGGGACAGCCACAGCTTCTTTGGGAAACCTGTGCCACGGCTTCACCAACCTCACAGGGAAGAATTCCTTCCTAACATCTAACCTGAATTTCTCCTCTTTTAGTTTAAAATGTTAATTCCTCACCCTATCACTGTCTGCACGTGTAAAAAGTTCCTCTCCCTCTTTTCTGTAAGCCTCCTTTAATGCTGAATGCACATATTTGGGTCTATCAGAGGTAAATATTATGTTTACCAAGCTTTGTTCTTTGCTCAGAAGAACTGGTAGGGCTTAAATGTGCTCAGAACAGAGAAGGTCTCTCACTTCTTCCAAACTGTGTTTTCCAGGAGAGGGCTATATATGTCTCCTGCCCAAGGACACCAGTGTGGTGTGAGCATAATTTCCATTTTGAGAGTACAGGATTCAAGGGCTGGATGGAAAAGACAGGCCTGGCTGCCTGAAAGGAATGAACTCTACAGTGCTGAGCACCTGCCTTTCATCCCATCCCCTGTTTCGGGGCTCCAGCCCTGCTGCACACTCCATCAAGCTGGTTGTTCTTGGAGGGGCTGTTAATAGACATCTGTGGGTTCAGGCCCACCCCAAATGAGCAGATTTAATTAATTAATGTGCCTGGCAAGTTCATGCCCTGGGCTTGAACAAAGAAACATCCAGAGTGGGCTCTTGTGGGGAGGAAGGGTTTAATCATGCGTGTGATGGAAGTCAGGGAGCAGTTCACCCACAGCAGAGGTGCAGAAATGGTGATTAATAAAATTATAACCATTTATCCTACTAATTCTAGGGTTTAACCAGGCTGGTAGTGCCTTTCCCTGATTCTGGAGATGGTGCAATTATTTTCAAATATGCAAAACTCGGATAATGTGATAGCTCGAGTGCTTACTCCGATATAATTATATGAAATGTCAAGTTAGTTTAAGAAATACTTGGGGAAACCCCTACCTCTGTCAACCAGGAATATGCCAAGTGTTTCAGAAGACAACTTGTTCCTTGCTATTAAAAAAAATTCAGGCCAGAAAGCAACACTGTGCGCTGTGTAATGAAATCTTGAATATTATAGTAAATCTTGAGTATTATAGTAAAGTTGAAACAGTAGATGTGACTTTCCTTTAAAATTTGGAAAGGTGAATAAAACAGCTTTGTGTTGCTCTTGGTGTGACTCACAGATGCCTTTTTATTCTGCTGAGTCTCAAATATGGTGAATAAAGGTAGAATAAAGGTTGGGGGGACGGATGTAGTTAACTCTTGCAGTGTGGATCTTCTGTCTCAAGGAAATGGACTTCTGATTTAGAAGAAAGGCCTGGGTGAATATAAGGAATGGGTGTGCTCTTTGCTGAGATCAGAGTGTGGGATTTTATCCCCTTGAAAGCTTTGAGGCACAGAGAAGCCACATCAGTGTAACAAGTTGCTGTGGTTTGTCCAGTGAACCTGACGCAAGTGTGAGATAAATCCCACACACTTAAATCTTTCACAGGGGTGTAAGCAGGGCAGATTTATCTTGGTGTGCTGTTGACTGAGAGCACATTGGTTTCATGGGCTCAGTGCTGTGATTTGGTTGTGCATCACAGTCATCGGAACAGTGACACCAATCACTCTCACTTCTCTCCAAGAATTCAGCCTAAAAGTGCAAAATGCAAACATCCCCGCTGAATCTGATTGTCCAAGAGTAATTATTAAATTTCAGACATGTGTTTATGGTAGGATTATTAAATTTCAGATGTGTTGGATATAGCCTTGTTCAAGATGTGGATGGTGCCTGGGTCACATTCTTCTACAAGAGCCGGGAGATTCCAGCAGCCTTCAGAAGTTTACTTTTGATGCAAACTACTTTTGAGATGCAAAATATTTGGAAATCTCTTTTGAACATAAGGCTGGATTTAGCAACATCCTTGTGGCATTATTGGATCAACAAGCACTTTGCTCACCAGTGTCATAAGAGTGTTTGAAGAAATAATTGGCTGCTATTTTGGGGTACAGCTTAAGTAGAAAAATATGAATACGAAGTGAGAAACTTTGTCAGTACTTAAGAAATACTCTGCTAGACTTGGGAAGATAAGTGTCGTGTTAAGAAGAACAGACAATAGCTTCTTTTACTAATTATGGACAAAGACTGCCTGAATTTTAAGGAAGCTATCTAGAAGAAGGAAAAAAAACCCAAAACTTTTACATAGGCATTGAGAGTATTTTTGGTAGTCTTTGAATAACAGTTTTGCCTTTTTGGTAGTTTTCTGCAAGATCAGTAATGTCTGTATGGAGACTAAATATAAGGAATGTCTGGAATTTGATTAATGGTGGAATTCTGCATATGTCCTGCCAAGATTAGATGGGGCCCTGAGCAACCTGATCTAGTCAATGACATCCCTGCTCATGGCAGGGGCTGGAACCTGGTGGTCTCTAAGGTCCCTTCCAACACAAACCATTCCATGATTCAGCTCCTCTATCAGGCAAAGGTGGTTTCAAGGCTCATCAGTGTGCAGTGATGTTCTCTGCATGGTATTGTAGACCCTAAGACCAATTCTAGGTGGATCTTGGAGGTCTTTTCCAACCTTAATAATTCTATGATATTCCAGTCCAGTCAAACCTCTGGAAAAGATGTCACAAATTCTACTGGTGAGGGAAGAGGTATGTTTTTCATAATAAGCTACTGGTACTATTGCTGCTCCTCTGAAGCCTCAGATTTATTTTGGGGAGCCGAGAAGACCAAGTTTCTTTTTCTCAGACCTTTGGTAGTCATCCAGAGTCAATCTTCCAGTTTCTAAGGGGGTCTACAAGAAAGCTGAAGGGGGGCTTTGTCTAAGCACATGTGATAGGAAAAGAGAGGTGGCTTGAAACTGAGAGAAGGTTTAGATTGGCTATTAGGAAGAATTCTTTTCCTGTGAAGGTGCTGAGCCCTGGCACAGGGTGCCCAGAGAAGCTGTGGCTGCCTCTGGATCCCTGCAAGTGTCCAAGGCCAGGCTGGACTGGGCTTGGAGCAACCTGGGATAGTGGAAGGTGTCCCTGCCCGTGGCAGGGGGTTGGAATTAGGTGATCTTTAAAGTCCCTTCCAACCCAAACCATTTTGTAATTTATCTTATTTAACACATTCTGAAAAATGTTGCAATAGAAAGGATCAAGAGTCTCTTCTGGTTTAAAATATCAGGTTCTTCATCATAACAGAGAAATTTAAGGTGAGTTGTTTAAGACTCTGTAATAAGAATGAATTTGTCTTCCTGGACTTGTGCAGGAGTTTGAATGGGAACTTCAGTTCTATAAATCAGGGTTAATTTGACCCATTTATGAGAAAGTAAGTTATTTGTAGGAGCACAATACACATCGGTCTTGTTTCTGCCAGCAAAAGATGTTCCCAGCAGAGAACTCTCCAAGTGGCAGAACAAAAACAAAGTTGGGAATGTCCACAGGTGCCTTTTGCTGGTCTGGTCTCAAGTGGAGCAGGAGTTGATGTGCTCATTGTTAAAAACTGCTGGGGACATTTCTGCTGCTCTGCTGGTTCTGTCTGTCTGACTGTGTGGGATGTTGCTGTTCTCCCTCTCCTTACAGTTCTTAAATCATGAACAAACAGCTCTTTTTGGTCATTATCTCCTTTAATATGTGTAAGGTTCTCTTTGTTTGGGAAGACGGGGGTCTGCTAAGGAAGGCAGGAGCCTCCCCTGAAATGGAGAATGTAAACCCTCCCCACCCCTCCGAATTGCTATAAATTTTAAATCAACAGGCTCTCAGGCAAAAATATGGGAGCAGGAAATAACAGTTCTTTAATAGGGAAAGGAAAAAAATAAAAAGGATAAAATAAACAATGCAGTAAACTAAAGCAACACTGACAGAGTCAGAACCCAACCTGATGCCCCGTGGGTCAGGCTGTTGGTGACAGTGCAATTGGAAATGTGGCTGCAGTCCTCCTCAAGTGTCAGGGGTGGTTCTGTTGGAGCAGGGGGTTCTGTAGAGAAGAATGGATTCTTCCTCCAAAGATCCAGTGGAAGAGGCAGCTGCTGTTCTTCCGGGGAACACAATGAGAAATCTGTGCTGATGTTTTAAAAACTCTGGATTCTACCTGGATAGCAATGCTTGGCTCCTCCCTCTGGGCGGAGCATCTCACCATGGGATGTTCTAGTTCTTCTCAGTGATGCAGTGACATTCAATAGTCTGTTATCAGCAGATGTCCCCTCCAGAGGGAGGAGTGATTGTGGTCACTCCAAGAGAGAGATAAGGCAAAGTGCCCGCTTGACAAAGATAATCTGTCATACAGATGGCAATTGCAAACATCTTGCATTGCAATCTTCAACAAAGGTGTTCCCAGTTCTCAAAACTGACATTGCAGAGCATTTCTGTGGGTATATAATTCTGTAGCATGGATATATGATTATTTTCCCCTTTGTCATACATTTTCAGGTTTTGTGAATTTGTTTAGGTGCAATTCCTTGGAACACTGTATTAAGGCTCCTGTTTTAAGTCCTGTGGACCCTGGCAGGACTTTTGGTTGGGCTGAGTCATCCTCCCAGCCTATGCCTATGACCAGCACCATGGAATTCAGCCTATTTGTGCAGGCAGCTTCAGAGAGATAAAAACTGCTCTACAGCAGAAAAGACAAAAAAAAGAAGGACTTTTTAAAGTCTGAGGTGATAGGCAAACCTATCAAAAATGTGCTTTTCAGCTCTGAAGTAATGTGAAATCCTTTGAAAAAAATCAAAGGATGTTTTTATGCTTAGGTTATACCTACATAATTATTTCATAGGTAATCACCTGAGTTCAATCAATGAAGCACAAAAGAAACTCTACAACTTCTATTATCTACTTTCCCTTAGAGCTCTTTCACTCCTTTTCCCATCAGGTCAGTTTTCATGGTAGCTGAGCACCTGCTTAATACATTTAGATATTTCAAGCCACATTTGGGGATCTGTGTGTGTCAAACACCTCTGCTCCCACACCTGTGGACATTCCCAACTTTGCTTTTGTTCTGCCACTTGGAGAGTTCGTGGTGTGCACCTCCGTAGGCTTGAAGTGCATTTTGGACAGGCCTGCAAACCCTTGGAGGAGCCTGGAAATTTGGTGTGCTCATCACTGCCATGCTCCATAATTAATTGAATGACTACCAAATGATGTAATTTGGGGCTTGGACTGACCTCAGAGAAATTTTGCCCTGTTTTCATACCTGGAGTCCAGCTCAGGTCTGGAGGTTGCTTTCTCCCAAATGAGCACTGTAACCTGTGTTATCCTAAAGGACCAATAAAAAAGAGTTTATATTAATATTTTTGGCAGTGACTGGCATCACCCATCAGCCCAGGGGAAAAACCAGTGTGTGCTCCTGCCACTGTTTGATTTAGTCCTGGTGAGTCAGAGCCTTTAATTCTCTCTGCTATGGTTCCCTTTGTAAATTAGGGATAATTATTGCCTTCCTCACAATTCTGAGGTATATTGGAAAGTGAGGTTTGGAAATATATTTTGTTTTTCAGACATGGATGTGTTAAGATTAGAACTTCCACCTACTTTTTCTCATCATTCCTGCAATTATAAGTGTGGCATTTTCTGAAAAGCTGCCCTGGCAGTCTCTGTGGGTTTTGTTGTTTGTGGAAGAGTATCTTCATTAAATGGAGGAATTTCTGGAAAGGTTTTGGTCAGAATCTGATGTGAAAAAGCTGCTGTAATGTTCTGTCATTCCATCACAGAATAGTTTGGGTTGGAAGAGACATTAAAGATATCTCATTCCAGCCCCCTTCCACTATCCCAGGTTGCTCCAAGCCCCATCCAACCTGGCCTTGGACACTTCTGGGGATGGGACAGCCACAGCTTCTCTGGGCAACCTGTGCCAGGGCCTCACCATCCTGACAGGAAATTCAATTTATTCTAAAATCTAATCTAAACATCTACTCTTTTTTTTTTCTTTTTTTCTTTTTTTTTTTTTTAAGTTTCTGGCTTTTAATTTATGGCTAAAAGCATAGGCACACTGATAAAGACGAGGCGGTGATTCTCTCTGCCTTGGTGATTTCAAGCATTTAATTAATCAATTTAATCACTTTTAAATTCTTTAATATTGAAGTTTCTGCTGCCACAAGAGAATAAACCTTGCCTTGTTACTGTGTTTATTCTCTTGTGGCAGCAGAAACTTCACTTTGCCTACTTTTTATATTTATTTTTTTTTTACAATAATATTTTTTCTTTGGATCCAGCCTTACAGCAGCCAGCACCTTCAGTCCTGCAGAGCTGTCTGTCCTCGAGGTGGAAATTCAATGTTCCACAGCATTTTCCATTGCATTAAGCACAGCCCATAAAGATACTGGAGTGGTACTGGCTGGGATGGTTGACACTGGCTGGGAGCCAGGCTCCCACCAAACCTCCTTCTCACTCCCCTCTTCAGCTGGAAAGGGGAGAAAAAATATTAAATGCTTTTGGTTTGATATAAGGGCAAGGAGAGAATTTCTGACATAGGCAGAACAGTCTCAACTTAGGGAAAATGAATTTAACATCGCTGTTCAAAAGTCAGGTTAGGGTCATGAGAAATAAAAACAAATCTTAAAACACCTTCCCACCACCCCTCCCTTCCTCCCAGGTTCAACTTCTCTCAGTATTTTTATTAATTCCTCCCCTCCAGTGGTGTGGGAGCACAGGGAATGTGGCTTATGGTCAGTTCATCACAGATTGTCTCTGCTGCTCCCTCCTCAAGGCTTGGGCTTTTTACACTGTGGTATTTTCTGTGGCAGGAAGGAGAGGATGAATCTGACTCCATGTTCTTAGAAGGCTAATTTATTATTTTATAATATTATATTATAATAAAGAATGCTATAGTAAACTATGCTAAAGAGTAGAGAAAGGATGCAGACAGAAGGCTAAAAGATAATAATGAAAAATTAATGACTCTCCAGAGCCTTGACACAGCTGGAACATGATTGGTTATTAAGTAAAAAAAATTCACATGAAACCAATCAAACAATGACAGTTGGTAAACAATGTCCAAACCACATTCCAAAGCAGCAAAACACAGGAAAAGCAGGTCAGATCATTATTGTTTTCATTTTTCTCTGAGGCTTCTCAGCTTCCCAGGAGAGGAAACCCTGGCAAAGGGATTTTTCAGAAAATAGGATGGTGACATTGCACTCTTCCCCTGCTCCTCCCATGCAAGACAGTGCTCCATGAACATTTCCAACACCAGTCCTTCCCACGGGCTGCAGTTTTCATGAACTGCTCCAAGGTGGGTCCCTCCCATGGGATGCAGCCCCTTCAGGAGGAGGCTGCTCCAGCAAGGATCTCTCATGGGGTCACAATTCCTGCCAGCAAACCTTCTCCAGCCTGGGCTTCCCATGGAGTCCAGCCCCTCCTGGCCTGTCCCTGTCCCAGTGTGGGATTTTCCATGGGCTGCAGGTGGATCTCTGCTCCCCCGTGGATTTGCCAGAGGACAGCTGCCTCAGCATGGTGAGATCAACATCTGAGAGATGCTCAGCTGAGAGGAGCAAAGCTGAGCCCTGCTGATCTGCATTTGATGACCCCCGAGGGTAGCATTTTGGTGTGATAATATGATTTATCAGGAAGAGGCCACTAGACAAAGCATGAACAGAAGACCAGCTGCAAATAATGCCATGGTGCAGAGTTTGATTTTTCCCTTTGCTTTCAGCTTTTCTCTGCCACCCACTCAGTGTCCTTCGAGCTCTGAGTGCCGGGAGCTGAGTAATGCTCTGGTGTTTATCCTTCATTATGTCATAATGAAAAGTGGCTTTGGTTCCATGAATGTGTAATTTAAGTTCTCATCAGAGACCTGAGTGGTCTCCGCCTCCCCCAAAGTCTTCTCATTTGCACCATCTCATGCTCAGGTGTTGGTTTTAATAAGTAGACAATATTTCACAACGCAGGGAGGGTGTAAAGCTATTGACAGGAATCTAAATGAGAGCTACAAAGATGGGGAAGGGTCTGGAGGTGAAGCCATAGAGGCATGGCTGAGGTCACTTGGTGTGTTCAGCCTGAAGAGGAGACTGAGGGGAGACCTCAGTGTGGTCTTCAGCATCCTCATGAGAGGAGGAGGAGTGGCAGGCACTGATCCCTGCTCTGTGACAGTGACAGGACCTGAGGGAATGGCCTGGAGTTGTGATGGTGAGGTTTAGGTTGGATTTCAGAGAAAGATTCTTCCTCCAGAGGGTGGTTGGGTACTGGAACAGCTCCCCAGGGCAGTGGTCACAGCACCAAGCAATCCCACCAAGGGTGGGACTGCTGCAGGACCAGGAGTTGGACTTGATGATCCTGCAGGTTCCTTCCAACTCAGGATATTCTGTGATTCCATGATTCTCGTCTGGGCAGGCTCCAACACGGTTATTTGTTGACATTTTTACACAGGCGCTGCTGTTTTGCCATACAATGACAGGGGTGGGATGGGATAACATGGCTCAGACAGCTCAGAAAAGGAAGATTAGCTTTGCAGGATGCTTATTATTTGATTATTTAGCCAGGCAAGAGTTGTCATTTGGAGACAGAGAGACGAGAGAGATGTTATCAACAAAACTGACTGGATTTTTACTTTTATCCTCTCCACTGTCAGAATAAAATGAATGTCTTTCCTTGAAGAAATATGTATTTTTCTTGATTTCTAGAGGATAAACTTGAGGTTTAATTATATTCAGTGATGCAGTATTCTCATCTTCTGATCACTTTAATTAAATTATTGCAAGGATTGCAAAGTATTAATCTAGTGGTTGGAAAAGTGAGCAAGCACTTGGGAAGTTTTGTGCAGTGATTCTTACCTTGAAGCAAATTCTCTGTAACCATATATGGCTCCATAATTCTGTTTTTCTTCCTAATAATCTGCTAATAATCTGTTTCCCTGGGTTATTCAGAAGATGGTGTAATACCTAGAAATGCATGAAACATGTAAGACATTATGGAAATTATGTTCTACATTCATCAGAATGACATGTACATTAAAAACTCAACAATTTCATTAACAGCACACTTCAAATTTTCATGAGAAATATGGAGGTTTTAGCAAAGATTTAATAGCAGGTGCTTTTAATGTTCTTGCCTTGTAGGACATCTCAGGAAAATATTTACATTGGAACAGAAATATGCTATAAAATGTGCTTTATGTGTAGCTATAGCCACATCACATCTATCTAAATACTGTAAGGTGAAGAATTATCACTAATATTCTAATGGTAGCAAATGTACAGAGAAATTTCGATTATTTTTAAAATTTACCTGCTTTGATATTCATAAAATAAAGTGTTAGGTTGGTTTTGGGGGAATCTTTGATATTTTTTCATGTGGTTTTTTGGTTGTGGTCTGGGTTTTTTTTTTGTTTGTTTGTTTTTTCCTTTTAAGCAGCAAGGGATGAACAAGTCCCTACTTTAAACTGGTGAAGTTTCAGTCTATATGGCTGAATACTCATGGTGCATCCTGCTGTTGAATGTGCCCTATATGTGCTAAATCCACTGAAACTAATGGCAATATCTCCAGGGATTTCCAGGTTTATCACAATATAGAGCCTGGGAGCCTGTGCAATATCTGACTGTGTGCTCACCCAAACCAATTTGCCACAGTTTTCTTTTCAGCCTTCCACGGCTTCTTGTGTATATTGGGTAGGGCACACCACTAGAGCAGTGGTGTAATGCAGAATTCTATTTTACAGGTGCCATGTAATGCAAAATTATGCATCTTGGTTGCAATAATAATAATAATAATAATAATAATAATAAATAATGGATTTTTGTTGGAATTTCTGTCTTTATATATTTTCTGCTGAATTCAAATTCCCATGGTTTCACTTGCTTTCCCTCCTCTCTTAGGAGCAGCTCTGTGTTGTGCTAGAGGCAGATTTTGTCCCTCCCAAAGGAAACTGTAGCTCACCAAAAAAAAAAAAAAATAAAAATCACTTGTCTCAGTGAAAGGGAGCTGCACTTGTAAATGAATTATTTTATATCTACTGATGTCAGATGCCAGGAAACATTTATTAGTATTGATTTGGACTAAACACATCTGCAAGGGCTGTTCCCTTTGCTGGTTCCCACTGGCAGGTTCCGTGGACATCGTTCCCTCACTGACGTGCAGCCAGGTGGGAATGACAAAGCTGTGAGGCAGCACTGGGAAGTTTTCCTCTCTCTGCTGCAGCTGTAATTAGCTCATTCCCTTGAGCAGGTTGCCTGCCAGTGAATTTCCTACAAGGGCTTCCCTCCTGAGCTGTGTTCATGTGGACAGGATGGACAGACTGACTTGGCACAGCAGCACCTTCCCAGCAAGGTCCTGGGTTGTGCTGTGCAGCCTAATTGAGGTGTAGGAAGAGGGGGATGCATTGTCCATGAGGGAAGCTGCCTAATTTAGGAAGAGCATGGATGGGATCATTGCTTAATACTCTGTTGGCACACAAAGGACCATTTTCCTGCCCACGTGGCAGTGGGGCAGTGGCCTTTCCTCTGTCCCCACCCCGAGGGCTCCTGGCAGGGCTGGGAGCTCCTCTCAGACAGATTGATTGCTCTGTCCCATCCTCAAATCAGGCTCGAGTCAAAGTTGCTTTATTGACTTAACCATAATGCGAGTGTTGCCAAATCTAATACGTGGGAATTAAATGGCAATTATCCATTTATTTGAGCTGGCTTCTTCCTCCCTCTGTGCTTCAGCTCTCTCTCAGCTTGCAGGGAGCTCTCCTAATTGAATGCTGCTCAGTGCAGCGCTGCCAGCTCTGGCTGGGTGGAGGGATGGGGGCAGCTCTTGACCCCCTGGGAGGGGGAAAGGCTGTCCAGACCAACCTGGAGCACTTCCAGACCCACATCTGGTGTGAACATCCTGACTCAGGAAGATTTCCCTTGTGCTGCTCTCCACAGCTCCGGTGTGTGCTCCATCCGCTGGTGGGGATCCCCTCCATCCCCATCCTCCATTCCCCGTCTGGGGTGAGCTATGTCTGCAAGAAAATTGCCCTCCAGGAGCTGGGTGAAGAGGTGGAGCAGTCAGATGAGAGTTTAGCAAGGAGCAGGAAATATTTTCAGGCTTTTTAGGGTGTCACTATAGGTTTTCTCTTAGAAACCCAGTATTTGATGTTCGTATTTGTGTGGGCTGTACCAGGTCTCTGTATTTAGGCTGTCCAACACTGGCACAGCTAAGATCTGACCTGGGTTCAGATCACAGCAGGGGTTACAGAGTTCTTCTGTGTCACTGGGTATCTCAGAGCTTACCAGCTGCCAGAAGTTGTTTTCTAGCACTACCAAAATGCACTGAGGGCATGTGGGACTGTGTCTCCTTCATACATGGAGAAAATGCTTTTTTTAAAATTGTAAAATCCTAGAATGACCTGGGATTTTAAATATCATCCGGTTCCAACCCCTTGCCATGGGCAGGGACATCTTCCACTATCCCAGTTTGCTCCAAGCCCCATCAAACCTGACCTTGGACACTTCCAGGGATGGGGCAGCCGTGACTTTTCTGGGTAACCCATTCATACCCAATGACTCAATATCATAGAATCATAGATTTTTTAAGATTGGAAAAGACCTTCAAGTCCAGTTATAAACCCAACCCTGCCAAATCTACCACAGATGCTCCAAAGTATCATCTTAGTGTACTTTCAATAGGGAAACAGGATAAGAACAAAACAGTCTTCAAAAACTCTTTATATTGCAACCTTCTTCGTAAAAACCTACATTTTGATGAAAGAGGAAAAGAATGATAATCAATTATTAACAAGATGAATCTTGCTAATGTCCTTTGAGCTCTGTTCTTTAAACAAGCCAACTATTGTTTAAAGAGATAGAAGCCTCCAACTTTTTGATGGCAGCACAAGAATTTTAACTTTCCTTGTCTGTGAAGCTTGTTTTTTTTTAATTTTTTATTTTTACAATATTTCAAGACAATGGCATGGAAGTCCCCAGACATAGTTCCAGCCCATTTAGACAGAGAGTGCTTTTAGTGATGCAAAGATGCTCCTTTTAAAAGTATTATTTTCCACCTACTCAGTCTATAGGCGCAAAACTTCACTGGAAGTTTTGAAATTCTGTTATTTAGCCATCTTGGGTGAAAATACATCTAACCTTGGCATTAACAGTTAAGTAGCGTTATTTATTTTTTTCTGGCATGCCTTTCAGCTCTCACAATCATGGATTTTAAAGCTGGAAGGGATCATGAGATTATTTTGTCAGTCTTTTTGAATTACCTGTATGCGAAAAACTTCCTGCAGTATTATTTGATGTATATTCAGCTCCTTGCATCATCCTTGCAGTTAAGACCCAAAGTTGCCATTTCCCCTCAGTCTTGCAGGCAGGATCACAGAGATATTCCATAGAAACAGGGGCAGGGTTCCAGTGGAGAAGGGAGAGAGCTTCAGATGTTGCAGGGTCAGGACAAGGACTTGGGACCATTCCCCTGCTCTTGCCCCCAGCCTGCACAGGCCATGGCCCACAGTCTGGTAAGGTTTTGTTTTCCTCCTGTTTGCCAAAATAACCCAAAATCTCTTGTGTGGTGGCCCAGACACTGGGGTGGTTCTGCTTCATGGTGCTGTGGGTGCCTGTTCTGGCTCTGCAGCAAGGGAAGGGGGCACAAAAGAAGCCACAATGACTCGGGTGAGACCCCAGTCAGGGTTATACAGGTGATTTTTAGCTGCACCAAACCAGCAAAGAGCCTTGGGTTGGCTGTGGGTGGGAACATTTTCATGGAATCATAGAACCAAGGAATCCATAAAGCTGGAAAAGACCTCAAAGATGATCGAGTCCAGCCTTTGACCAAATACCACCATGGCCATGTTGACTCATTTTTTTAACTCTTTTGGTGATGGTGGACTCCATCACTGCCCTGGGCAGCCTGTTCCAATGCTGAACCACTCTTTCAGTGAAGAATTTTTTTGTAATATCTGACCTGAACCTCCTTGAGGCCATTTCCCATTTTTCTCTCATGAGTGTCCTGGGAGTCCAACCCCACCTCACCACCACAGCTGCCTCCAGGCAGTTGTGGAGAGCAGTGAGGTTCTCCCCTGAGCCCCCTTTTCTCCAGACTAACATCCCCAGTACCCAGCAGGAGCTGGTAGATACAACTGCCCAGGAAGCTCATCTTGCCTCATTTAAATATTTGGAAACAGAAGTGGTGTGGGATTTGGTAGATCAAAATGCTCTTGCTCTGGAGCAACACCAATACCAGCATGGTGCAAAGCACCACGTACTCTGCTGTTATAAATCTCAAGCTGTATAAATTTACCCCAGGTTTGTTCCTGTAGGTCTCGTGCCACTGCACTGCAAACAGATCCAGTCACAGTGCTCAGCATGTTGGCTGATATTTTGGTTATTTTGTGTGTATCTTGTCTTTGACTAAGCACAGATGACTGAGGGGTGTGTGCAAGTTTGCACCTGTGTGTGCCTATGTGGGGTTTTGTTGCTTTTTTTATGACTTGGGACTGTTAAACAGTGAGAAAAAAAACCCAAAACAATTAGCTTTTTAGTTAATGTCTAGTGGCACCAGTACAGAGAATTTCCTCCTGAATATTCAAGCTTTTCCCCCCAGACATGCAGGCAGCACCTTTCTGAGAAAGACACATTTTAGAGATGCAATTCTCCTTACAAATTGCTTTTCTCTCTCGATGTGCTCTAATTATAGAAGCCTCGACGCACGGAGGTTGCAGCAGGAATTTCTGATAAAATCAACTCACTCAAAGGAACTGCTGCTAACTGCTCAGGTTGCTGGGTACAATGAACTGGAGGAGAAGTGCTGATTGACCTCCTCACGTCTCTGGGGGAGGTTAAACCATCTCAAGTGTGGAATTAGCACAGCGCAGGGAGTGGGATAGGATAATGAGTGAGGCTGCCAAACTCCTGTTTCCACCTGTTTTGGGGGAAATCACCTCATGCTGAACTTTCTGACCCGGCTATGAACTCATTGGAACTGGATGGGTGTTAGAGGGTGATCTCCCCCTTCTTGACAAGCCTTCAAGAGCTTCAAGATGTCTTTTATTTGTGTCCAGTGGGAGATATTTTCTGTTTTCAGGAGGAATTGGCTATTGTGACTTTTACATACCCAGTGTGATTTTCTTGGTGCTCTCCTTTACTTTATTCACCCAGTGCAGACCAGCAGTGGAGAATTTGACCTGCAAAGCATCTCCTTCCCCAGCAGATCCATGTGTCCCACCTGGTGTACATGATCTTTCTCGTGGTTGCCCAGTGGGGATAACATCTGGGAGCTGCAACATGATGGGAAACCTGTGGAGCCAATTTCTGACGACTTAAGGATCAATAATTGCCTCTAAAAAGCACCATTTTACCAGTTTCAGCAGCAGCGCAGCACATTTCCTGCAGATTGTTTTGCTGCCCAGTGCCAGTCCCCTCTGAACAGGGATTTGGAAAGAAGAAAGGCAGGATAAGACCACAAAAGAATCACAGAATCATCAAGGCTGGGCAAGACCTTAAAAATCATCAAATCCAGCCTTTGACTAGAAAATCATGGCAGTCCTGCTCCTTGGATCTTCATCACTGTTTATTTTAAGGAAGAAGAGGAATGGTCTGTTGAGGAGCTGTAGAATGAGGGAAGGTTGGGAGGAATGTCTGGAGTTCATCAAATCCAAGATCTCTGCTCAAGCAGGACCAGGATGGATGGGCTGAAGTTTGCTGTAGATGAACACAGGCCCTGGGGATGCCCCATCCTGGCAGCAGAGATGGAGGCAGTTTTGGGCACCCCTTAGTTTCAAGCTTCTCTTCCTAAGAAGTAGCAAGGAAGGATTTTTTCCCTGGGACGAATGTGACACATCTCAGTCTCCCTGAACTGCTTTGTGAGCTCTGCATGGCAGCAGCTGCTGCTGACTTCAAAAGTGGTGGGTGGGAAAAGCAAGTGAGAGGCTGAGGGAATGAAGAAAAGGAAAAGGAGGCAAAAAGAGGTAAAAGGACAAATAGAATAGGTTGGATTGGAAGAAACTTTAAAGATCATCTGATTTCAGTCCCCTGCCTTTGATAGAGACTCCTTCCACTAGACCAGGTTGCTCAGAGCCCCATCCAGCTGTCTGTGAACACTTCCAGGGATGGGACACCCACAACTTCCAGGGATGGGATATCCCCAGACTCACATCCAAGACAGGTCCCCATTGGATGGCCACTATTGGCTCGTGGGTGAATGAATCCCCTGTCCCAGCCAGAGGCTGTCCCCACCATTTAATGCTGGTGGATGCAAAACCAGCACAAGGGAAGGTGGTGGAGCAGGGATTTGGCAGCAGCCCTGTTCCTTCTGCTGGAACATTGAATTTTCTTACTGCAATCCCAACGCCAACAAAAATCCAGAGAGCCATTGCTGGCAACACCCTGCTCATATGTTCACGTTTACTATTTATGGAGGTGTGCACAGAAGGGAATGGTTGTAGGTGTGCTGGAAATCAGGTGTTAACCCTTTTATGGTCATTTGCTAGGAATAGGTGTGGGGAAGGGTTTTCTTTGACATCAGCTGCAGCAACATGCTCAGAGAAGCTGTGGCTTCCATCCCCAGAAGTGTCCAAGGCCAGGTTGGATGAAACTTGGGGCAGCCTTGTCTGGTGGAAGGTGTCTCTGCCCATGGTAGAGGATTGGAACTGGATGAGCTTTAAGGTCCCTTCCAGCCCAAACCATTTTGTGATTCTGTGGTTCTATCACTTGCCATGGAATAAGTGTCAGAAAATTCCTGTAGCACTTGGCAAGAATGTTTGAAGAGAGGCTACAGGAGGAAAAGAGACATGAAATAGTTCAAAATGGCATTTCTTGGATTCTTTGACAGAATTATTTCCCTGACCCTTAAATGATTATTTGCCTTGGGATTCCTTGGCATTGTCCAAAGGGAGTAAAGAATTCCCTCCTGTGGAGGTTGCACATCTGCCCAAGCTTTGCTCTTGGAGTCAAAACCTTTCAGATACATATTTTGGTTTCACCTCTCTGCCTACGTCTTGTACATGCATTTATGCATTTTTCTCTGCATGAGCAGTGGTGCTGGTACTCAGGGGGGTGATGTAAATGATTTTTATTTACTTGTTAAGCTTTTCCTTATGGCTGCCAATTATGTTTAGAACATATCTGCAAATGAAAAAAAAAAAAGTAAGAAAGAAGAGTTGCACTAACTGAAGCATTTGGGGGAAACCCTCTTTTTTTTTTCTAATTTTCTTGCTATTTGTTTTTTTAATATGGGCAAATTTTGAGAACACAGTATTTCAGTTCAGAATGTCAAAACATTTCCCTTTGAAAGCTTGTAAGGGGCTGCTTCAATGATGGTAAAGGGAGGAAGGAAAAAGTCTTTCAGCTGAAACCAGCTTACTGGGTTTGGCATTTGTATCTGTTGATCTAAACCAGAATGCTTCAGCTAATAAACCAGTTGTCTAAAAAATTTAACTCAGCCTTTTCTTCATCAGTTTCCTGTCACTTCCACTTTCTCATACTCATCAGTATCACCGTACCGTGGAATTTTTTATTTATTTTTTTTTAGGCAAATACTTCAAGCCACGTCTCAGTTTTATTTTGAAAGAAAGGGAAGAAGTCTGCGTTCAAGTACATAATAGAGTCTTTCCAATTAGGATGGAGAGCAAAATCTGGTCTGCAGATATTTAATGACTCCTGCTGAGAATGAGGATACAGAGCAAAGTTCTGCTGAATTAAACAGAAAAAAAGCCACTTTTTGTCTTGCAGCTGAAGGCACAGTTGACCATGAGGATGGATCAGTCCTCCTGAACATGGGGCTGAGCCCCAGTGCAGTGTAAATGCTACTGGTTTATCCATGAGGAAGGGATATTTTTGCTTTACAAAGATGCAGAGGGCACTATAATAATGTCAAATTAATGCTAACACACATATGGTCCTTCTCTTTTGTGTACAAGTGTGGGCATAAGGCTCATTGTCCAAATCACGTCACACATGGAGAAACTCCATTTCTTCTCTACCTTTGCATAAACTTCTAATGAACTTCTCTTTTACTTGAATTTTATTTTTAGCTCTGTCTTTTTAGCGCTGTGTTGCTGTGCTGGGTTAGAGGTTTCCTTGTACAGTAACAGGTCTGTGAGTTACTTCTTACAAGGGTGTGTAGAGAACAAGGGAGGATGGATTTAGATTAGATATGAGTAAGAAATTCTTTACTGTGAGGATGCTGAGGCTCTGGCACAGGTTTCCCAGAGAATCTGTAGCTGCCCCAACCCTGGAAATGTCCATGGCCAGGTTGGACAGGACTTGGAGCAACCTGGATAGTGAAAGGTGTCCCTGCCTATAGCAAGGATTTGGAAGATGATTTTTGTCATCCCCTCCAACCCAAATCGTTCTGCAACTCAATGTTTATAGCTGAAATAATCTGTGGAACAGCAAAGTAATTGTTTTTTTCTATGTAATACATGGCAGTAAGATGATGTTCTCCTCTACTCCTCCCTTGGTAGATGGGGACGCTCTGTTCCTGAGTGAATGTGTACAAAAAATAAATGACTAATCCTGTAATGTTTCCCCACATTGACCATTTCACTGTGAGGAACAATAAAAGGGCTTGCCAGCAGCTTGCTCAGGGTCTGAGAAATCAAAATTTGGTCCATGTGAATCCCAGGGAGAGGCAGCTGAGCTGGTGCCTCCTGTGCCAGTCCTTCCTTTCCAGGGAAAAACTACAGCAGCAGCTGTGTAACAAGAAACAGGACATTTTATGGCCGCTGCTACAACCTCTGCTGACCAGCTGCAGATTCCATAAGTTGCAGGTGACCAGATCCACATAAAATGTCCCACAGAAACAAGCCCAGGAGACTTCCAGAAGCTCTAGCAGATGGCACTTCATCTTCCTGAACGATGTATGGGGCCTGGTACATATGGATTATAAAACCTTGTATAGGTTTTATCATTTCTTGCAAAAGAGCTGATTCTTGGAGCCAGATGGTTTCTATTATGGTTAATCTTAAGCAAACAAAAGTAATTTTCCTTCCTCTATTCAGTAATGCTGAGAAGGTATATAAAGTATGATGCATAAATTAGCAGTATGGTTTTCTTATTTAAACATGATAAAGATTCCCAATAAATGGCAAGGGGTGCATTAACATTTTTCATTTATTCTTAAAATGTCTAATAAATTACCTTGCTCATTTTTTTTTCTTTGATGGAGAGTTGAAGGTCTTCAGAAGAGGAGGGTGCATCAATTGGAACTTTTACTCTGAGTTGGGAAATCTACTCCAGCATCTACAACATTTCCCATGCACAAACCTCTTTTTTCCCATAGATGGGTGCCAGCTGTTGCATTGCTCCATTGCTATTTTCCATTGCATCCACTTTGTCTCTGTTTCAGTAATTTCTGCTGTCCTGTCATCCCAGATCTCACTTCATCTCTCCGGGGCTTTTAGTTTGTGAAAACTCTTCATGCAGGTCTCAATTACTCTGCAAGGTCTTTCTGAGATTTTTGTTTTTACTTACTGTGAGAGCAATTCTTCTTCTGTGTCCTTGAAATGGCCTGAATTTTGAGTTATGAAGAAAGTTATGAAGAAGAAGAAAATGGAAAGAAAAGGCATTTTGTATACTTGAAATTCTACAGCTTTGTGCTACAAGTGTTGACTCTGGAACAAACTTGAGGGTCCAGAATCACATTTACAGGGAGTGTAGAAATATCCATTTACCTGGATCATGGAATGGTTTGGGTTGGAAAGGAACTTAAATCATCCAGTTCCAAACCCTGCCATGGACAGACAGGGACACCTTCCACTGTGCCAGGTTGCTCCAAGCCCCATCCAACCTGGCCTTGGGACACTTCCAGGGATGGAGCATTCACAGAGTCCCATCCCAATGGGATGTGTTTGTCCATCTGGAAAGTCATGGCAAGGTAATATTTTATAGGGTTTCTCTCTTTTGTTCATAGGGCTGGTTTTTTCTGCTACCACTCACTTGCATCACATGGACTTAATCAGGAAAAAAAATCACCTCCATCTTGTCATTAATAGCCTGAATCTTTAAAAAGATATTTTCTAAGGCAATTAGTGCTGAGTTCATTAATAAGACCAGAAGAGAGGCTGATTAAGTGCCAGTTTAAAAATAAAAACAGCATTTTGTGATTTATATCGCCAATAAATTTTTAAATAACGACATTTCAAAAATATTTGGATTCTTCATCTTTTTTGCTGGCTGTTTTCACGTTACACTCCCCACAGCTCGGGCAGCAAGTGTAAGATTAATCATTTCCACTTAGCTTTTCCAGTCAATTCCTTTACATTTTCTCATCCTGTTGGTGCTGTTGTTTGTGCTTGCATTAACACAGGACTGCAGACTATCCCAGGAATATCGCAGTACAAACAAAACTTGCTTTCACTCAGGTTTGATTTATATCCTCATACAGCATCAATATTAAAAAATGAAACAAACTGTCAAATACCTTAAATTGCCTTTTTTGTTTTTTTAATGACTTAGGTATTCTTTTAAAAAATACAGGCAGACACTGCCTTAATGCTTGCTTTTTTCCCTGCTTTGGAGCATGAAGGAGGGAACATGATTAGACTTTACATCTTGGAAAGCAAGAAGCAATAGGATTTGATAGGGATATTTCAAAAATAAATTGGTATTTTTCAGTACATTGATTTATTTCAATCAAAAATGAATTGTCCTTTTAACTACATCCTAGTCCACTACCAGCAAAAATAATAATAAAAAAAACAAAAACAAAAACAAAGTGATTTTTTTTTCATTTAGAAGGGACTTAACTGCATCTTGGTGACACATCAGAATTATGCAAAATCTTTTAAAGTTTGTCTCCCCATTGCTTAAAAATGGAGAAAAACTCTTAATTGTAAAACTGTCCAACCAAAACCAAAATTTCCACACCGCCAAAATTAGCAGCTTCTAAATTCACTACCCAGCTCTGCTCTGCATTTATTCTCCATAAAATTTTGCTTAAAGTCTGAAGTCTATTTTGCATTTAACCATCACAGAAAATCAACTTTTCCCCTAATTCTCCCATCTGGAGAAGAGCACTGCAGCCTGTATGGATTCCCGTGGTGAAAGTGGGAGTTCTCTGAATTATTTTGTTCATTTTACAGAGGTTGGAGCAGGTGGAACCGGGCTGAGGATCCCACCAGCTCCTTTCTCATGGGCTGCCAACCTCGCCTGACCTTCAAATCACTTTTAGCCATTGTGCTGCCCCCATGAAGTGATGGGCTCTTTATTTTAGTAACAGCCTCGCAAGTCTTTGACATTTCCTTCTACTAAATCAACAGGAGCTGCTGTTTTTCTTAGAAATGAGAAGGCAGTGTTTTTGTTTGGGTTTTTTTTTCCCATGCTGGTTTGGGGTTTTTTTGCTTTTAGGTTTTTTTTTTTCCCTGCTGCCTAAGCAGGAGCATAGGATGAGAACAGATTTCTCTGGCAGCATTAATGCAGATGTAGGGAATATCAGGTTTTGTACTGAAGGCCGATGTTGCTGTCTAACATCTTTAACAAGTTTGGGAAGAAAAGAGTGAGAAGCAAAAACTGTCACTCTCTGCTGGGAAAAAAAAAATCGGATATATTTCTAGTGGTTTTTCAAAAGCAGGGAACTTGTTAATAATAAACTGAAATAAACTGTTAGGGTAGTAATGTAGCGAAGATTGTTGGTTGGTTAGAACTTCTGTTTGAGTTTTGTTGAGTGTTTTCCTCCCCATCATGAGTTGGAAGGAACATGTTTGCTTTCTCCAGCATTTTGCTTTTACAACAGAGCATAGCTCATCTTCTGAGTGACACCTTGTGCCAACAGCTTTCTCTTGTGCTCTTTCTGATCCTCTCTGGGAGTTCTCTGCACCTTGTCAAGACTGTACTTGCTGATTTTCCAGGATTTTGGTCATGGATTTGCCATTCATTTGCAAAATCCATCTCCAGAACTGGAGGGAAGTTGGGCAGGGATGCTAATTGCTCACTCTGGGCTCATGGAACATGGGATGCTGCCCAAGGAGGAGCCTCTCCACTTGGCCAAGAGTCAGGGCATGGTCTGGCAGAGTGTTTGTCTCAGGGCTGGCTCTAGGAACAGCCTCTCTTTGGGGACACTTTGGATATTTCTCTTTACTCCCTTAGTAGCACATGGGTGGGTTTGGGAGGCTGTTTGTGGCTACTGCTGCTGTGAGAAGGTTGGAGATGCACCCTCAGGGACATGCATCCAGAGGTTTGGCAAAGCTGAACAGTGAGCTGTTGACACATTTCTCCAGCCCTGGCAGGAGGGTTGGACCTGGATGATTCTTATGGTCCCTTCCAACCCAAACCCTTCCGTGATTTCTATGATTTTAAAATCACAGTTGCAGATTTCCTTGGCCACACTCGTACCTGACCTGGGACTGGCACTGTCTGTGCTGTCCTGGACACAGCAGGTGAGGTGCTATTCACTGGAGAGTCTTTTCCTTTCTTCTTCAGCAGTTTGTTATTAGCATATTTGCTAAAGAAGGATACCAAAGTGAACAAAAATATCTTAAACATAAATAATGCAAAGCGAATCTGATTGAATCTTGATTGCACTGTAAAAAGATAATTATTCATAGAACCATAGAACCATTTGGATTGGATGGGACATTCAAAATAATCTTTTTCCAACCGATCTTCCACTACAACAGGTTGCTCAACTTTTCCTTGAACACTTCCATGGCTGACACACCCACAGCTTCTCCTGGCAACTTGTGCTGGTGCCTCATGGATCTCTAATGTTTCCTAATGTTTCCTTTTCTCTTTGAACCAGCTCTTGGGTACACAGAGATTTGTATTTTTGTGGCTGAGGACTTGGTGCTGTGTTTGGAAACAGCAAACAAGTTTTTGGGGCTGTTTCCCTCATGGTGGGGATGGGAATATGGCAAAGCACTCCTGGGTTTAATGCTCCTTAGGACAAAAATGATCTCTTGGCTGATTTAAATGGAAGTGCAGGAATTGTGTGCAGCCTTTTTCCTCAGCTAGGTTGTGGAGGACAGACTTTCTAAATCCTGTATCTTCTTTAATTTTTGAAGTTGACTTTTACTGCTAATTAATTCCCACCCTTCACCTTCTGGAATTCCATAAGGAATAACTCTCCATGGCTGGAGTGTCCCTTGCAGTGCCTGCTGTGCCACCAGGGCATAGACACTTGCCAAGCTGCCAAGTTTTGGTCCCACTTCCCTAGGCCTCACTGACATGGAAAACTTTTGCCTGTATAGCCCTTTTCCTTGGCTTCCTAGACTTCCCTGGGGATTGGCAATGTATTTATTATTTCTCTCAGAAATGTGTGTTGTACCAGTATTCAGGGCTTCTTTTTTATTTTATTTGCTAGGCTTTTTCTAGAAAGAGCCATGCTGAGCTCCAGTTGAAACTTACAAGCTCTACCAGGAGCATTTGTTCTGGGGACACTGCACTAACTTCTCTGGGAATGTTTTAATTAAGTGTCAATTTAGGGGTTTGGAAAAGCTTTAGATATTGAAACTGCTTCAGAGAGCCCAAGACAAAAATGGGACCCTAGGTAGGGTCCTTACCAACCTGAAATGATTTTCCCTGCCTCCTTTGCCTCCTTGTTGAATTCCTCCTTATCTACTTGTTGAATTTAGACCCTGAACTTAATTTGGCTTAGAGATTATGAAGCCTCTGTCTCCTCTGGCCAACTTGCTGTAGCTGTGGTAGGACTTTTAAAGAAAAAAAAAGCTATTCTGTGAAAGCAGATGCGTTGGTTTTACTTTCATTTTCTCTGTAATTTTTCTGGGAGTGTTATCTGGTGGGGAAGTGAGGTGGGAGCAATGTTCTTGAAATGGAAAGGCAGGCACTGATTTCTCCTCTCTGGTGACCAGTGACAGGACCTGAGGGAATGGCCTGGAATCACGTCAGGGGAGGTTTATTGGATATTGGAAAAGTTTATTCACCCAGAGTGTGGCTGGGCACTGGAACATCTCCCCAGGGCAGTGGTCACAGCACCAAGCCTGTCTGAGGCAAAGAAGCTTTTGGACAATGCTCTCAGATATATGATGTAATTCTTGGGATTGTCCTGTTCAGGGGCAGGAGTTGGACTTCAGTGATCCTTGTAGGTTCTTCCAACTCAATCAATTCCATGATTCTTGCTTTTCCCTTAGGGAGAGGAGGAGATGGCAGGCACTCCACTACCTAACACCTCTCCCTTTTAGATAGGTGGGATGAAACATGTTCTCCCAGCTGAGAAGAATTTTGCCTTCAGGTAAAACTTCATTTCTCAAACCAGGAAAAATGTATTTTGTACATTCAGGAGAACTTGGACAAATCAGGAAGATTATTTAAAAAGTTTAAAAAAAAGAAAAGAGAACAGGAGTTAGTAAGTGTTAATGCAAACAGAGACCTTGAGTTAACCCGTGGGGAATTGAGTTCTTGAACACACTGACCCTGCTGTGTGAGGAGGGCTTTGAGGGAGGATTGGTGCAAACACCAGCTTTATCCCAATTTTCACACCTATAATTCCAAAGGTGCCCCCTCTTTGTGCTGTGGCCATGCTGAGGAGACCCAGGCCCTTTTGGAGAAAGCTGTAGCAAAAAGCCTCAGAGCTTTTCCATGTGGAACAGCCTCACATTTTGCAATGCTGATGAAAATCACATTACCTGATGAGTGTGATTTTTGCTTACATTTCCCTTTATCACTTATTTCACTCAAATTTCATCAGCAGGAAATAAAAACCTCCCAAGCTTGCACGCCAGGAGCAACTTCAGAGTACACATGATTCTTTCATTCTCTTCCATTTCCTTTTCTATTTTAAGCTCGCTGTTTTGAGGAAAGAAACTTTGTTCAAACACATCCTTGGCCAATCCTTTCTGTCCTGGTGTTTGTTGAAGCTCTTTTTGACCAGTGTCAACAGGAGAGAAGAGGTGATGAGGAGAATCAAGGTTCTTGTGCTTTATATGAAAGGGGAAGGCAGTGGAAGACCAAAACAATGTTCTGGGAGTGGAAGAAACCAAGGGCTGTGTGGAAAATGGGATCAGACACCAGAGAATCCACAGGGAGGAGTAACCTGGGAAGCTTTTGAGTACTGGGGACTAAAGGACATGTCTGAGGTGGGTGTAGGTGTCTGTGCCCACACCACTTCTTGCTCTGCATTATTTCTGGTTAAGATGTTTTTGTTCACTTTGGTATCCTTCTTTAGCAAATATGCTAATAACAAACTGCTGAAGAAGAAAGGAAAAGACTCTCCAGTGAATAGCACCTCACCTGCTGTGTCCAGGACAGCACAGACAGTGCCAGTCTCAGCTCAGGTACGAGTGTGGCCAAGGAAATCTGCAACTGTGTTAAAATCATAGAAATCATAGAATGGTTTGGGTTGGAAGAGACCTTAAAGATCATCCGGGTCCAGCCCCCTGCCAGGGCTGGAGAAATGTGTCAATACCTCACTGTTCAGCTTTGCCAAACCTCTGGATGCATGTCCCTGAGGGTGCATCTCCAACTTTCTCACAGCAGCAGTCGCCACAAACAGCCTCCCAAACCCACCCATGTGCTACTAAGGGAGTAAAGAGAAATATCCAAAGTGTCCCCAAAGAGAGGCTGTTCCTAGAGCCAGCCCTGAGACAAACACTCTGCCAGACCATGCCCTGACTCTTGGCCAAGTGGAGAGGCTCCTCCTTGGGGACACCACATGTTCCATGTGCCCAGAGTGAGCAATTAGCATCCCTGCCCAACTTCCCTCCAGTTCTGGAGATGGATTTTGCAAGTGAACGGCAAATCCATGACCAAAAAGATGATTTTTGCATTTTCTTCCTTACGTGACAATCTGCTTCTTTCTCTTTACTCTTTCTTGTCCTTGGTCTCCTTCACCCTCTTCCACCTTTTGACTTTAATGCCAACTCTTGTGTAAAAACTAAAATAAAGACATGAATTTACCATTTTTTCTCCAGAAGAAATCTCTTTTCCTCTCTGGCCAGCAGCCAAAAATCAATCTCTTCCTCTCCCTGGAGTTCATTTCATGGCTCTCATTGTGGATCTCAGTATTCAAAGAGGAATTATTCTCTTGGATAATGGTATGAAAAGGGGGGGATTGAAGCTTTTCAATGGCTTGAGTGGTCCTGGAGGAGGAGCAAGGTGCTGGATGGGTGAGACTCATCCACTCATCTCAGCTGTGAAAGGGTTAATCCACAGGGCTGGGTGTGATGGGGCTGAATCCACACTGCTGGAGGTAAACTGAGGATTTGGGGTGGATGGTTTGAAAGCAGACGCAGCAGGTTGCTTCCTGCCTGCTTTTTTTACTCCTTGCAGGTGTTTCATGGCACAAAAGAGGGGTTTGGAGACCAAGTAATTTTCTGTGGGAGTTTCTTCAGCAAAGGATGATGCTGTAACTTCTGTTAAAGTTTTCAAAGGAGAGGAGCTGCAGGAAATCTGTGACTTTCGTTACCAGACCACAGATTAAATTCTTGGTGGTGCTTTGGGGATAAATCCATGGCAATTTGGGGTGCTGAGTTGCTTTGCTACAGCCACGTTAGGTATTGTAAATAGAAAGATCAAATTCTTGTCCTGTTTACCCTCTTTTCCCCCATTTTACCCAAGTTACTTTAATTACTGCTGCTTCTTCTCTGCAACTTTTAGGTTATTTTGAGTTGGCTGCAAAATTGAGTTCAGGGAGGGAATTGACTTCACCTGGCTGCAGAAAAGCCATTAGGAGCTCCAAATTAGTGTGAAATAATTAATAGGAAAGGAAGATTAACATGGCAAACACGGGTGCTTTTCATTAACATTAAATGAAAGGATGTTCTCGTAGGTTTCTTTGCCATGAGTGTTGTCCTGGACCTCCAGCAATTCCCTTTCACATTAATTTTATCCAGCTCACTCCAGACAAGACCTTATAAGCCTGGTCAGGCATTGTATTTGGCTTGTCCTAAAGAGGAACTGAAATAAATTTCTGCTGGGATTTCGCCTTCCCTACCAAAGCTGCTGGTGGTGGTGCTTGGGTCTGTTTTAGTCCTTGGGTTGTGTTTTGCTCCAAGAGCAGACACCACATCCCTCCACTGTCCAGTCCTCACCCAGAGCTGTCTCCTGTAGACAGAATTGTGATGAATTAAAGATTATAATTGCTCTGAATTGTGGAAAGTGACGCACTTTGAGTGTTCTCTGAAATAGTGGTTGCAAAAATCATGTGTAAGGCTTCCATTGATTTTTAAGCTTCTCAACCACCCCTTACAATTCCCTGAAGGGAGATTGCAGCCAGGCTGGGGTCTGTCACTTCTCCCAAGTAAGAAATGGTAGAAAAAGAGGAAATGGCCTCATGATTCACCAGGTGAGGTTGGTATTGGATATTAGGAACAATTTCTTCAATGAAAGGGTCATCAGTTATGGGAACAGGGTGTCAGGGGAAGTGACTGAGGCCCCATGCCTGGAGATGTTTCAAGGATGTGTGGATATGGCACTCTAGGCACACAGTTTAGTGGTGGTGCTTCATTAATGGTTGGATTCAAAGGTTTTTTCCAACCTAAGTGATTCCATTATTCAGTTTCCTTTTGCTTTCTTTTTTTTTTTTTTCTTTTCTTTCTCCTTTTTTGCATTGATCCAGAGAGTGACAGGTGACACAGAGGTCTGAGAGGCCACCCCTGCCCAGCAGATGGGTGTGAGGTGATGTTGCATGGCTGGATTTAAACTTGCTGCAGCCTCACAGATTTTTGCCCAGAGGAAGCAATTTCTGGATAAAACTCCACACCTAAGTCACAAATTTCCTCAAAGTCCCACTGACAGCTGAGGTCTCCCCCTGCAGAGTGTGCAGTGACACACTTTGCTTTGGCAGAGCAGGTATTGAAAAGCTCTTTTTTTCCATCTCTTTCACCTACCTGGGTGCCCGTGGGGCTTTACAGGCAAAGGGAAGAAGAATTAAATAGGAAAATATCAGAAAAGCCATTGTTTGCTGCTGCTTTAGGCGTTGGTTGATGGGGGTTTGAGTGACCTGGTCTGGTGGAAGGTGTCCCTGCCCATGGTGGCTGCACCAGATGATATTTAGGGTCTCTTCCAACCCCAAACATTCTATCATTTCTATGAATAAAAATAAATATACACAATAAATATAGCAGGAAATCACTATATGCTAGGCAGGGAAGAGGCTGAACTGATAGCAGAGGAAGTTGGGTTGTCCTGGGGTCCAAGGGGATTTTCCTGGAAAAATTAATGGAAACAGTACAAATGTTTTTTGGAAATGTCCATTTAAGGCGGTAAAGGAAAAACCATTTGCATCTGGGATTCTGTAACACATCCACTGTAAAGCCTTCACAGCCTTGAGGAACCACAGTGCAAATAAAACTCATTTTTTCCCAGCTGTGGCCCTGAACTCTGTTAGTGCCAGGGCATGTATTTAATGCATAACATCATTTATTGCATATCAGAAACCTCCTAATCCTTCTTGGGGAATCATAATATTTAAGTATTCACTTGATGTAATCAAAGATGTTTAATTTTTCATCAGGCTTCACATCCACTTTACTTCTCAGTCTTGGTTTTTCTTCCTTGGCTTGGTAGTGCAGAGGCAGTTTTGCTTTGCTTTCTGCTGCTGTTTTTAAATTGTTCTGCTTGTCTGCTTGAACTGCTGCATCCTGCCTGAATAGTTACAACATCTCGGCTTGATGTGTTGAAGCTTGAAATTGGAGTAGTTAAAACAACCTCCTTGTTACTATTTTCTTTTCTTTTGCAAAATAAAAACAAAATAAAAGCCAGAACTGGCAGCGTGCTGTGACGTGAAATAAAAAGTCTAGGGGCAGGAAACTGCAAGCCAGATACAGTGCAATTTTCTCAGAAAAAAACCCCATTCTCCTTGAATTGTATTTTCAAAGTAATTATTTGGAAATTTTGGACAAAGGCTTCATTTGCCTTGTTGGTTTGGGTATTTTTTAGATTTAATTTGCATTTTTTATTGTGGGTGCTGTTAGGTAGGTGTGGACTGAGAGGCCTTTGAGGAGGAGTTTATAACCTCACAGTCCTCTTCCATTTGTATAATTTTGACTACAATGAATATGTGGAGGCTTAAAAACCGAATTATTTCCATCATTTCAGAGTATGCTCCACATTCATTGTCTCTTTCCCATTAGGGAATTGTGGCACAGGGTGAGAAAACTGGTCTCCCACCAATAAATAGAAATCAATCTCACCCTCCCAAATTAGCACCTGAATTTTTGGGTAGTTTTTAACTTCACGGAACAACTCTGGATGCTTAGTATTGCTCTGTGTTTCCTTCTCAGTGAAACTGGTGCTTCTCCTGCCTTTTGCAATGTTTGGGATATTTCATCTTGACTCCTGGTGTGACTTTGGCACTTGAAATGACTCCTCAGAGGCACCTGCTGGAGGCTGGGCAGGAGTGTCCCCAGGTGGGAGCACACTGCAGTCTGGATTATTTGGGGATTGAATTCCCAGCTGTTCCCAGCTGTGTTGTTCCAATTGAACTCCCAACCCTTGGTTTGGTTCCTTCATGGTTCATCTGGGGCTTTGTTCAGTACCTCAGTGCATCAGGATCACTGGGCCAGGATAAAAATCTTTTGAGGCAAATTTAGTGTTTCTAAGGAAAGAATAAAAAAAGTTTAAAAAAAACCCCACCCATCCAAAATGAGTTCTATCCCAAAATGTGCAGACCAGTTTTCTGCGGAACATGTTAGCACCCTAAAAACCTAAGAAAAAACTCCTAAAACGGGGTAAAAACAGTCTGTAAAGATCTAAAAATCTTTTCCTGTGCTGCTCATTTGCCAGGGATTTAATGAGAGCTGGACTTTGTTAGTAACAAATGAAATTCCTGGGGGACAGGGGAGCCCACAATAATTTCTGCTCTTCCGCAGCCTCCTCTAGAGAACAAAGAAAAGGAGTGTCTGGAACAGTTGATTTAGGAGAAATTGCAGGAAGAGATGAGTGGGAAAATCTCCAGCAATGAGACCCTGTGTATTTGGATTAAACAGCATTTAATACCCTGGATTTGTGTCATCCTGGCAGGCTGATCCATGACTTTATTTACAGCTGTTACAGGGCTGAACCATCTCAGTGAGTGTGAGGACCAGTGGAAATTCTGCTCTCTGGATGTGCAGCTGCTCCTCCAGCACTGGGAGATGCGTCCTCAGCCCTAACCTGAGCAGTGCACCCAGCAGGCTTCTCATTTTGCCCAATTTTCCTCATTTTTGCCTTGCTCTATTCTTGTCCTTCTGCTCTGCCAAGTGCAGGTTGGGTGTGTGGTGCTTTAGTAGCTTAGGGAAATTTAGTGAAGGGATGCAGAATAGGTCAGAGTTCCAGTCTGCTGGCTTAAATAAATGAATCTCAGCTCCTGTTTTAGTCTGAGAGTCTGAGATGCTTCACCTCAGAGGAGCAGCTGGGTGATAACAGGGGCTGTTGGACTCTGTTGGGTGGACAAGCCCTGGGGTGCTTCAGGATGTGACCAAAGCTTCAGGTAAAGCTGGGAAATCCACAAAAGCTGACACAGGTGGGAGACAGAATAAAAAAAAAATCTGCTGGAAAGCTGCTGCCATAAAACTGGTGACAAAGACATCATTACAAATCAACGACATCATTACAAATGAGTGTTTCTCTGGTGAGTGTGGTCAATCAAAATTGAAATGCCTGGTTAATAAAGCTTATGTATGTGATGTATCCTTACTCTGTGAGATGGACTTAATACAGCCATAATTAATGGGGTGAAGCTGAAGGAAGGTAGATTTAGATTGTATATTAGGAAGAAATTCTTTCCTGTGAGGGTGGGGAGGCCCTGGCACAGGATGCCCAGAGAAGCTGTGGCTGCTCCATCCCTGGAAGTGCCCAAGGCCAGGTTGGACAGGGTTTGGAGCACCCTGAGATGATGGAAGGCGTCCCTGCCCATGGCAGGGGTATGGAATTGGATGATTTTTAAGATCTTTTCCAACCCAAAATATTCTGTGATTCTCTAGTATAGCTCAGTCCACCATCACATGACTCCTCTTGTTGCCGCTGCTAAGGGCGTGGGGTCCCAGGTTAAGGGCTACTGTGGCAGCACCCCTGCCACAGGACCAAAGCACAGCAAGACGCAGACACCGATGTGGTGGGTGGTGAAAAGGCCTTTATTAACGGCAGGGCAGGGTAATTTATAAATACAGGGGTTAACACGGTGAAAAGGGTGAGGGGGTAATGGTGAAAGGAAGGGGTGAGGCGTAATATCGTGAGATGTCCCCAAAACCAGCGCGATATCTTGTGCCTACATTTCCCCGCCCCTCATGACACGGAAAATGCCAACAATTGTAAACTGCCCAGCTGGGAGAGTAACAAACTTGTAACTTTTTTAAACTTATTAAAAAAAAAAAAACAAAAAAAAAAACAACAAGAACTTATTTACAATACAGGGCTGACTGAACCATGATTTCAGGCATTCTTGCAGGACTTTCCTCAGTTTATCTGTTGGCATTATAGCACCAAACTGTCCTCCCAGAATCTGCACTCTCTTTGACTTTAAAACCAGGGCGTTTTGGAGAGCCCATGTCCGGACTCATGTTCTCCCCAAAACACCCTTTGAACCCTTTGGTGCAGGAAAGGCTCTGGGTTGGTTGGTATTCCATCCAAGCAGCATCAGAACTTGGCCAGAGTTCCAACCCTACTTGATGGATACCACCTAGGACAAGTGCTGAGCTCTTTTTTCCTTCCCCCAGTTCTTCTTTGCACCGGCCTCTCACTGGTTTCCTCACGACCCCAGTGTAGTCTGCCATCGGGCTGCCTCGGGATGACACAGCCTCTGGGAGCGGGGTATACAGGCCAGGGGGGTGTCTGAGGGTCCGGTCCTGCAAGAAAAACTTTTCAGATTTCGTTAGTTTTTGCCCTGAGGGTCAGGTTTTACTGATTTGAGCGGGCACCTCTCAAATCTCAGTGTCTTCCTCAGTGTAACTTTTGAAACAAACTTTCATTGGAGTTACTGACAAGGTTATTTCTTCCTGATTGGTTGGGAAGTGGATCATCACATCAGCCAGCAGCCTGGCGTGACTTTAAAAATGTCTGGATACATGTGCTTTGCAAAAGCAGCCTGCAAGGGAACACACTCCTGAAATGTCAGGTTATTGATTTTTACAACACCTTGTCTGCAGAGCAGCTGGAAGGTGATGTGCCGCTCACTAGGGCTGGTGCAGATGCTGCATTTCTCTGCATTCCTTTCCAGCACATTTACACAAGGCGTCCTTCTGGCTAGGAAGATCTGTTCACTGTATAATCTGCTAAACAGTAGGCTGCTGCAGCAATTTGTGAAGGCAGGTACTTCAGAAGAGGATCAACTTGAAGGAAACTCGGCTCTGCAAGATACCTTGCAAAGTTGTCTGTCCTTATACAGATTCCACATCTCTAAATATACTGAAGGAGAAACTGGTTGATGGTTGGGGCTGTTAGGTCAAAACCCAGCACTTTGAGAAGCAAGTGTTCCATTCTTAGCAGCTGCTTCTTTGTGTAGGTATCATCTTTTATACAGGCAAATTTGCCCACATCTGGTGGGTAGATCTCTTAATACGTCACAGCCGGAAGAATTGCTGCTGTTCCCACAAGCTGTAACTTCCCTCTGAGAGCAGATATGCAGGAAAGAAACCTGACCAGGAAGCTCACTGCCAAGTACAAAGTCTCTGTCCGAAGTTTATACTCTTCCCCTACTCCCGCCAGCCAGTTTACCAGGGCAGCACGCATTCCTGTTGGGACATCTGGCTGCTCCTTCATGTAGCAGGGCTTGGGCCTAAATCTTACTCTTGCCTCTCAGAGGTACTGATGAATGTCTTCTGCATACTCTCCCACAGTCAGAGTTACAACTTCTTCCACTACCATCCTCTGAATCCTCTGATGAATACTTGATGTCATTGCACTGGTATTGAAGAGCTGAGCTCGAAGGGGGTAAGCTTCTCCAGATGCATGGACAATAAGCTGCTCTTCTAACATTTTCTGTATGATGTCAGTGGCCATGGCCCGGGTGTGCACCCCTGCCATGTTATTGACCAGCCAGGGCACAACTTCTGCACTGATGAAGCAGTAGGGGGAGAGTCCCTTCTGTTCAGACAGCAGCTGGATCCCTGTGGTGGGGTGTTTCATGGCTTTAAGAATCCCTACCAAAGTGGAGACGGAAGCTAGAGCACCTGTTGAACACTGCTGAGAGCTGCTCTCTGCAGCAGCAGCTGTGCTGTATCCTGGCTCTGCAGCACTCTGGGTGCTCCCCTGGCTGCTGCCCCTGTCAGGGACCTGCCCCGTGGGCAGCAAGGTGTTGCCATCTGAGGATGCAGGAACTGATTGATCAATGGAGACCTTTCGAGGGCTGTCCATACAGGTGGGTGCGATAGCAATGCTCCCACTCTCAGAAGGCTGGCCAGAGCTCTTCCCAGAAAGCATTGCTGCTTGCTGCTCCCCCAGGGTCTTCTGACGAGTTTCCATCTGTAACAGAGCTGAGAGTGCTGAGGTCCCTTTTTTCCCAATGGGAGGTCCAGACTGCTCCAGGGAGTGAGTGGGAATTGGATCGGCAGCCTGCAAGCCTTTGCGCTTGGTGGTGCTGATACAGGCGGCCCGGCCGCTGCTGTTGTGAAGGGCAGCGGGGCAGGACTCCCCCCGCCCCGCACGGCTCCTCTCTCCGGTGCGGTGCATCGCCCCGACGTCGGTACCCGCGCTGCCCGGCTCCGCTCGCCACCAGCCCACGGAAGGGTCCGGCTGTCCTGCGCCGCCCAGGCTGCCCGCCGGCCCTGCACAGGCGCGGCCGCCGGAATCGGCGGCTGTTGGCCGCGGCCGGCTGGGAGCCCGGCGGCTCAACCCCCGGCGCACGACCCGCCAGCTCCGCCGGCCGCGGGTCGCCATGGAGATCCCCCCGCTTCGGGGGCCCGCCGCTCCGCAGCGTGCAAGGCGGGGGCCCCGTCCCGGCTCCCAAGGAGCCCCAATCAGTGGTGGGGGGCGCCACCTCCAAGCTAACTTGGAGACTTCTGGGTTCCAGAACCTTCTTGCCCTGCTTGTCCGACCCTGCTCCTTTGGCTCAGCCCCGGGCTGCTCTCTTCCTCTGGGTTCACCCCGCCTCCGGCTGGGGAAGGCCTGCGCCTTGTGAGAGCGAGTCTTTAAACACGTGCTCCAAGCAGTCTCAGCAACCCCTCCGTGCTTTTCCCTTCTCTCCTGTTCGCCGCGTGCCCGCGTTAACTTGCAGCCCTTCCCTATCTCCGCCGATCTTCCCTTTCAGAGGCTCGCCACTCCGCGGCGCGTTGGGCGGAGGCCTCGCCCAGGCCCCCTCGGAGCCCGAAGCAACGGCGGCTCCGCTCCGCGGCCCTGCGCTGACGGCCCCGCTCCGCGCTCCTGGCTTAACGGCCCCGCTCCGCGCCCTCAGGCTAACGGCCCCGCCCGATACTTCTCATTCAACGGCCGCTGCCCGTGCTTCCTCCAGCAACCCGTCCCAAAATGATTTTTTTTCTCTACTCGGGGGTGTTCCCGCAGCTGCAAATCACCGCCCTCTGTGGACTCACAATCACCCCCATCCTGCCGGGGCCCCTCCGGCAAGCAGCCGTGGGTGGCCCCGCACTCTCCCCGCTCCTGCCCAAGAGCCCCGCATAACCCTACCCCATAATTCAAAAAGGACCTTGAAAAGGGACTCCATCCTCTCCCTCACTGGTCCCTCGGCGCGAGCCCTCCTCCTTCGCTAGCCTGACGCGAGCCTTTCTCCTGCACCAGTCACGACGTGAGCCTTCCTCTTCCGTCGGCCGCGGTGTCAGCCCTCCTCCTTCGCCCATTTTCCCGGCGCCAGCCTTCCTCTTCCACCGCTCCGCGTGAGCCTTCCTCCTTCGTCGGTCCTCTGGTGCGAGCCTTCCTCCTTCGCCGGTCTTCCAGTGGGAGATTATCCCCCTTTCGTCGGTCCACCGGGAGCGTCCTCCCCGCCGGAGACAGTCCCGTTGCTCCGGTTGCCGTTCCCTCACCCGGGAGATTGCCGCGTCCGGGTTCGATCCCGGGTTTCTCGGCACCACTTGTTGCCGCCGCTAAGGGCGTGGGGTCCCGGGTTAAGGACTACTGTGGCCACAGGACCAAAGCACACGCTGACACCTCTGTGGTGGGTGGTGAAAAGGCCTTTATTAACGGCAGGGCAGGGTAATTTATAACAGGGGTTAACGGTAGAGGGTAAGGGGTAACGGTGAAAGGGAAGGGGTGAGGCGTAATATCGTGAGATGTCCCAAACAGCGCAATCTCTTGCGCCTACATCCTCTGGGGATGATGAAACTGTGGAAAAGTTGGGGACAGTTTCAGGGATTTTAAAATTGGGAAAGAAAGCTAAAGAACCAAACCAAAAAAAAAAACCAAACGCACACAACCAAAAAATATCCTATATAAATGAACAAAACAACAACAACAACAACAAAACCTCAAAAACAAACCAAGCCCCCAAAACAACAACAATAACAACAAAAATAAAAAATAATCCAAACCAACCAAAAAAACCCCCACCCCACCTTCCACCAAATCTGAAACCTCAAAATATTCAAACTCTCACTTCAGTGTTCTCCTTGTAGGGCAAATTTGAATACCTTGGCTAAAGTGAGGACCCTGGGAATGAAGTTGTGAGAGTTTTTCTGTGCACCAGCAGTAGAAATTCCTGGCACTGACCCATTTCCCCTTGCATTTGAGCTATCAGGAAGGAATGGGAAGAAGAGGAATCTCTCTTGGGGGTTAGGAGAGGAATGTGTGGAGCTCTCACTGAGCTCCCACCTCCCTCCTGCAGATGCCCTCTGCTCACTGCTTTTTCCACAGGCAGGAACCTCCTCTGGGGCTCTCCTGCTCTGGAAAGTGCTGGTTGGCCACCACTTGGCATTGGGGCTTCTCATTCACTCGTGGTTCTGATGCTCCCACTTGGTAAATGAGGTGGAATTATTTGTATTCAGGTTGCTGATAATCCCTACAAATGCCATCTCAGTCCATGTGGGCTGTGTCCACTGTGTTGCAGCAGCATCTTCACTGTCCTGGTGGTGCTGGATTTGTCTGTCCAGTGCAAGTTCCACGAGCTGGCACTGTGTAAAGCTGCATCAGTCCACCCTACCTGGGCTAAATTTCTGCAGCAAGCAGGAATCTACATCCCCTTTCAAACCACCACCCCCCTTTCAAAGTGATTGGTGGTGTCCAGTATTAACACTTCTTTTTTCCCCTGTTTTTCTCTTCACAGCCACTCAGATTGATCCCAGTGAGCTGCAGGAACTTTTTCAAGAGACTTCAGCCAACGTCTTCCGAATTAACTCCAATGGTGAGTAAAATGAGAGCTTCCCTGGTGCCTTCTGTGCTGTCCTGCTGGTGATTCCTGTGCATGGCCACAGCCCCTGGCAGCTCCTCTTGTCAGGGAGCAAATATTAATGCAGCTTTTCTGCTGCTGCATCTCACGAGCAGCAGCACATGTCCAACACACAGCTCCTTAAAAGATGTAAAAATATTCCACCATATGTTCCATCCAACAGGCACAGATACATTCCAATCCTTGCTGAGACCACATCCTTTTTTTTCTATTTTTAATTGTGTCATCTGTTACAATAGAGAGCTAGAGCTCAGAAAGGTGGAACAAGCCAGGCTCGTTTTCAAATATGTTGCAGCACTGCTGTGTTCAGAGCCTGTCACATGAGCTTGCAAAACATCTATCTCCCTTAGAAAAACACCAAAATTCTGCTGTTCTTCACTCTCTAGCTTGGGCAGGGGTATCTCCCCAGCCCCTAGAGATGCAGAGTCCTCCCTCCTTTGAAACAAGCTCTGGCTCATCAGTTTTGTTGGGTTAGGCTGGAGGAATTTATCTTGCAGACAGATATAAACTAAAATTGCTGGGTGGAAGGTGATGCCATTGTACCCCAGTTCAAAACATACCAGTGTCAGACTGGGATCTGAAATTATCAGTGCTGATTTTACAATAGACCTTGAAATTGCTTTGGAATTACCTGGACAGTTTCTGTGTCTGTTCTTTCTGTGTCTTGGGTGACAGAGAGACCTGGTCTAGGTGTAGGGAAAGGATTTTAGTGCCTCCTTATTTGTGTAATTCTTCCCTAGTGTGTCCTAGGGGTGGAGCCCTGGTCATTGTAGCAAGGGATCCTTCTTGGAACCGGGATAGGAATTAAAAGCGTGTAAAATGTAGTTGTCTCTACTTTTGATGAGTTGTGTATGCTCCATCTGCCAGGAAAATTCAAGCACCAATTTTTCTATGACTGCAGGGGATTGGTGACCCTTGTATTGGTGACACACAAAAAAGGGATTATGGCCACTGTGGGAGCTTGAACCTCCCAGCTGTGTTACTTGGCCTACAGGTGGGTGAACAACCACACCATAAAACACAGAAATATCTGCATTAGCACCAATTTTGGCTGCTCCAGCACCAATAATTTTAATTTGACAATGCCAGCGATGAGTGGTAGTAGCACTTCTGCTTCCAAACTGAAGGCTCAGACTGAAGTTGTGCAGCCTTCTCATGAGTCTGTGTGTGCTGTTCCTGTCCAACCTGGCCAGATCAGGGCTGACTTGATGGGCCCCTGTGCTTCAATCACAACTCCCTCCACAGTGGAGTTTTATCCTGAGAAAACCTAAAGGTGAATGGCACATCACTTTCAAAATACCACAACCCAATTTCTGTTTTCATTCTTTGTTAGAATTGCCTTAACCTCTTCAATTCATGTATGACAACCACTGTTGTTCTTTCTCCTCTTGAGATGGTGATGATGTGTTTCCTCTTAAGAGTTGCCTGAACTGAGTTCTCTGTAAGCAGATAATGACAATGCCTGCACTTAAAACTATTTTGCAAAAATGGAGAGGGTGCAGAGAAAAGCCAAAACTGTTTGATGTCTGAAAATCAGACTTTAAAATTTGTGCCATCCAAACTTCTGTTTGAGACATCCAAGAGGACTCAATCTTCGTGTGTAAGTACCTCTCTAGGAAGAAAGACATCACATAGATAACAAGGGGCTCGTTAATCTATTGTTCTCACATAGGAGGAGATCAGGAGATAAGAGTTAAAGCTAGACAAATTCTGTCCTTCTGTATGAGGGTAACCAGCCATTAGAACTGCTTATGGAGGGGGCTTGATGGATTTGGCTTTGCCAGGAACCTTTAAATCAAGATTCAAATGTCTTTTTTATAAGATCTACTTTAGTCCAGCTGCAGTGCCCAGTCTCGATGTGGGAGTGATGGGACAAAATTTTATGGGAGGAAATCAGGTTGGATAGTCAGAATTGCTCTCTCTCTGGCTTTTAAAATCTATGAATCAATGAATTTATAATGCCCTTTTAAAGTGCTTTCAGGTTGAAGAAATGCCCATAAGATACTCCACTGTTGTTGCTCTGTTCACTACCCATATTATCTTTTGTCTGAAAAAATCAGTTTCATTCAGTTTATTTTTTATAGTCTCTCCCCCAAAAAGTGGTTAGATATTTTCAGGAGAAGGCAGCTGAGTGTACTGCTAATATTTGGCAGAGCTAATTCACTTTAGGTAAAGAACTTTTTAGGCTTAGAAAATGGGGAAGAATGCTCATGATTCTTTCTGTAGCATAAAGTCCCTTCAGGAAACTCAGGAAGCTCTGACTTAGAGCATGGAAAATAAGTCAGTGATGTTGTTTGTGGCCGAGCAAGGAATAGACAGCTGTGTTCCAGATGCTCACCAGGTGATGGGGTTACTCCTTTTGTGCTGGGCATGGTGTGCTGAACTTCCTACAAATTGCATAAATCCTATCACAGCTCCTCTTTCCCTCCTTTTCCTGGCTTGCTGCAGCCTCTCTGGGTTTTTTGAGGTTCCCTGTTGTGTTTTGGAGATCTAACTGTGCACCTGAAATGTTCTTGTCCCTTTTGGGGTGCTGAAGATCATAGAATCGTGGAGTCATACAATCATTAAGGTTGGAAAAGATCTCCAAAATCTCCAAGCTTTGACTGAATGCTACCAAGGCCACTAAACCTTGGGAAGTGCCTTGTCAGTTTATTTTTGAACATTCCCAGGAATTGTGACTTCACCCCTTCCCTGGCCAGGCTGTTCCAAGCTGTCAGGAGTTGGCCATGTTGTGATTTTGTTGTTTAGATTCTAAAAATCCCAGGTTGAGGCCAATCTCAGCAATACCTTTTATGTCTTTGGGGAATGACTATTTTTAATGAAACAAGGAGTCAACTTTGTACCAGGATTTTAAAGCACCATTGAATTTTATTGAGTACCACTGCAGAAGTAATAAACACAGTGTGCTTTGTCCCTCTTTGCTGTCCTTATTCTTTTTACAGAATTCTGAGCCTTTGGGGTGATTTAAATTCTTCTTGGGCACTTCAGGACTTGCTTCCTGACCAAGGGGGATTTTATAGCTCTGAGTTGATTGTGATTATTCTCACCTATAAATGCTTCCTGCTCCCTTTTTCTGCCATGAAAATGGAAATCTTCCTCATTTGTTGAATAAAAATTTTAGCCAGGACAGCTGGTTCTGTTTATATGCTACTGGATCACTCTCCTGCCAGGTTGTGAGCTTATAGACTTTTTTTAATGCCATCTATTATGGAAGTATGAAAGGGTAGAGGGAGATTTTTCCTAATCTTTGCACCTGCTTTCTTTCTCTTAATCTTTTGGGGCTGTCCCTGCTGAAAATAAGGAAGGTTCATAGAATCATAGAATAGTTTGGGTTGGAAGGGACCTTAAAGGTCATTTTGTTCCGAGCCCCTGCCATGGGCTGGGACACCTTCCATAGACCAGGTTGTCACATAGTGCCTTGACTTTTGCAACTTTCATGTTTTGGGTTTTTTTTTTTTAGTTTAGTTGATTTTCCTATCAGCACACAAAAAGGAGCTTAAATACTGCCTGAATTTGTCTCATTTATAGGTTTGGTTTTTTTTAATCTATACTTTTATCAAGACCTTGCATTTTTTTTTTTTCATGTGCAGCTTTTAGTTGTCTCTTAGTAACTATCTTAAAAGTAAGTACAATAAATAACACTTCTAAATGGAGTTGCTCTGGTGCGTCTTGTCTGGGCAGTGGAGGATATCCTGGAGGAATCAGGCCTGTGCTGGCCAGATGGAGAAGCTGAACTCTCTGATGGCTCTCTTGCCTCTCTAATTTCCTGCTCCTCACTCTTTAATGACTGCCCATAACTGGTTGGTGCCATGTGCAGTCCCATTATCTTGATGTTAAAGGCTGAGCAAAGGATTTTCCTGTATCCCTCAGGTGTGATAGAGTGTCCATTGCCATCTCATGATGGTTTCTCATCCCCCATTGATTTGAGGATTGCATTGGCACAGGCAACTGGGCGCCAAGCTGTCTGTGTGGCAAATCAGTGCAGCTCCAACATCACTGATGCCTTGTGAATGTGCCTCATTCTGGAGATCTTGGGCATGCCTTTTAATGATGAAAAGAACAAGACTTTTAAAATAAGATTCCTGTTATAAAAATGGCTTCACACATCCCTTCAGCAGAGCTTGATGTTTTGCTTCTCTGGTCAAATTACTGCTCACATGACCAGAACTGGTACATTGAGAGAGATTTTCCACATCCAGCACAAGACTGCAGAGATTTTGATAAATTCATTCTTGGTCAAAGCAGGTTAGATTTAGCCCAGAGTAGCTCAGATTTAATTATAGAATCATAGAATGGTTTGGGTTGGAAAGGACCTTAAAGATCACTTGGTTCCAACCCCCTGCCATAGACAGGGTCTTTCCACTGTCCCAGGCTGCTCCAAGCCCCATCCAACCTGGCCTTGGACACTTCCAGGGATGAGGTAGCCACAGCTGCCCTGGAAAACCTCTGCCAGGGCTTCACCACCCTGACAGGGAAGAATTTCTTCCTAATACACAATCTGAACCTGTAAATCATCTCCCTCTTGTTCTATCACTTCGTGCCCTTGTCCAGAGTTCCTCTCCAGTTCTCTTGGAGCCTCTTTAGGCACTGGAAGGTGCTCTAAGTCCTCTCTGGAGCCTTCTCTTCTCCAGGCTGAATAATCCCAGCTGTCCCAGCCTGGCTTCAGAGCAGAGGTGCTCCAGCCCTGTGATCATCTCCGCGGCCACCTGGATTTTCTTCTACAGGTCATCATCCTTCTTGGCTGGGGGTCCCAGAGCTGGAAGCAGTCCAGTTGGGGTCTCCTGGGAGGAGAGTAGAGATGGAGAATCACCCACACTGAGCTTCTGGCCACTCTTCTTTCGATGCAACCCAGGGTTCCTTTGGCTTTCCTGAGATTTAGGGAAGTTATGTTGGAGTTTTAGTCCTGCTGTTTTTCACATAAGAGCTATATCAAATTATAACCTTTGGCTCCTCCAGCGTGCATATCTTGTCATTTTGGAACAACTGACATTTATTTAGTTGTCTAAATACTGTGTTTGAATTGGAATATTAGGTAAAATTATTGGATAAGAACTTAATCACAGATCACTTTCTCATCTAACTGACGAACACTTTCCTCACCTCTCGAGTTCATGTTTCATATTCTTTTCACCTTTTTGGGGTTTTCCAAAATGCTGAATTAATCTGACAGCTCCTGGGTTTGTCTCAGTGTAAAATGGCTTGAGTGTGAAGTCTTGAAGTGTTTTGTTCAGTAGCAAAACCGCTTCCCACTCCAGTCTTCTCCAAAGCAGTGGCAGCAAAACTCACTTTGAATTGTCTTTATTTTTGCAGGTCAGGTTAGAAAGGTTCATGGAGGCTGCAGCTGCTGGTTTTGTTCTGGAATTGCACACATGACATTAACTTGTTCTTTCAGATTCAGTGTCCACACAAGTTGTTTATTTACCTTGGCTTGCTGTCCATTCTCCAAGGACCACGCTCTGCTTTGTTCCAAAGGGTTGATGGGCCCAAAAGTATTTTTAGTTGATGCAAAATTTTGTATTTGAACTGAGCAGCATGTGGATTCCAAGGGAAATTGATTTGTTAGGATTGTGGTAAGGGAAAGAGGGAATTATAGTATTCATGAGATCTCTGCAGGGTCAGTGGTGTCCTTCTACAGAAGCAAATGGTTATTAGTGAAAACTTCCAATTTATTCTTTAGAACACTGTGCTTCCAGCAAAGAAAAATAATTATTAGCTCAGTTACAGACAATTCCTTGAGGCTTTATCTTACCGAATCTCCAAGCTCTGCAGTAAAATCTGTTATTGAGAACTAGCATTGATGGAAATATATGGTGGTATTCAAGGTTTTTTTGAATATTCATGTAGTTCAGGCACATTAGTTACTTTTTATGGTGTTTAGTGACTTTTGGTGTCAAGCCAGCAGAGCCTAAAAGAGAAGAGAGGATTTTGTCTGACAGTGGAAATATAATTAAGTGACTTGTTCAAAATTACAGGCCAGGTCCAAGTCTGCAGAGTCATTAAAACAGAGAATTTCTTAAATTTCTGCAGAAATAATTGAACCATGTTTTTAATCTGTTCTTCTTTCTATCCTTAAATATTGAAGCGTGACTGATAACGGGTTATGGGTTTTTACAACTGGAAATGTCCTGAAAGAAATCCCACATGTAAATATCAAGAATGTAAATTATTTAACATTTTCCATTGTGGGAAAACTTGAAGTGCTTTGCTTGCTGGCTGTGCTAAGTCCAAAAGTAGTGACCTGTTGTTAATTTGAAAGTGAATTCAGTGGAATTAAAGGGTAGAAAAAGACAACAGTACTCCTGTATTTCTGCTTTAATATGCACACACACACATATATATAGATATTTCTTAAATCTGGAGTAATTGAAATTTACAAATCAAACCATGTTTCCACCTTCCAACTGCTTCTAGAGTATTCTCTGGTTCTGATGAAAAAACCCAAGAAGTTGTTGAGCACAAACACAGGAAATAATCACATCTCCATTTTTTCTGAGCCAAAAGATAGAAAACATTTTGAGTTTAAGTATCTTGAACAAGAAGATGGAAGATATCAGAGTAGACATCAGTGCTCTGCCTCTTAATTATAATTCAGAGCAGTAAACAGTTATTATGCAATTTCTTGCCTCTTCACCAGGGGCACATTTCCAGCTGGAAATTCTCAATGCGCAATTCTGTCACCTCAAGGCTGGAAGAGTCAGAGATCTGTGCAAGGTCCATGGAACTGAGGTTTTCCTGACAAGGGGTCATATTCCATCATGTCATGGCATGTTATACATGGATTCACCATTTAAGCTTCCAGAGGACCCAATTTTTCATTCTGTGGAAGTGGGCACTGGTAGATGTTGTCCCCTTTCTCTCATAGCTTACTTGTTCAGGTACTTAATTGTATTTTTTTTAAAAAAGAAAATTAAATTAAAAGACAAACATCTGAACTAAGATCCAGTATTTTTTTTTTTGACAAGGTGTGCTGTTTCTTTATGTTTTCTTTCTCTGCTGTTGACAGTGACCTCTCTGGAAAGAAGTCTTCGATCCCTGGGGACCTCAAACGATACTCAAGAGCTGCAGGATGGACTGTGAGTTTATTTTAAATGGTTGCAGATCTTTCTTTGTCTCAGCCTTTTCATTTTTTTCCCCTCATCTATCCTCACCTTTTCTCCCATCCTTTTATTATAGCTGGACAGCTTTTTGTCAGGATTGCTTTGGTTTTTTCCGTTCCTGTTGTTGATTAATGGTGGTAGGATGTGTATTGATCGTATAAAGCTTTGCTTGTGCTGGTTTCATGTGGCAGAGAATGGTGTGGAGATAACACAGAAAAGATGGCCCACGGTGACAGAGGGCATTCTGTGGTTCTTGGAGGTGTTATTTTTCTGTTGTTTGTTGTTTTTTTTTTTTGTTGTTGGGGACGGTGGTTATTTATTTTTAAAGTGAAGCTGGCGTAGGAAACTGTGCTAGTTTTGGCTGGGATGGAGATAATTTTCTTCACAGTAGCCAGTATGAGGCTGTGGTTTGGATTTGTAATGAAAGCAGCGCTGATAATCCAGGGATATTTTAGTTACTGCTGAGCAGTTCTTAGACAGAGTCAAGGCCCTTCCTGCTTCTCACCCACCCCACCAGTGAGTGAGGAGTGATTGAGCAGCTGTGGGAGGTTATCTGCTGGCTGGAGTTAAACAAAAACAGATGTTTCTGTAGCTTTTACTTGTTCCTTTTCATTTATCCCCCAGTTCTACTTGGCCAAGGTCCATGGACCCAAAAGGAAAGAGAAAAGAGAGAAAAGAGACTTGTGACAGAGGCATGTGGTGACACAACAAGGGGGAATGGCTTCAAACTGAAAGACAGTAGATGTAGATTGGATATTAGGAACAAATTCTTCCCTATGAGGGTAGTGAGGCCCTGGCCTCATAGGGTGCCCAGAGAAGCTGTGGTTGCCCCATCCCTGGAAGTGCCCAAGGCCAGGCTGGAGGGGGCTTGGAGCAACCTGGGACAGTGGAAAGTGTCCATGGCAGGGGAATTGGAACCAAGTGATCTTCAAGGACCCTTCCAACTCAAACCATTCCATGATTCTATGAAAATTCAGAAGTGGGAGAGCATATTATATAGGAGGAAAAGTGTGTTGTGGTGTTGGAAGCTGCATCACAGCATCACATGGCACAGCACTGACAAAATGAAACTTGATTTGCAGTTTCAGGAGACACAGTTCATTAAACTCCCTCTTCCAGAGCTGTGTACACACAAACATGCACAGTTAGCTCTCCTTGTATGTCTGCTAATTACAGAATTCAAATGACTTCTCCAAATGTAGCACAACTTATTAAAGGTGCCTCCCTTCAAGCAGCTTGCAGGCAAAAATCAACTGTTTAGGATATGTCTCTGATTTCACGACTGTGACTGCTGTTCCTGCTGAGATTTGGCTGTGAAGAAAGAGGAGAATTTGGGGTTTATTTCTTTATTTGCCTGATGGACTTGACTGCCCTTCTCTATGCAATATAAATAAACTCTCAGACCTGTTTGCAATGTCTCTCCTTTTCTCTCCAATCCATTGCTTTCATCAGGGCATCAGATCTGCCCTAATTCACATATACCCTGTTTTGCAAACCACTGGATTAAAAATAGTAATAGTCAGAAGATTTGAAAGTAAATTTAGGAGATTGGAGAGGATGTAAGAGTAAAAGCTCAGCTGTGGAGATTGATGTAATCAGGAAAGATGTTTACATGTACAAAATAATTGCAGCATAAAGCACCTTAATAACTGCTGGAGATCCTTAACCAGAAAAGACTCTGTATCATGCAGATATTGTGTTTGCTCTCCTAAACTATTTTTTTAAATTTTAATTAAAGAATCAATTCCTTGACTCTTCAGAGCACTCCAGAAACATGCCTAGGTAATTTTCCTCTTTCCTGAGCAGTTACATAAATAGTTGCATAAGGCACTAATTGCACTAATTATTTTTTGATCTCGGAATTATTGTTAATTGTCCAGATAGTTAAATGCAGGTTTTTAAAATTTTAACTGTGCTTCCCTACCCCTGCCATCAGCCCCAGAATTCCTCCAGCTGTCTCCTGGTTCATCCCCTCTCCCCATGGTCTGATGGCTCTCCCACTTCTCCCATTTGGATTCTTGTATCTCCATACAAGCAGTACCAGGGTGCTTTGCTGAGGAGGACCAGCAGCTCCCTTCGCTTCAATCCTCCCCGTCTGTCATCCTGCCCTGTGTCACGATCCATCCTTACGAACGAGTTTCGTGATGGTTCGTGGATTGATCTCAGGGTGCAAAAAACCGACATGGCACAGGGGATTCGCATTAATAATCAAAACAAATGCACCTTTATTGAGTGACCACAGCAAAATGCGATAGAGAGATTAAGGGAGAGAAAAAGATAGATAAAGAGAGAGAAAAGAGAGAGAGAGGGAGGGGGATATAGCTACCAAACATAGAGACAAAGTCTTTTGGTCCAGTCCAGTCAAGGATCCACCTGTTATGTTGGGGGAGATCTCAAAATCTCTAGCTAACTCAGAGGTTTTTATTATGATAATTCTATTGAAAATTGTGAGGGGAGGGAAATAGATACAATAAGGAATAGATGTAACAGGTAGTCCATGTTCTCAGCAGTAAATGAGAGCCATTGTTTTCTTGGTCCAGTGGTCACAATCTGGAGGCAAACATCTGGCTTTGGTCAGCTTTGGTCCCCCACCACACCTGCCCCGGGCTGGGGGTTTCAGTCCCAGTCCTTGGAAGGAGCAGAGGGGCCTTTTCACATGAGGGTTCCATGTCTCAGTCCTTGATGGAGACGCTTCTTACATCTCTACTTGTCTGTCAGGGTGGTTACGAACGGGCGGGAGAGGGGTCTTCCTTTAGAGGGGGACCACCCTAAAGCTTAGGAGGAGACCAGCCAGGCCAAGAGGTGGGGAGGATTCCAGAGCTTTTGTGCAAAAAGGGCGTGGTGCCCTCTTCTTCTTCTCATTGGGCTCAGTGTAGCATACAGCAAACAACACCTGTGAAAACAATAACTTAGCACTGTGCTCTCAGGTCTCGGGGCCTTTGGTGTGTGTAACTTTCCCCTACAAAGCCAGAGATTTTCAGACAGGAGGGGTCTTCTCTTCAGTGGTTCCCACATGACAGTCGTGAGGCAGATGAGGGAAAATTCAGACAGACTCTCACACCCTGACACTGAAGTGTCCTTCCACTGCCCCCCTTTCTCACCACCCAGGCAAACATCCTAGAGTGCTCTACAAGAGCTTCTGCTTGTCCCTCCTGAGAGCTGCACCAGCAAAAATCAGCGTGCCATGAATCACTAGAGCTGGCAGGGCCGCATAGATCTCTGCTCAGGAGGGTCAGCTCTTCAGGTGAGACCTTTGGGGCAGTGCTTTCTGCTTCCACGGCTGCAAAATCATGGCTTAATCTCCCTCCTCTGCCACTTGACCCCTCTCCTTCAGAGACTGATGCAATGGCTCTCCTTGAACACCCTCTAGCTTTGAAGATGGGAGCAGTGAGGGAACATTTGGCAGGTTTATGGCCCTGCTGTTAGGAAAAGGATAATGGGTTTGGGTATCTAAGTAGTAAAATTGCCACAATTTCTGCTTTCTTGTTTAAGTGGCTGTCACTCTGCCTAAAATGAGGCTGCCTAAAATTAGGCAGATGAGGGAAGGCGGAGTGTTTTGGGAATAGGGATTAATGGTGAAGTGTTCTGCCACACCGGACATTCAGCGACTTTGGACTGTAAACTGCAGAAGTGTTTGCTTACCTAGCTGCAGGGTCCTGATAAAACAGAAAAAAAAACCCAAAGTTACCTGTTTCCTTGCCAAATTCAGGCAGACTTCTGCCTCTTAAGCACAGGACTCACAAGGCATCAGATTGAGGGCAGGATTTTTACTGTCAAATTGGTCTATGACTTTCTGAAATGGTTTCTCTGCTCTTGAGAGCTGAGTCTTTCAGAATAAGGATTGTATCTGTGGCAAGTAAATTTGGGAGAGTTCATCCCACATGGAGTGCCAGCTCTAGTCAGTGAGACAGACTTGGCTGCTGCTGTGAGCAGGGTATATATCAGACCCAAAGTGAATAATCCTGGTCGAGGCTCTTCCCAGAGCCAGCGCAAATATTTGTGGGCTGCATGCTTGGAGCTGGATGTGCTGGCAAGTGAAATGTAAATGCCCATACAAAGCTCTTGGCTGAATGCAACTGACCCTGGATTAATTGGGAAGGAAGTGGGAGCAAAGGGGAAAAAAGGTGGAAGGAGCTGGGATGAGGAGCTAAGGCCAGGAGTGCAAAGGCTGAGGCTTTCTCCAGTGATGCAGGAAAAATCAACTGATTTGTTTTTTCTCTGACCTTTGGTTTAATAATCCAGGCTTCCAAGGCATTTGTCTGCTTCCTTAGCCAGAGTGTGTGGGATGAGGGGGTGCTCCAACATTAGGCACTGATGGTAATGAGTTTTTTATTTAGGCAAATCAAATTAAACACCCAGGTAGAGCACTGTCTCCAAGAGGCAGTGGAAAAACCAGTCTCCTTCCTTTTGACTGGTGCGCTCTTTGGTCTCCCAACATCTTCCACAAAGTGGCTGGAAATGAAAGCCTCCCTCTAACCTGGACAATACTCTCTGAGAGGTAGAAGAAAGAAAAAAAATTAAGAATCTTTCATTTTCTCACAACCTGACCCTCTCTTATTGTAATCTTAAGAAAAGCAAAGTGGCCATGCAGGCTGCAGAGGTATTTGCTGACTACCTGGGAGCCATGAAACTGGGCTTGAAGTGGCAGGTGAAAGGTCCTTGATGTCCTTTCCTTGGAGGTTGGGTGGCTACAGAAGAGATCCAGGCTTTCCAAACCAGGCTTCTGCACTGCTCACCTCAGAGAGGAGTTTGTCACCTTATTGGACATTTGACTTTGTGTCATTGCAAGGTCAAGAGGAATAAGAGCACCGAGTCACAATCACAGCTTTTAACCATTTTCAGGTGTGTCTGGGATGTAGCCACATGAGTCTTCACTCCCTGAAGGATTTTAGCATCCTTCACTAGTCACTAGCAGAAGAATTTGCCTGTTTAAGGAGGAGTTATAAGAGGGATATTTTTTGGGGCTTTTAGCAATGATGAGATTTTAGCACTGATGAGATTTAGCTAAAAAAAGTGATTTCTCCTGATTTGAGGAAAAAAAAAAAAGATTTTTAGCTTTCACCTCACTTTTCCCACTGGCATTAAGTTTTTTAAAAAGTGCACATTATTGAAATATGTAGGATTCTTCTTGCACCTGAGAGAGGGCTCAGCTCTACATCTGTACAGTGTGAGAGAACAAACCTGCTTTTCTGACTGAACTGGATACAAAATCTTGGTTAAGATGAGCATGGCAGAGAATTCCTGTGGCCACAAAGGAGTTCCAAAGCATTTTCCAAGTGGGGAAGCTGGGTTTGAGATCTGAGCTGCTTCAGGGTGAGACAACTCAACAGCCCTGGAAGAGACTGAAAGTGCAGCTTTTGCACTGCTGCTCTTACCTGGTTTTTTGGTCAAATATTGACTTCACAGAGTTTCCTTGGGCATGCATATATAGATTGCTGTATTCTTTACTGGGATTGAAGGGAATTTGATCTTCCTCACTCTTCCCCAGGAAATTTGCATCATCACCAGCAGATTTTTTTTTTTTTGGGAGCAGTAAAATCAATTAATCAGTTTATTTTGCCACCCTAAAATTGATGGAAGCCTAGGGTGAAGTATTGTCAGTTTGGGGTGAAGTATTGTCAGTTTGGGGTGCTTTTGGGAAGAGAGACATCCCTGTCCAAGACTGAAGCCATGAGCTCTTCAGGGCTCTCAGGCTCAGTCTGAGGTGCTTTGCTGGATTTGTAGAAGCATTGTTGACACATTTGTTGACATTCAGGATAGAATCAGAAAGTTTGTGACAGATTGGACTCACCTGTGAGTCTTGCCTGGCACAGGTTGTTGCACCCTATTATGGACAAGAGCCTAAAGGTGATTGCCTACATTTTCTTGGTCTCTGGACTCTGTCAACCTTCAGCTCATCCTGGCAAGGTCAGAGAATCACAGAATGGTTTGGTTTGGCAGGGACCTTGAAGGCTGTGTAGTTCCAGCACTCCCCTTTCATGGACAGAGACGCCTTCCACTAGATCAGGTTGTTCAAAGTCTTATCCGGCCTGGCCTTGGACACTTCCAGGGATGGGGCAGCCACAGCTTCTCTGAGCAGCCTGTGCCAGGGGCTCAGCACCTTCACAGCCAAGGATTTCTTCCCAATGTCCAATTTAAACTTGCCCTTCTCACTTCAGAGTTATTCCCCCTTGTCCTGTCCCTCCATCCCATGTCCAAAGTCCCTCTCCAGCTCTCCTGGAGCCCCTTTAGGCTCTGGAAGGGGCTCTGAGCTCTCCCTGGAGCCTTCTCCAGGTGAACACTCTGAGCTCTCCCAGCCTGGCTCCAGAGCAGAGGGCCTCCAACCCTCAGAGCATCTTTGTGGTCTTCTCTGAGCTCACTCCAGCAGCTCCACATCCTCCTGATGTTGGTGACCCCAGAGCTGGACGCAGCACTGCAGGTGGGGTCTCACGAGGTCTTAGCAGAGGGGGAGAATCCCCTGCCATGACCTTACAGCCACGCTTTCTCATGATGCAGCCCAGGATGTGACTGGGGACTCTTGGAGCTGTTGAGGTGTCCCAGTGTGTCTGAGACAGGTTAGAAATTTTGGCACAAGACTTGCTGTTCCTTCACTTCTGAAATGGCAGCTTTAGGTGTGGTGGCACACTGGGACATCTCAAGTGACACTCTGTGGGTGGTATTTTTGGGGTCCCCTGTGGCAGGACGGAAATGATGAACCTGACTCCATGTTCTTAGAAGGCTAGTTTATTATTTTACAATATTATATCATATTATATAAAATAATGCTATACTAAAAGTATACTAAATAATAGAGGAAGGATACTTACAGAAGGCTTAACAAGATATTAATGAAAAACTCATGACTCTTTCCAGAGCCTCAACACAGCTGGGTTGTGATTGGTTATTAAATAAAAACAATTCACATGTTGGATAAACAATCTCCAACCACATTCCAAAGCAACAAAACACAGGAGAAGCAATCAAATAATTATTGATTTCATTTTTTTTTTCCTGAGGCTTCTCAGCTTCCCAGGAGAAGAAATACTGGCAAGGGGATTTTTCAGAAAATATGACAGTGACACTCTGTGACCCCCTGATTCAAAGGAAGGAAGTGGCACTGGAATTTCACCTTCAGGGTGGTTGATTGAGGTGACTCAGTTTGTTCCCACCCAACTCATATTACACTAAGAAATGTAATAACCCTTTTTGTGGGGAGCTGTGGGGTCATTTGTACCTTAGCTGGACCAGAGGGAACTTTAGACATTCCCCTGTTCCTCTGGATGCTCCAGGGAGGTTGAATAGTTCTCCTCACGGCTTGAAGCCTCACCAGCCTGCTGCAGAGGTGGACGGATCCATGCCCCTCAGCTTTTCTGAATTGACATGCAACACTAAAGGCTCTTTTTCCTCAGTTACCTTTATAATTTTTGTGTATTGTTTCCTTCTTCCTTTCTTGTTTCACCATTATGATTGATAAGTTGGAGGTATAGCTTAAATTTATTTTTTAAAAGCATCTGTAAAAAAGATTTTAATTCCTCTGGAATTCAGATTCATTTAGAGCAGAATGATGTTTTAAAGTCATAATTTACTGAAAGAAGATTTGTTTAAGTAAATCAGACAGAAGCTTTTAAGTGTCAGCATGTTTAATTAAGGATAGAATTTAATAATGTTTTATATGGTTTTGTTATACTGCTTGTAGAAGCTTTAAAAAAAAGAAAAAGATTCCCATAAATATTTTGAAATGTCGTTTTGATTCTGTTAATATGTTAAACCCTTCAAAGTAATACCTTCCCTGTTCAACTCAAAGCAGTGGGATTAACTTTATCTATCCCCCATTTATCGCTACTGGCATCAATTTCTGACAGGAAAAACCTTCTAGGTTTTGGCAGTAAAAATGGGTTGCCAGATTGCAACATTTGCATTTAACTGTATAATGCACTCGCTGCCTTAATAACTGTATTTATGTGACAGATCTCACCCTTAAGAATCCCAGAGCTCCAGATATGTGACATCCCTGTGATAAATTACAAAAGCTGGTGATGAACTGCAGAATCCTCCAATGATGATAAATTCATACACTTTTGAACTGCCTGCCCTGCTTAGAGAGATCCTTGGAGTATCCCTTCACATGCTCGAGCAGTTTCTAATGGCCACTACAAATCAATCTGTCAGCAAAGTTTTGCTTTTCAGTGTTTTTCTCCTAAAATTGTCCTTGCCAGAATTCTGAGGTGGCCAGAAGCCTTGGTCAAAGCAAAAGTGTCTTCCCATGTCAAGATGGGTTGTGGATGTAGGCTGGGAATTTTAAACCCTTTAGTAACGGAGGAATTATTTGCTGTGGCAAGGGATGGATACTCCAGGAGATGACAAGGAATGGTGGCATCTGGGGAATAACCAGTAATCTCTTGAAGGTCTCTTACTGCTGCTGCAGTAATGTAATTTTTTAATGCTTGAATGTAATGTTTTAATGCTTTCATGTCTCAGCTTATGGTTTCTGTCCTCTCCTCAGTGCAGTGGTGGGTCAGAGAGTCACAGAAAATCCCAGCCTGAGTGAGGCTGGAAGGCACCACAGTGAGTTATGTTGTTCTTCCTCATGTTCAGGTGGAACTTCCAGGGCATCAATTCCTGCCTGTTCCTCTTGTCCCATTGCTGGGCATCCCAGAGCAGAGCCTGGTCCATCCTCTGACACCTCACTGCAGACACTGACAGAGCCTGATGAGGTCCCCTTTCCAGTTGCCTTTTCTTGAGACTGAACAAACCCAGCTCCCTCAGCCTTTCCTTTTAAGAGAGATGCTCCAGTTCCTCAGTTATTGTCATGGCCCTGCACTGGACCCACTCCAGGAACTCCATGTTCCAGAGGAGCCCAGAACTGGACACAGCACTCCAGACGTGCCTCACAGGGCTGAGCAGAGGGGCAGGATCATCTCCCTTGACCTGCTGGCCATGCTCTTCCCTCTGCACCCCAGGATCCCACTGGCCTTCCTGGCCACAAGGGCATTGCTGGTTCATGGGCAGCTTCTTGTCCGCCAGGACCCCCTGGTTGTTCTTCTCAGAGCTCTGCAGAGCCAGGGGAAGAACAGCACACTCCATGCTGGTGAAAACTGCATTGATTTGGAGCCCAAGCCTTCCCACACATCCTTGTTCCCATCTCCAGGTTGTAGATTTGCCCACTGGCTTTAGGTCCAGCTGGTTGAGCAACCAGGGCTGAGAGGTCTCCAAGGGAGATGAGGAGCAGGAGAAATTAGCACCGTGTGAGCCATGTCCTTGCACATCTGCTCCAAGGATCTGCAGCAGTGCCCCGTGGTCTTTATGCCATTTGGAGCACAGATCTGGGTTAACAATGAGATGATTTTTTTGTCTTCTGCCAGTGACTAGATACTGGAAAAATAATTCTTCTCCTCACCCCATTCCCCCCTTTGGTGCCCTAGGTAAAAAATGTTTGTTCTTGTGGCATCCCACCCTTAAGGGGAAGGGAACACCTGAGATTTGTGGATACTTGTGGCCAAAAGGAACAGCTAAAGTCAGAGGATCCACAGAAGCTTACAAAGATTCATTAGTAAATTGCACATTTAGCATGGAAATCAGTATAAATTAGTCCCTGATTTCCTGTCTAAGCAAAAGGCAGTGGGTTTTGGATAAGGGGGTCGGGTGAAAAGGAAGAGAGATGGATTAAACATGGGGAGAAAGGGAAAAAGAGAAGGAGAAAGCCAGATCACTAGTCCTGGCTCCAGTGTTGACCCAGCTGATGGGATGTCCAGGATCCTGGGGTGTGTCCATGCTCAGGTTTCACAGAGTTACCTTTTATAGATAAGTTTTCCCTGTTATTTTCTCTCTTTCCATGCAAATCAGTTGTCAGACACAGCCTGTTCTTCTAGACCTGTCAGAGCCTTCAGGGATCTTGGATGGTCTTGCTTCCCCCTACAATTTGTCCCCTATTCCCAACCTCATTCCTGTGCCTGCACTGTGCTGTGTTGTGCTGATCCCCAGAAGCCAAAACCAGGATATTTTTCCCAGAAAAGTGCTGCTCTACCTCTGCATGGCTCCTTCTGTAGCCACATCCTTTTCTTTCTCACAGCATATTATTACCAACAATCCTTGCTTGGCTCCATGACCATCCAGCTATCAGTTTTTGAGACATTCACTTTATCTCCCTTATCTTCTGTGCTTCCCTATTTTGCATTTTGGAAGCCAGCTGCATCCCCCCGTGAGCATTCTATTTGTAGCTTGAAAATTTTACGTTACCAGAAGTGTGGCTGGATATTGCAATGTGTAAAAATATTGTCATGTTTGGGGTTTTTTTTTCATAAATTTATTCTTAGATTTTTATCTGGGAAAAGCTGATTTCACACTGATGATGTTTTTATTTTTTTTGCTTTGTGGGTGACAGAAGGACGAAGAAATAAATAGAATAAAATGTTCCTTCTCTTTTCATCTCTTGGGCCACTATGATAGTTTTGCTTGTTTTTCAGAAGCCTTTCTGAGATTAATCATTAAAAAGTATGCAAATTTCC